>VZRH01008431.1:125019-166272 GCA_013397555.1 Urocynchramus pylzowi | reverse complement strand
GGCCGGCGGTGGCTGCGCCCGCCCCGCTGTGAGGGAAGGGCCGCGCGGGAGCCGCCCCGCCGCTCCCCGCATTCCCTGTCCTGCTTCGGCGGCCGCGGCTGCCCTCGTGCGACACCTCTGCCCCTGTCCCCGCGGCCCCGGGCCACACGGAGCGGCTCCCAGAGTGGGGGTCTCTGAGCCAGCCCTCCCTGTCCCTCCCTGTTGGCAGACGGGGATAGAGGGACGGTGGCTTGAGGCGAGAGACTCCTCCGTAGTGTCCTCGCCTCCCCTCCGCTGACAGAGATGCCCCTCGGAGCGGTGGGGACGCAGCATGATCGGGGGGGCAGCAGATGGCAGCCTGCTGGCAGATTAGGTGCCAGCTCTGTCTCGTTCCTCTAATCGAAGCTGGAGGTGCTCCCGGAGTGCTGTGCCCTCAGGTGTGCACTGACAGACAGCTTGGACAAGTCCCCTGCCAGCGGGAAAGTCCCAACACAAACACGCCAGAGTGACACATGGCATACGGCATCCAAAGGATCCGTGTGTAGGGCAAGGAAGGGCACCGTTGGCTCAATCTGACTTGTCAAAAGTTGAATGCAAATTTGCTTGCAAAAGGTTTGTTTATTACTTGGTTTTAGCCCAGGAAATACAAATGCATCTCAGGTCTTTCCAGATATGCTTAAGTGCAGATTCACTAATGATCAAAGAAAGCTCATCTTGTAGGAATGCATCTCTGAGCTGTGAATTTGACACGTATCTCAGGAATTTTGTTTTTCTGCTCGGTTACATCACCTTGCAGTGGCAGGCAAGATCCCTTGCTCCCAGCTACAGTAGCTATCCATCTCCACCCCGTTTTTATATCCCAGAAAGGCTAGACTGGAGACCTTCACCAACAAAAGTGTCTTCATTAATACTCCAAGGACACCCCTGCAGCTGACAAGTTTCTGCAGGGGCCACATTCAGAGCACAGCCGTGGCAACGCAGTTTCAGAAAGTGAAGGAGCACCAAGCTGCTCAGCTCTGTCTGTGAGCACGCTTCCCAATATAACCCTCATCTTCCTCTGAGCTAGCCTGGGTGTGGGCACTAACTGACATAGATTTAGGACACTGAAGTTAAAAACTCTCTTGAGACATTAAACTGAGAAGGCTTAATCAAGATTCTGGACTTTTGCTTCCACAGCTGAATTCTCAGCTGCTTGAATGAACAGATAAACAGAGCTGAATCATGTGATTTCTAACGTGGAGGGGTTTTTTAGCTGTGAGCCAGAGGCTTGATATTGTCTAAGTATCAGAAGCCAAGAGAAGAAAATTAATTAACTCACTTTCCTGGATGTGGCAAAAATAATCCCTTTTCAAATGGACTTTTGTTATTTACCAGTCAAGATTCTCGTGAAAAGAAGACATGTTCCCTGCTAGGAAATGTCACAGGTAGTTTGAAATGTCCAGACACTGGGCCAAGTAACCTTTAGCACTCAAATCCACCTTCCTCTGTTATCAGTACGCATCTAATCCACATCTTTTTTCCAGCCAGCTCATACACAGCTGACATCTGTCTAAGGGAATCCCCACTGAAGGGAAATGCCCAACTGCTTTAGTTCCCTTTTGGTGGGTTTTTCCAGTGGAGGCTGGGGATGGGTGCAAAGAAGTAAGTACAGTGTAAACTGTGAGTCAAAGAAAGCAGAGAAGGCTAGCAAAGGAGAGGATATATTCTGCTTGAGCTAGCAAGGATTCAAAGTGTCTTTCTGGGTTATGGAGACATCCCAGAAACTGAAAGCTGCAAAGAATGATTTAAACAGTGGAAAGCAACAAATAATTTTTGATTCTTTTTAATCTTAGATCTCAGTTTGCTGAGTCTTGCTTTAAATCCAAAGGAACATGCAACACAGACGGAGATTTCAGTGTGTCCAGGACTTTCTTACCAGTCTAGAATCCAAACTACAACTCCAAGCTTCACACTGCTCCTATTGCATATTGCACAATGGAGAAGTCTGCAGGAGAGCCTGAAATCAACATTCAACCAGCCTAATAGAGACAAAGCTCAAAAATGAAACAAAGGCACTCGTGTTCAGATGCTTCTGTTTCCAGAATTCGTCTCTTTCAATCTTCCAGTCACTGAGTTACATATCTTGGAAAATTTTTTTCTGGTCAAGTATGGGCTGAAATTATGAAACCACACTTTTCTTGCTTTAAAGCTATTTGCATTACTCTGATTAGTTTGTGTGGTGAGCTCCTGCCCTCGAAGTGTAAGCATTACTTTATGGTAAGCCAATGGAAGCTTTGGCTGCCTTAAGGATTATGGGTTAAGGCCCTGAATTTGTACTGTTTTACGCCACTGTATGACCTAAATGAGATTAGAATAATAAATCCTGATTTATTATGAGAGTTTTATTTAGACATGTTTTGAGTATGAGGTCTGTGTCAGGATTAATAGTGAAATGTAACATGCCCAGGCACAGAGAAAGCCCAACAATGAAAGGACAATTTTTTCCCTTGAGAAAACTGGTTCCCAGCCCTCTGTTTGGCTTTTAACAGAGTTGCTAAATGTTGAATGGCAGAGAGATGCTGGATCCCAAAGATGGTGACGTAGACCATGACTTGGAGATGAGCCCATTCCAAATGAAGGACAAAAGTATCCCATCAGCAGTATTTTACAAGCCTAAATACGTATGCTCTGCAATGCAGTAGCATTCAAAAAGCTTCCAACAAGGTTCTCAGAATCCAAAGACAAATGAGAAATTACAGGTTCAGGATTTATTAGCTAATTCATTTGTCATGTTGAGCAGGCACTAGTTTAGGTGCTTGCCCTGTAGTTAAATCAGATTGCTGAACCCGGTCAAAGGAAATGTCCATTTTTTTCAACATCTTGGCCACCATGTCTCATCAAGAAATGTGGCATCTTGTCATGTAATGCACCACACTGCATTGCCCTAAGTATTAGATGCAGAAGGTGTGTGCCTACACCTCATAGTTAAATTTCTGTATTCTAATGGTCACATTACAAAAGGCTTCAGATGAATTTGTCTATTCAAAAGATTATTTAAAGTGAAATGTGTGGAGTGCATGGAATTGAGCTCATACTTCTGTGGGACACAAAATGAAAAAGGAGGAGGTGTAAGTGTCATGACAAACTTGAGAGAATTAGATAATCATGAATTCCATGGTATCTCTACTCTTTGCCTAATTCAGAGTATTAATACTCCCACTCCCCACCAGATACTTGGCAGATCTTGTTCAGCATCAGATTTCTGTCCCCCTTGTTTTTTTGAGTAAAAATAGGAAGAATTATTTACTTCAAAATATTGTTGTTGAGTTTTGTAATCATAGGCCTCATGGGGTGCAGAGAAAAAGAAAATGTTGAGCTAGAATACCAGTTTATTTTTGTTTGGTTTGGCAAGAGGCCTGTCTATCTGACAGCCTCTCCTGGTATGTCTCAGCTGGGGTGGAACTGAATAGAAAGGCCTCACAATTTTGCAGATAACTTTGGGAGAAAGCAATTTTTGAAGAAGGACAGACTTTAAGGTCCAGCCATGATACTTTCTTTAGTACTTTAGGTTTAAACCATGAGAGCCTGGTAGTTATAAGAAACACAATCCAAGAAGTCATGAAGCCTCAAAAGAATTTAAAAACTTGCCCAAGTAACCAAGGACAAGTTTTCTGGACTACCATAGTATAAAATCAAATATTAATATAGTTTTGTATCTAAAATTCTTAAATTACTTTATTTTCTTCCCTTCTCAGAAGTGGGTTTTTCTGCAAAACCCTTTCTAAAATATTTTTAGAATACACACTAATGAGAGTCCATAGTTGCAGAGTGCTAAGAGTCTTGCCAGCAAATTCATTAACTGCAAGTGACATCAAAGATGAGAACTCAGACCTCTTTGCACAGGAGCAGGGGCAGCAGTTCAACTTGCAGGACACTTTATGTTAATTCCTTTTGTTCATTTCAAGTCAAATAGCAGTGGGACAGCCTAGATAAGCAACTTTTTAAACACTGGTGGTTCAGTGAAGTTTCTTTCTTTGACCAATGTCCCTTAGAAAGAAAATAATAACACAAACAGATCATTTGGAATTGCCCAACATCCACAGACAGCAGCAAGGCTGCTGGAGACCGAGAAGTAGCTGAACTTCCTAAGCACTGAAGAGCTGCATGGGTAGACGGGTCTATTAAGAAGTTTCTTATAATGCTGCAATGCAGAGTTTCACAACCAACCTTTGCTCACCTATGTCAAGGTCACTTGTCTGGGGCACAATCTGTGCGACCACTGTTTTTGCTGTCCCTTGGCAGCACCTGGCTGAGGCAGCAGCTTCTTCTTTAGCTGTTTACATCACACAAAGCGTGAGCTGGCAATCACACCCACAAGGGCACTAAACCAGCAGATTGTTGAGAGGAAATGGATTCCTGCTCCTCTGAACATTTTATAGAATACTTCAGGCATGTGGTAGTGTTAAAATCCTAGTGGCTCTTGCTGAAGGAATGCAGTGGAAGCCTTTACTCTGTGTAGCAGGTTAAAGTCTTACAGCACAAGCTGTGAAGAGCTGTTATAGGTCACTGATAAAAAGCAGTAGAGTGCTTCTGGCCACTGTGGGTTAATGATGGCCACAAGCACCATCAGAAGGTTTGTGCTGAGAGCAGAGAGGTGGTGTGTAACCCACTTAATTTCTTATTGCTGTACTCTGGCCTCTAGATAGTGTATGTGTGCACTGGGGTTGTGAAGACTGACAGACATACAAGGCTGGCCTACTAGTGAAACTGAGGAAGGCTAGGAACCTGTTTTCCTTGTCTTCTAGGAGGAAGTATGTTTCAATATACAGGAGATGTTTTCCTGATCTGGGAAATGGAGCCTTCTGTAGTATGTATTGAAATATAATTTATTGTATCCTATTTGTTATACATATTTTCTAAACTCCTGTTCAGGCCCTTTACCTCTGACATCTTTTCCTAAGGAGCGTTACAGCCTGAGTACAGACAGCTTCTCAGAAAAACTTGCTTCAGCAACTGCTCAGTTTTCCATGTCCTACACTGGTATCAAGTAAATTTTACTTTTTCTTTTCTTTTCTTTTCTTTTCTTTTCTTTTCTTTTCTTTTCTTTTCTTTTCTTTTCTTTTCTTTTCTTTTCTTTTCTTTTCTTTTCTTTTCTTTTCTTTTCTTTTCTTTTCTTTTCTTTTCTTTTCTTTTTCTTTTATTTTTTCTTTTCTGTTCTTGGAATTATGCGGGATCTAGGAGCATGTGATAGTTTAAAACTAAGTCCAAGTTTATTTGTGCTGAAGCCATATAATGCTTTTTCTGCAAGCTTTAACATACCTCGGTACATGTACATGATTTTTAGTGCTTAGGCATTTCTTATCCTCCCTCATCTCTCCAATATTCACTCTGTGTTCTGTACATTTCTATACATAGTCAAATCAACCATCACGCAGTGCTGTGTATCACCCTGCTTCTGTAAGCTGTTTATCTGGGATTTCCAAGGCTGCTTGCTCCTGGTAAGAGTCTTAAAATCATATCTAGAAACTTTCATCAATGACCAGATTTACAGAAGCACTGAGAACCCACAAATCCTTTTGCACTCAATGGGATCTGAGTTTACTCAGCACCTTGAAAATTAAACTGCTTAAGTTTTGGTACCTAACCTTTGATTTTGAAACAGAGCTTTAAGGGTTCAGGGTGGGTATTTCTGGGGCAGAATGGGGTTCACTTTGCGATATTTTTAAATAGATACCCAAATTTTTATGTATTGTATTTATATCAATAAGCACAATTATGATAATTGTCTTTTAAAACAAAATAGTAGTTTTGAACTCCTCATAGTGCAAGGCATTAATAATGGAAATAATGGAAATAATTAGTTTGGATGATGGTGTCATTTTCTGCATACCATGTACACTGCCTTAGTTCATTACATGGACCCTTCCACTACAGGAATCCTTTTTCACTGCCCACCAGACATGTGGGGTTTTCCTTGAGGATTGATCCAGGTAATAAGCACTTCTTGCAATCAGCTTACTATAAATGATAAAGAAAAACATGGCAGTGCTCCAGCCATAACCAAAGTAGCTTTTAAAATCTTGTTGTTGTACGGTACATGGTGCTATATGACTTAGAGATATATGAAGCATTTTAACCACACTACAAATGTCTAAACCACTCAGTTTCAGTTCTCACTGCTCACCCTGTGAGTCAAACCCATCAGCCTGCCATAGCACCTATTAATTTATAGATTTCATCCCAAGGGCACATCTGCACACTTGTGAGAAGGTGTGTCTGGTCAGCTGTTTCCAGAGTGATGGCACAAAAGCAACCAAGAAAAGAACCTGTAGCTGCATGTATGCTTTGGTGAATTTAGATCTTTAGGAGGTTTTATTTTGTTTCTGTATATGTTAGGTTTGGAGGTCCTGATGTACCTTTTCTCCTATTCTAATGAAGCAACTTATAAGAAAAAGAAGAAACAGAATGTATTAGATTTGCTGTGCCAATTGTGTAGTTCTTTACAAACACAAAGGTTTCTGCAATGCCAAGCTGAGCTGTTGCAGCTTAATACAGCAGTTTGAATTTCAGGAGTACTTGAAGGTGTTTAAAATGATTTCTAACAAAATGCAGCTAAATTAAGTACTTGTTAAACATGAAACAAGAAAAAAAAATCCTACAAAGATATTATGTGTCTGCCACTGGGAAAGTGTCAGGTACTTGCTTCTTGTAGAAAATGGAACATTACTTAACTAATTTAAAATCCAGATAATTCTCCTTCAGAAAAAAAAATTAGCAGTAAACCGTTCAGGGGCTGGTGGATTTCTTTGTTTCTTAAGGATGGTAAAGATTTGTGCAGAGACATCAGCAAAGAGCAGCTTTCTGTGCTGTTCCCTGCCAATTGCTGACAAAGGCAGTCCTAATGAATCATTCTGAATTGTGATCATGTGCTACCAGCCCACAGTGAGCTGCCAAAGAGGAAGTGCAGCTTGTTTTCTTTCATTTTCTTGATTCCTATGCTGTAGGAAGATGAAAGGAGAAGGAGGAGGAGGCAACAGCGGCAGCCAAACTTAAATAATTCTGACGATTCCCGATATCAAATGGAGGCCCCTGAGTGGGACCCACTGAAAAATGACACCCTTCCGCCGACCCTGACGCCAGCTGTCCCTCCGTATGTGAAGCTGGGCCTGACCATTGTATATACTGTTTTTTATTCACTGCTTTTTGTGTTCATCTATGTCCAGCTCTGGCTGGTCCTTCACTACAGGCACAAGAGGTTCAGTTACCAAACTGTCTTTCTGTTCCTGTGCCTGTTTTGGGCCTCTCTTAGGACAGTGCTCTTTTCATTTTACTTCAAAGACTTTGTCACAGCAAATTCTCTCAGCCCCTTCATCTTCTGGCTTCTCTACTGCTTCCCAGTCTGCCTCCAGTTTTTCACCCTGACCCTGATGAATCTTTACTTCACACAGGTAAGCAACAGATATTTAGTTGATTAAATCTAGCTGAACGGTAAAACCTTATTATGTGAGCATCATGAGAAAAATGTAATTTACAAATGTACCTTGGTAATGCAAAAAGCAAATTTCAGTTGTTTATTTGGGTACTTTAACTTCTGGTCTATATGCAAGTGATCAGTGTTACAATGAAACTGGAGCCTGAAGTGATCGCTGTGAGAATATCAATTAACATGTCTACTGTCTATAAAAATAATTCAAAGATTGGAGGAAAATGTACAGGAGAGCTTGGAATTTGAGCACCCAAAATGTCATTTTATTATTATGCCCTATTATTCTTATTAGACTTTAAAAACCTCCCAGCTGACCAGACTTGATCTCTGTGTGCAGTCAGAATTGTAATGTCTGATTTTGCCAGCAGCAAACCCCCGGTTTCATAAGTTGGCTAACGTTTCTCAGTGAGGTTTCTATTATGTGTGTAACAATCGAAACTGTTGATGGAGTCCTACTGTGGGCCCAGATTCCTGTAAGGATCTGTATTACAAACAGCTTTGACTCTGTTCAATAAGTGCTAAGTGTTGTGCACAGATACACCCTCTATTTCAAGGACTCTCTGATATAAAGGTAAATTAGCTGTATATTGGAGTAAAGGAAATAGTATCTCTATTTCAGGAAGAGGTCTTTAGAGTGTATCTGTGCCATGGACATCTAAGAAGCCAGATGAGTTAAGCTGCACAGGGCTCCAGGTTGCTGCAGCTAGAATTGCTTGGAAATATTTATGGTGAGCATGGGTATCTTGCACTTGGCTGAAGGATGGGATATTGGCATGCTGAGACAAAGAAAGGCTGCTGGGCTTGCCTAAGATCTCACAGGAAACTTGCAGGAGAGCACAGACAGGATTCTTCACCTCCTCAATCCCACTGTAGTGCCTGGAGCAGGATACCAAGCCTGCACTCATGTGGCCCTGATCAAAGTCCACTTTCCCAGTGCAGGAGCAGTTGGTCAGGAGAGCATCAGCCAGCCCTGGAGCACACCAGACTCAGTGCTCAGGATGCTTTGGGTGTTGCTGTGTGCCCCACTTGGAACCAGCTTGGAGCTTGGGGCTGGTGCTTCTGTAGTCCCCATGGTGTTTAACAGTGCTCTGTAGTGATGACAGGCCTTATCAATTCTGAACAGCCTGACTGCAGACATCAGGCTGCATGCAAGGGCTGCTGTCCCAGAGCTGGAAAAGCAGCAATGGTAAGCATGACAGCTGTAAGATCACTTGAGTTGTAGAGGGTATTAAATACTTAGAACCACATACCCAGTTTTGTGCTTAGGTTTGCTGTCATCGATTCAGTGTCTGAAATGCCTGCTACTCACCCTGCTCCACTCCCTGGTACTTGGGATATATTAGGGGATTAAAGGAACCTTTCATCTGCATACTACTCAAATCCAGCTCAGGCATGTGGTGACCCATGCTTTATCCCATAGCTGTTGGGAGATTCATTTGATAACTGTGCAGCTTCCCAGAGTCAAATGTCCACCAGCACACAGTCCACCCATCACAGTGCTGGGACTAAGTCACAGCCTGGGGTCAGACTCTTTCCTCAGACACGCATTTGGGGCTGCTGTGGAAGTCTGGAGGCAGAATGCAGCATCCTGGCTCTTGGCCAAGGGAAGCCTGGGCTGGAGTCAGCACGGGCGGGGGGGCACAGCAGTCTGTGCAGTAGAGTCAGCACTCAGGAGGCTTAGTGCTTCAGGTAACATTCCTTTTGTCTGAGGGAGATCTGAAAAGACAGCACACAGAATGCACACATATGTCCTTTTCACTTATTTTTAGCATTGTTGTCTGATAGCGTGCAGGAAGTACGAGTCAGTGGTTGGAAACAGAAAAAATGCTAAGGCTGTTGGCTCTGCCTTTGAGACAGAATTCCTGCTTTGTCATCCTGAGTCCTCCTGATCTTCCTCTGAGCCCCTCTGAAAAAGAGAGGAATAGTTACCTGTCTTGAAGAGCTGCTGTGAGGCTTTCGAAACAATATTTGCAAGGGACTTTCAGAGTTTGTGATGTGCGTCATAATCTTTAAATACCTTGGGCCACTGCAGACAGACTTAAGAATACTATTGTTGTTTGCTCTAGAGCTAGTTGCAGTCAGTGAAATTTAATCTCAAATATCTCCCCAGCTGAAACAAAGGCTTAAGAAATACAAGCACAGCCATTCTATGACTGTATGACAGAATAAGTGCATATATTTTTAATTCACTGTTATTAATTCTTTACTTCTAACCATTAAAAGGTGGTTTGGCTTGAAATTCAGCATCTTGTATATAATGTACATCTAGCTTTCCACAGTAGGCAAGCAAGAACTAGTGTGAAAGGGGTGGAGAGAGAAAATTTTGTTTTCAGTAATGGCTTAAAACTTCACAGACCTGTTTAGAAACAACTTTTATCCTTTTATTCTCTAGAAGACAGGCAAGAAGGGTCTGCAGCTGTGTCTCATTGCATGAAACCCCTGCAATTTCACTGGTGCTCAGCTAGAGGGAAAGAAGTGATCTGTGTGAAGTATAGGTACAGAGCACTGGAAGAGATCTCATGAGTCTCTGGAATTCATAGGTTTTTATTATCTGCTGTACAGCACCCACCATTCCTAAATGTGGCACTGCTAGGAAAACTTTTAAATGTAGATGTAAGAGGAAAAAAAGTGGTTAAAAAATATTGCAAATCCTCCTGGCCAAGCAAAAAACTCATTTGGCGAGTGCCCGAGGGTGTTTTTCGAATGACAAGCACCTTTGAACTTGACGGAAAGTTAGCCACAACTATTCTCTTTTTTAATAGGTGTCCCAAAGCCATGGGGAATTTCAGCTGTGTTTTGTGTGTAGCAAGACAAATAAGCCCTGGTGACATCAGCACAGCAGAGTTTTGTCCCCAGACTTGAGCATCAGCAGCTGCAGCAGAAGAACCTCTAGTGTGTTTGGGCAGGTTGCTAAAGCAGGGGAACTATGAACAAAAGAGAAGTTAGAATCAAAATAGTTCTGACTCAAAACTGGATCTTTGGCTTAAGAGCCAAATTCAGGGTCCTTTGATATAGTTGTAATCTCCTACTTGTAGCAAGTAGAAAGTGTGCTGCAGATAAGTCTTATAGAATATTAGTTATTCTCAGAGATCCCATACTGGAGAAAATGAATATTTTTTAATGGAATAAGTAAATGTATTAGAATTTATTAATCCTGTGTCTGTATTCATTCCCTTCTAAAGAAAAATAATGTGATCTACCCTCTCAGGAGGGGAGTCTGTCTGCCTACTTGGAAATCATTAAAATAAATCTCAAATGAAGATGAGATCCAGTGACACTTTTGTAAAACAGTAGCACAACAGCAGCAAGTAACAGCACTGTACCAAGACAGAGCAGCTCCCTGATCCTGATCCACCAAATAGGGAGCCAAAGTGCATTTCCACCTCCAGAGAGCAAAAATTCCATAAAGATATTTGCCTCACACATACAGCTTCCAATGTTTTACTTTCTGATAAATAGCGTATTTTCCACTTTAAAGGGAAAGAAGTGGAGGCTCCCACAGTGAGGCATCCCAGGCTAATGAAGAATGGATTTCAGGATTTGGATATTCCTTTATTTATGTCCTGCTTTCTCAAATCTTCCCTGTCCCTGACAAGGGGACACTGAGATGAGTCCTCAGGCTTTACAGTTAGTGCTGTGGGTAAAAGAGTAAAGAGCCTCTAGGAAAAAAAAAATAAGTTGCCTTTTCTGGTGCATGTGAGGGTTGGGCAGAGAAGGACTTGCTTCACTTTGTCCTGTTTGCTCAGGCTTTGCATTTCCCTGGGGAACAGAAAACAAATGAAGCAGGAGAGAGGCTAGGATGGAGGGTTACAGACTCAAAGAACAAGGTCAAGGCCAAAGACCGTGAGCTATAAACTTCACTAAAAATCCCAGGCCTCCCTTGTGGCCAGGCACAGAAAACAGTTGGGTGGGCTCTAGATTTTGTCATCAGGTTGGGAACTTCTCTAGGATCCAGGAAAAGTAGTGCTGAGCTAAAGAGCTGTGAGACAGTATGGGTGGAGAAGGCTGGTAGGCAGATTTTACCTCTCCTTCCTCCTCCCATCTTCCCTTTTCTTTGGCATCTGGATTGAGAAACTTACCCTGCCTCCCAGGCAGTGCTGATAAAATCAGGGACTTTCAAATGAAGAGAAGTTGTAGAGAGTAAAACAGTTCTGAGGGGAGCTGGCCATGCCTGGCAGGGTGGGGTAAAAACAGCACAAGGCTTTCAGAAAGTTTTCATGTATTTCAGTGGAACCAGAGTAAATGGTAGCTCTGGGAGGAGAATTAAGAAAATTTCTCATTCTCTAATTACTGAGGATAGCATTTCAAAAGTTCTCACCAGTGAGAGAACAGAGAGGGCTTTTTATTTTGGAGAATTTTTTTAGCAAAAATTATAAAGATTATTATTAATTTAAAACAAGCTTTAGATGCATATGGAATTACACAGGAGTCTAACTACATATGGTAAAGCATCAGCAAATATGTTTGCTGTAAAATGTTGCCCTTACTATTGTATCTACAGAAGACAAATTGCAATTGAAGATTGGCTGGCTGTCAGCATCTGACATCAAGGATGAGGTCATTTGACTTAGAAAATAATTTGATAGGAAAGCTACTCTTGAAAGTTTGCTTTCAAGTAATCATCCCACAATCATCCCTGTCCTTTTAGCACTATTTTTACCAATTTGTGGAAGACTGAGTATGGTTGTGAGTCACATTGCCCATGTCTGTAGGCCTTACAAGCTGTAAGAATTCTGTGTAGAATTTAGAGAGTAAAGGGGAAAGTTGCCTGTTTTGGGAGTTCTGATCCAAATAAAAGAGTGAACATGGAAGATAGAGAGAAAGGGGAAGGTGGGCCTTGGACTGAAAGATACACAGCCAAAGAAAGGTACCTGTGCTGATGATGAGATTGTGGCATTATTTTCAGGTTTCAAAGGGAAGTTTGCATGGAGTGTGACAGAGGAAGAGAGGGACTGTCATGAAAGGAGCTGAGAAGCGCATGCTGTGGTTCTTATAGGGTTTTTGAAGTGCAAAGTGGTAAATAAAGCTGAACTTCATTCCTGTGCAGAGGGCCACCTTGAGACATATGCAGGTATTTATCACATATCTGAGGCTTTTTGGTAAGCTGAGCTGTAGCTCGTGTAAAAGTGAATTGATCAGCTAGCACAGGAGGTACAGCAGGGGTTTGTGCCAGTCATCACATCAGTTCAGCTAAATCAGAGCATGGACATGAAAATTGCTCCAGAGAGATTTTTTTTCTTTTGCTTTGGTAATATCTGTCTTGTCTTTGACAGCTGTTTCACTGATACTTACAGAGCCAAAGTGGTTCCTGATTAGCTGGAACCCCCATCAGCTACAGCAGCCCGGCCCTGTATGCCTGCTCTGCTGGCCAGCAGCTCTCCAGAGCTGTCTGCAGCCAAGCTGCTGATGGGTCCCATGCCATCCCCACTCCTGGGGCCTGGTAAAATGTCTCTAAGGTCAGCTGTTTACATCAGTTCCTGCAATGGGAATTTTCTCTGGCTGTATGAAGAGATTTTTGGGAGTCCTTTTGAACTGCTGCAGTTTTATGTGCCAGACATATACCTCAGGGGAGTGGAGGAGGGGGTGTGAGAATCTCATTTGAGGTTTCCAACCCTTTGGCAGAAACAGAGAGTCAAAACAGGATATTTCTCCTTCAAAGAACAAGCAGAATGGGAAATACTTTTAAGACTAAAAAGTAACCCTTTAGACATAAGAAAATTAGCAAGGACTTTCACTGCTTTTTCCATGTTCATCTTGGGCCTCTCTGAAAGATCTTTTTAAAACAGCCTGCTCTCAGTTTGCTGTTTAGTCTATTCTTAGGAATAGTCTGGTTTGCTCTGGTTCACTGGAAGACTTAGATGACTCAGATATTGACTGGAAGCTTTCTCAACACTGCTGCGAGGAGGGGCCATTGAGCAACCAGTCTCTTGAGCTAAATGCTAAAAGCAAAAAGCTGCACCCACGCATGTAAGGTATATTGAGATCAGCTCCTGACATCCTTACTCCCACTGAACAACCCTTTATTCCATGACAATGCCATTGCTTCCAGCAGGGCTACTTATGAACTAAAGCCCCATCAGTGTTTAAGCAAAGGTGGCAGAATCTGGCTGCCTGTGTTCCTGCCTAGCAGTGACTTGGTAAGAATTCTCCACTCCTTAAAGTGTAGTTTACATTCTATGTAGCTTTTTTTTTTTTTTTCTTGGTACAGTGCTTATTTTCTTTCTTAATGGTCATTTTGCTCTGAAAATTTCAGAACATGTATCACCTGGGACAGGTTCACCAAATGCAGAACCACAGTAACAGCTGTTTTGGTGATCTTGAATCTGGAGATCCTGTTGGATCTGCAGCAGGAACATCACATTTGGTTTTACCTACCAAAATAGGTTTTATCTATTTTTTTTACCTATCCATGGAGATTTTGCCGGGCAGTGGTCTTGGGTTGGTTTATGTGACAGTACTTTGTGACTTAAGAGGCATGAGTAGATAATTTTTGGGGAACCACTGGAGATGGTATTTAGGAACTTGATATTTGCTAGGTTTTGTGAAACCAGAACAACTTGTTGCCCACTGAAAATTACTTGTTTTGTGAAGTTCTTTGAAGAGACTCTGAACTCTTCTGTTCAGTGCCACTCCTGAAAGGTGTCAGAATTAACGGTACAATGTGTGTAAGTGCTGCTCACAGTAGGTGAGGATTTTTGAATGACCCTAGAGACATGGATTACTTGTTTAGTTTCATTGAGGTCAGGAATCTGCTTCCTCCCTCCCTTACAGAATAAGCAGGGTAGGCAATAAATCTTGTACAAAAAGTATCTGGGAAGTATTTTGAACCTCATCCGTTCACTGAAAGTGACAGCTACTATTTGTGCACAGCAGAAGTGCAGTACATTTGCAAGCCCCTTGTACCTTTCCTTTCAAAAGCAAGTAAATAAAACAACCTAAAACTTCTTCCTGAACTCCTGTGAGATTTCATGATCCAGGAATTTGGACAATGAATCACAAAACTCTTCAGTAAGGGTTACTATCAGAGATGTTATCTATTTGAAAACAGTATCAATGGTTGCAGAGTATTTTTACAGAATTTTTCCCCCAAGTTTTCAATTTTATTCTCAGTTTGCTGAAAAGCTCAGTGTTCTCTGCTGCTTCAGGTAGTGCTAAGCAAGCTGATGCATCACAAAAATAATTTCTATGTCAAGGCAGCTGTTTATGGTGAATAGGAGTTAAATGACAAGTTGTTCCAGGAGATCTGGAACAAGTTGAGCCTGATTTTCTCCAGATCTATGTCTCATGATTAGACTCTTAGTTGTTCCCCTAACTGGAGAATTTCTTACAATATTTTGCTATGCAGACACTCTCCTACTGGGTGATGTGTACAATCATTATGTAGACTTCTCCTCACAGAGGACATATATTAGATAATTTTTTAGAGTTCCTTTTTTCCTTTGAGTCATTAATTTTTAGAAGGTGATAAAGGATCATGTCTTTGATACTTCAAGCATTTTCCCATCAGTTTTCTGAAATATTTTAAGATTAGTAAAGGCCAGATAAAGAGACTGACAGGCAGACACATGTCTACAGTCACACTGTGATCATTTAAGTCCCGTTTCCTTGGGAAAGCATAATAATCATAGCAAATATTATGCAAACATTACTAAAGGGCATGCAAAACCAAGGTAAATGGATAAGATAGCATAACTTGAGGAGAAAATGATTGGGAAACAACCCAGAATAAGTCATACATCATGTGGTTTTTATAATACTTGTAACCAGTGTGCTTTCTGTTGGTTTAAGTGAACATTTATAAACTAAGTTTGTTTGGAAACCATGTTAGCTTATTAAAAAGCAGTGATACTTTCAAGTGATTTTTCAATAAATAATATACAAAATATGGTAATATATTTTTGTATAATTTCTGATGGTGGTTAAACAACTATGACTGATGGCACTAGCTACATTACAGAAAACTTGTCAGTATTTTATCTTTCCTGGTACAGCAAGCTAACTGCTGGGCCTGAGCTAGCTCTCTGTAAAAGCACATATTGTTGTAGAGTGAAGAGACAGTCAGCAGAAGCCAAATAATACCTCAGAGTAAAATAATGAGTTTGGCTCTCAATGGCATCTTTTTGGCAATACGACATGAATGTGAAAGTATGTATCTAATTTCAGACCAGGGTACTATGATGGGCTCTTCATGGGAACATTTGGCCTGGCGTGAGCTGGTCTGTGAGAGACATGTACTGTCAGGTCATATAAGAGACTACAGTAATTTCCCTCTGTGGTTATGCTGGCATTGATCCTTTTGTTAATACTGCTATAAAGGACCTTATTCTTAAACCAAAGTGAAAATAATAGTGTAGACAGTTTGTATACAAGTGCATCTGATCACCTGCTGAGTGGTTCTAGTACTTTGCTTAGAGCTTGCCTGCCATGGGTAAGCAATCCATGCAAGTCCATTATGTAATGAAACTTCTCATGACATATCTTGTGGCCTGTGAGACAGAATTGCTGTGACTCACAGTGTCTTTCTTTGCTGACATGTATACTATGTTTGATGCAATATTTCTTTGTTTTGCAGGTGATTTTCAAAGCTAAGTCAAAATATTCCCCAGAGCTACTGAAATACAGGTAAGAACTATACAAACATTCAATGTGGGAGGGAAGAGCAGTTGTGCTGTTTGAGAAACATGTTTTCTAATTTGTGACGCTCATATTTCAGCTGTGCATATTTGTATACCAGTGTTCTATGCTGTTGGCTCTGAAGCCACCTTCTTCCTATGACCTTTAGGGGACTGTGTCCTTTCCCAACACAGGGATCATTTTTAGACAGTTACGTATTTAAAAAGCAAATATTTCAAATGCGAGCGGAAAACACCCACCCTGGGGATTTGTTTATTGGTTCTTAATATTTGTATTACTAGGTAAATTCAGATCCAGTGCTGAAGAAGCAGAGTGATGTTTTGGTTTTTTTTGACAGGAATGAATGGGAGTGGGTATGTTTTAACCTATAAGGTCAATGGTAATAGAAGCCTTAAAAGTTTTGGGAAGATGACGGGCAAATTGTGAAGGGAAAGAGCTAGGGAGAATGGGTTCAATTTCGTGATGTGTTTGGGAGCTTATAGATAACCTCCTCTGACTCCATAGAGTTGAGGTTATGGTAGATTTACATTTTGGTGGAGAGATTCATTTGGCATCTTGTTGGGGAGGAGAAGCTGTCAGGATGTATTTGAAAGAGCCCCAAAGGGCAGTAATGTCCAGAAAGCTCAGGAAGACCTCAATAAATTAATGGTTTTTGTGCCAATGCTTAAAAGCCTCTATTGGGCAATGTTGTTTAGAAGGGGGAGAGAGAGAGAGGCTGTTTCCATTCTAAAGAAAGAATTTACAATATGAATTCAGGATAAGAAAACAGAATAATTTAAATTGCAATCTGACTTGTTACTTGTGGACTGTTAGGAGAACATAGTACTGTATCAACAGGGCAAATATTATCACTGTCCTTGCTCTAGAAATTTGTTATCCTACTGGGTTTTCATACAGCTTCTGGGGCAATCATCTGTACCAAGTGCTTTGGGAACCATGTTTGGTATAAAGGCAGTACAGTGAGACCAGGCTTGAGGTGGGCTGGGGAGGGCATCGGAAATGCAGAGTGTGATGGCTGACTCAGGAATGTGGACTCCAGGCTGAACTGCAGCTTTGAACCCCCATTTTGCATTCTGGTTCCTGTGGGAAAATAATCCAGGAGTATGGGCTGGCAGACAAGCAGAGCACACCCCAGGCAGGTCCCCCAAAGCAGACGTGGCTGCCCCTGATGGGGCACATGGACAAGAGAGACAAAGAGAATCTCTGTGCGCAGAGCCAGCTTGGGGCAGTGGAGGGCTGTCTGTGGACAGGTTCCTGTGGGACTTTAGAGGTGAGAGCTAGGAGCTTTGAACCTCATCTGTTACTGATGCTTGTGGTAAGGCTGTATTCCTGAACACTGCTTGAAAATGTTCTTCTTGAGTCACAGGGAGCTCATGATATTTAATCAATGCTTATGAAGTGGCTGTATTAGCAACCTGCATGTAGCTCTTGGAGCATTTGTGTTCCTAAATACAAATGTACTATAGCTAGAATTACTCATGCACAGACTACCCTCCTCATGAGAGCTCCATGTCCACCCTGACTCTTCCTCACTGGATTTCTAATACAAATCACTCTTGGATCTGGCCTAGTTTTTTTCTTTCTTGTTCAGCTCTGTTGGTAAGGGATTTCAGTTGTATTTTGTTTTAACATCTCAATCTCAGCATGAGTGTGTTTAATTTGTCTAAAAGAGCTATATTAATAAAGCTGACCTCATTTCCTATCTTACACAGGGCAATTGAAATGATGTAATATGTGCACAACCACAGATGAATGAATTGTAACAAGCTAGTGAAAGAACACAGACTTACATAGTGGCTTGTGTTGGAAAGGACCTTTAAAGATCATCTAGTCCAACCCATGTCTCATGGGCAGGGACATCTTTCATTAGATCAGATTGCTCAGATCCTGAGGGAGAGATAATTGGCGGAAAGATGCAAGGCCTACAGACAGGTCTGGAATCTGCACATTCTGAATCCGATTTTTCTTCATTACTGAATGTCCAATTTTTGATTTTTTCCCTCCATTTTCTTTAATAAGTGTGAGATCCTATTGCCTGGCATTGCCATTTTTGCAACAGATGATGGCAACATAAATGGGGCAACTGGGAGGTAGGACTTCTGTCTGTGTACTGACACAGGTCTCAGAAATCAAAATCGTTTCAGATGCCCAAAAAAAAAAAAATCCTATAAATACTATCGGGGATCCAGAATCTTAAGCAAACCTTATTCAGAACAGCCTTTACAATATTGATAAAATAGCTCAAGGTGAAGCCTGTGCCCAATTTCATATTTAACAGTCCTTCTGCCTGTCTCCCTGGACTTAGGGATTTCTTACTGTCACCAGGTTTTTGGATGAGGCTTACTGTGCTGTGTGTGCATGTCTTGTTACACACAAGCCTCAAACACTGCATACAAAATACAGTCATTTCAAACAGATTTTCTTGTTAAACGAGGCAAATCTCACTGCATTTATCAGAGGTTTTGTTTTCAGCTCAAAGAAAAACTTATGGGTGCATTCAGCCTGACACAGAAAGAACAGAACAGCCTGGCATGTGTCTTCCCCAGCCAAACCAGATTACACAAGGTTCCTTTAAAGACTAGTCCCAGAGTGGGGATTAGGCACAATAGGCCTTTGAACTTTCACTTGCGCTTTCACTGGTGCAGTCTGGAAACACCTCTCCTGCCCTGCCTTTCTGTTTTCTATAAAACTCCATATGCTTCTTCATGCCTTGTAGGCGCTCTTGTAGTTGAACTGTAAAGATACTTTCTGCCTTTAATCTGCTAAAACCCTAAAACCCTTCCTTTAGAGAGACAGTCTGCAACTCTATCAGGGTTTTTCCATAAATTCAGCAACAATGCTTCTACTGCATTGCAAATCAGGCAGCCATTTCCTCAGCCACATCATGTTAATAAGGGGGCTGGAAGATCCTCATGTGAAGAGCTGCACGACTGACTGGCCACGACAGCTCAGCCTGGCACGTATGGGAGTGTGTGAGCACTGGGATTTTTTTTTTTCTTGGTGGGGGGGGTTTTTTATGCTAAAGTCTGCAGAGGAGGAGCTGGCCTGGAAGCCTCTCAGCCTTGCTGGTTGCAAGCCAGCTGGATGCTGCATGCCAGCATGCAGGCTGTGCTACAGCAGAGGGTCCTTCTGGCTAAGGTGAGCAAGAGGAGGGCATGTACTTATGGTCCCACAAGCAAGGCAGATGTAAGAGTGTGCCCTTCCTCACAAGCCCCCACAAGGGGACTAGAGATGGGACTTTGGGAGGGGAAGGAAAGGAAGACATGCCACCACTATTTCAAGACTTATGTGATACTAACAAAAGCTGTAAGTGTACCACCATTACAGAGGAAACCGTGTGAGAGAGGAGCTTCAGGAATGCAGTGCTTCCAGCATTAGACTATGAGGTTTAAAGGAACTACCTCCAGCTGCTTATCCTAAAAACAGAGCCCTGCCCTGGGAAGTTAAGAATGAGCACAATCTTCCTGCTGAGAGGGAATTTCCGTGCCTGGCAAGGAAAAAACAGCATCCTTGCTCACTGCCAGATATAGCTGGAAAGAAAGGCGTTGATTCACAAGCTTTTAGGCTTTCAGTTCTCCCTGTAACACAGTTAAAATATCTCAAAGGTGTATCTCCTCCTTTCCTCCCTCTGAAATGAAGCCAGCTATGCTTCAGCTTTGTAGCTGCATTGATGCTAACCCAAAAGAATATGAATATGTGAAAAGAAAAGATCCCCATTGGGTAAAGTATTGTTAAACAATCAGAACTGGATTCTTCAGGGACAGTCTGTATGTTTGTTGTCAGCCAAATTCAAAGTTCCCAACAGGCATGAAAAGCTGTGGCCAAAACCTCTTGTTCAGTAACTGCTGATTATGAATCTTATCAGTAATCTCCTTGGTCAGCAGTGATAATGAACTAAGCAAATACTTGAAATGGAAACATGTTTGGTTTTGGTTTTGTTTTTTTTTAATGAAAAGCCCCACAGGTTTGTGTAGGCATAAGGAGGAATTACAAAAAAATTACATACCATGTAATACCTTGATTACATGGTATGCTTATATTGTAGGTATCAGTGCTGGGTAGGTTGGAAAAGAACCAGATGCTTAAAAACAGTCCAACTCCTGGGCTTCTGTCTGTCACATTTGGTTCCAGGTCTGCTTCTGTGGTTGTGTAAACACACCTTTTTCCTGGCCTAGATGGCAAGATGCCAACCCAGAATCAATATGCATAGTTAAATTTCTTGATGTTTCTTTCAAGAGGTTGACCATGACCAAATTGTTCAGGAAAAGAGAAAGATATGGAAGCTAGGGAACCAGTAACTTGTAGATTTTTCCTGCTGTTAGACACTTCCCTAATTTGATATCTGATGACATTAATAGTCAGTGATGCTTTATGTGGCTGTGGTGGTATAATAAAACCAGAGTCAAAACCAGCCCATTCCAGGCAGAGTTTTTTTCTGGGAGTGAGTAGGCAGAGGGTTTGTGCTGTGTATGAAGTGCACAGTCTAAAAAGGTACATGTATTTTTAAAGTAGTTTTTGAGAACTGTGCTGTTCAATTTCTGCTGCAGTCTTCCATGTTTTGCTGCTTGGTATTAGTTTTGTTACTTACAGCTTGTTGTGTAACTGTAAAAACAGGTTTGAAATGGGCTAGGTTAATCTCTCCAGCAATCTGGAGCACTTTGATTTTGGCTCAGGCAGCTGGTTACTCTGTCAGCTGTGGCAGCCCAACACAGGCAGATTTCATTTCTCAGAGTGCAACTTCCATCTCATGATTGACACTTGCTGAACAATGTTGCTAAAACTGTTTTCTTCTCACTCTCCCAGGTTGCCCCTCTATCTGGCTTCTCTTTTCATAAGTCTCCTCTTCCTCTTGGTGAATTTAACATGTGCAGTATTGGTGAGGACACAGAATTCAGAGAGAAAAATCATTGTCTCTGTCCGGGTGGCAATTAATGACACATTGTTTGTGCTGTGCGCTGTTTCACTCTCCATCTGCCTGTATAAGATCTCCAAGATGTCTTTAGCCAACATTTACTTGGAGTCCAAGGTAAGGTACATTTTCAGTTCTTTTCAAGTACCTTCTGAGATACAAAGGCAGTGCAAGGCAAAGCCACAAAGCCTGAGAGCTGGAGGCCTTAAACTCCACAGCCTGCACTTGGCTGGCCATCGTGTTCAGTACATTAATTAAATATTAAAAGATAGCAAGACAGCTTTTGGTTAAAACCAGTGATCCCAAATATGTGTTTTTGAGGCAGATTTTGCATAACTTTTTTGGCTGGAGTTTCTCACAGCTCTTTTTCAAGCAGACACTGCTTTCTCTGGGTCCCTTGTCTGAAGACCACTTCATTTCAGTACTGCAACATAGAAGTGGCCTGTACTTCAAAATCCTTCAGATTGTCAAATCATTGACTAAGTTAACTGTTTAAGGTAGCAGCATGCTGAAGATAAGCCAGATAGAGAAATATGAATCTCCCTTTATATACCTGCATAGTCTTATATATATTCCTATAGATAATGAGAATGTGTTTTAAAAGACTTAATACATTATAACTTAGTCAGCTGGGGAAAAGGGTTAAAACAGGTCTTCTATTACTCTACAGGATGTTCTTTAAAGAAATATTGTTAGGTTTATATCTTCGGACACATTCAGTGGTCAAGGAGCCAGGTGGCATCACATAAGCATGCAATGTTTATTATAAAATCAATGAAGATGTTTTGTATCTATAAACAATTAAACAGAGCTTTCAAAAGTCCTTGCATTGGCAGAAGACAGTTAAATCTTGAATTATCAGTTTAACCAATAACATATTGCTGTTACCACAACAAATCCTTTAAAAATTTAAGGTACAACTGCTATCTAGAAAACCTTATCATAGAATTCCTCTTACATTTACTTAACCAGATGAAATAAGTACATTTCCTGTTTAATCAAATCCGGCCATGCTGCACAACAACTAAAAGTTCAGGGCTGAATAGAAGATTTAAAAACACAGCTCAGTTTTGTTTCTTTCAAGCCTGTCATTTGCTGACCAAAGGGCACTGGCAATGGATTATTTTTATTAGTAAGAAAAGTTTTTCTTGTGCTGCAAATCACAGGGGCATAAATCTCTGTAACAAAGCAGTGTTGACCTAAAGGAGGTTTTGGTTCTGTTTTAGTTTGGTTTTGGTTTTGTTCTGTTTTCTCCTTCTGCAGGAAACCCAACCTTCTTTACTCCAAACTACTTCACAAAACACAAAGATTCTCTAACATTACTGCAGACAGGAAAGGACAGAGCACTCAACATATGAAAGTTTGAATGTAGAAATAGGAGTTAAAGAGTGATTTGCTCCTCCTTTCTGCTGACCTGAAATGGGAGTTCCTCTGAGGAGTTCCAGTAGGGTTTGACTGCACATACTTTAGGGATACAGATGACTGAAACTAGCTATGAATAAAACATCCTGATTTTATCTGCTATTGTTATGCCAAAAAAACTATCTAGAGAAGAAAAATGCATTCTCTGCAGTGATATGACAGAAATAGTGTGGGAGATAATGCATGCTCTGTGATGCATGTAGGTACTGGCAACCTTTTATTTGCATCTCCCATTTGCTGGCATATATCTTCCAACCACTTGTGAGAACACATTCATCTCCATGACCTGGCACAGGGAACCATCCTGGTGCTCTGTGCCAGGGCTGTGCCAGCACCAAGGAGGTGCACAGCCCTGCCCTTAGGTGCTGACTTGGGCCATTTCTGTTCTGGCCAAATGCATCATGTGGTGAAACACACTACCAGCTTGGGGCTCCCCTTCTTTTCTGCAGAGGCCTGTGACTGAAAAACGATTCCTCTGGATTTACTTTCTCTGCTACCTTCTCCCTTCACCGACCCACTAAGTGTGTTTGAAGCATTTGAAGTGTATGGAAGCAAAACCAGGACACTTTTATCTGCTTTTCTGTATTTGGTGGGATGAAAGTTTGTTAAATCTCTGCACATTTAACTATTAACTGTTAAAGAATGACAGCTATGTAGGGAAATCTATACAGGGAAATACCAACCCTGTTCTGCTCTTTGCAATCTTTGCTTCTGCTATCTGCAATCTGTAAATGCCACTGAGCTGGGGTATGCTATGTGCCAGTCAGCAGCTTCTCTCTGCTCTCTGTCCCTCGGTTTCCATGACAGCACCACTGACTTGTTAGTATCGAAGGAGAACAGAGAAGTGCCTAGCAAACATTTCCTCTTGAAAGCATTTCCTGCTTGCTGGTATTGCCACAGCTTTCACCACTGCCTGCTATGGGTCTGGCTTCAGTTCCTGAGTAGCTGCAGTTTCTTGGCTCACTCCTGTCATGGCTGCAGGTTATGGCCCAGTGAATGGTGGTGTTTCCAGGCTGTTATAAGCTGGAATTCAGAGACATTGACTGCACTGGGTATTTTTGGAGCCTGGCTGTTCACTAAACCAATGTTATTTTACTGGGAAGACAGGCAATCTTGTTTTCTGCAGGCTTTTTTAAATACTACTTGAGCTCCTTTTAACTTTTAACTTAACTGGGGAGGGCAGACTGAGGAGCTGGGTCAATAAAGCTGCAGGGTCAATAGCCAACAGCATGGGCGAGCAGCACTGGAGCCCTGGTAGTCTCCTGAAGTCCAGGAATTCAGGACATGGTGTCTTGGTGACTTCCCCTGATACTTCTTTAGGCCTTCTGCTGTGTCTGCTCTGCCAGCCACAGTGCCGTGAACCTCTGACCCTCAGCCGCAAACCTGGAAGCAGAGTGTGTGAGCAGAGGGAATAGGATTCAGACTTTCCAGTCTCCTGCACTGGTTTAAAAGGTCCTGTGGCAGGGAGGAGCTACTTCTCTCTTGGCCTGTCTCACATAGATGAAAGGAACCCATCCTCCTGGTATGGGTCTCTGCCAGGAGAGGGAGAGGGCAGGGCTAGAGAAGCAAATGACTGCAAGGCAACTTACCTCTAAATGCACACAGCACTTTAACCCATCTTTCCTCCTTTGGCTGTGCAAAGCACTATTCCAGAGCCAACTACAAAGAATTTACTTTGAGTTTCTTTCAAAGCCAGTCCCATTTTTGTACATCTGCCTGCCTCTCTGATCAGACTCACACAGATCCCTGCAGCCATGGCTCCTGGTTTCCTTCCTTCCATGCTTCCTTCCTGCTACAACTCCTGTGCTGCTGTCTCAGCCCCTGACAGTGACCCTGCCCACTTGACATAGTGGTCAGGCACTTACTCCTCTCTCTGGATCAGGCTCTTTCCCCTGCTTTGTCCAGTTTTCTCTGTAGGGCTTAGGAACTGTTCCAATTTCACACTTGCAGTCTCATTCCTCCCCTTGTGCCCAAGCTGCCATGGTCACTCTGCCCATAGGCTGTGCTTCTACTTTGTCTCCTCTGTGTTGACATTAGCTGAGGCAGGATGTTCTGTTCCTGTCTGTGCTGTGTTTAAGTGCTGACTGTTATGACCTGCTCTGTACTTGTGAAATTGGTGCAAAGCAAGCAGTTGGAAAAAGATGCAAGGTTGTATAGTGCTAGCCAGCATCTGATACAGGATGCTCTGTAGCTAATGCAGAGCTGAAGGCTGAATTCTATCTCTCCACCTCATACCAAGTGTGAGTCTTCCGTGTTTTCACTGCTCTGAAAATAGCACTTGTTCAATAAAGTGTAAAAATTAGTCACAGCCCATCTTGGTAAGGGCTGGAACTGCTATCATTGCCTAGAAACCTCTGTGCTAATAAAATACAGGAATATACATAAAATAGGATGTATTGGCCAAAGAAGGAAAGACAAAAAGTCAATCACATGAGACAGACTAGCATGACAACTCTCAAAGTCCATGCAAAGCAAAATTGTTCTCAATTCCCTTATGAATAATAACCTGTGCTTAAATCTCTTCCAGGGCTCATCTGTCTGTCAGGTGACAAGCATAGGAGTGACTGTTATACTGCTTTATACCTCACGAGCCTGCTACAACTTGTTCATCTTATCGTTTTCCCAGACCAAGAAAGTCAACTCTTTTGATTATGATTGGTACAACGTGTCAGATCAGGCAAGTATGAAAATACTGGCTGATAAGAAAACCTCATTCTCTAACTGATGATTGACTTCCTAAATGTTATCACAAGAGGAATAAATATATTCAAGCCCTATTTTATTTATTTTATTCAATGCACTAAGATTGTTTTGCTCCAGGAATACAAATTTCTGATAATTTTGGCATAAGGATAAAAACTCCAGTTCTATGCTAAAAGAAAAAAGTAACCACAAGACAAATAATTTTTAAAAATCAACCTTTTATTTACCTTGATTTTGTTGTCAAAAGAAAGAGCACCTTTCCTTAAAATAGACAGGTATTTTGTCCACTATAAAGACTGTATTGTACTTAGAGAAGCAGAAAAACAGTACTTGATTCCACTGAAATGCTCAGTTCTAAGACTTCGTAACATATCCCACTGCCATCCAGGGCTGTGGGGTTATTTACTTCAGTTCTGAAATTAGTATGATAAATTCTGTTGTTTGAGGATAAGGCTATGACTCTTCCCAACCTTTAATTGCAATTGACAATTTACACTGAAAACTGACGGCAATAAAAACTCTAAAGGAAATAGCAGGGGATTCTTTGTTGAATTCTAATAGATTTCAGCATCTATCTCCTTTCTGTGCTTTGAAGAATGTATTTAGGTCCCAATATTTTTCCAGCTCTGGGCCTGGGTCTGGATCATGAGTATCTTTTGTTTGGCTTCAAAATCCCGTGTCTCCCCTGCAGTCAGCAAGCACCTGCAGGCCCAAAGCAGTGCTCCCAGCCATGCAAGGACCTTGTATTGCCTGGGTGGCCAAGCAAACCTGCAGCCATTAACAAATTTCTGTTGAACAGTAGGTGAAACTCTAATTAAGAAGTAGGTAAAGAGTAGGATAGGACTGCCCTGAGGACCTTGTTATGTAAGTAAGTTGAGTAGGGTCTGTCAAGAGACCTTTAATCAACCCTGCTGCAATGCAGAAAAGAGGACTGCAGGGGTTGCCAGTGGAATTAGAGCACACAGGTTTAGGCAGAAGGGCATTAGGCTCTGACTATCTCCTGAATCAAACAATTTCCCTCTTGTTAAGCCCTGAGGAGTTGCTGCTGCTCCTGCTGACCCCTTTCAGGGGACAACTTGCGCTCTGACTCCTACAGTCTGGAGTACCAGGGGCTGGTATGGCCAGACTTACTTGGTCCTGTTTGCCCTCTGGAGGCAGAGGTTGTTCACTGGGAGCTCGCTGGAATGCTTTTTAGCCCTTGAGTTACTACTACAATTTTTTAACATCTATTCTGGCTTGTGACATTAGGGTTGCATGGATTTTGGGGTCAGTTATTTGAACTATATGTAAAGGGCCTGGAACTAAGGAGTGGGTACTCGGTTTGGTACCAGATTCAAAAGACACTTTTAAAATTGCAACCAATAAATGTAGTGTAGTATTGCCTCAGGTCACCACTAAGAAACACCCTTTTCTCTTCTGTACAAAACACATGAAAGGACAGGATTTGCCCTCTGTAGCTATGGGCAATGGTGGAGATCTAGAGAGAAGATCACAGCTAGTGCTGCAGTGCCAGCAAGGTTATTCAACCTTAGAATGTGCACCAATTTGAACAGACACAAGCCTTTTATTTTTAAAAGCAATGCCCTTGACTGTTGACTGTTCCTTTACAATTATTCCCAGCAGGAAAGGGAGACTGGAAAACTAGTTTCTCATTACCTGAATTTGATCACTTCATCAAGTGATTGCTTGCCAGGCTTTTAAGCTGGGAAGACCCCTGCATTAAACTGATATTTCTGAAGGAAAGATAGCAGGAGGAGGAAAGGGAAATCATGTACCCAAGATAGCATACTGATTTTTTTTAGTATGCCTTTAATCATTAGCCAGGTTGACCTGGCTCTACAGAATGGAATTTCTGGCACTGCCTCCTGTACCTTCAAATGAACTGCCATCTTTATTTTTAAACACTTTACTCTTTTACTTTTCAACAGGCAGATCTGAAATGTCAGCTGGGAGATGCAGGTTACATAGTGTTTGGAGTGATCCTTTTCATCTGGGAGCTCCTGCCTACTTCCTTGGTTGTGTATTTCTTCCGTGTCCGAAACCCTACAAAAGATCTAGTAAGTGGAATTTGTTATTGTATTTGCTAGTGTAATGTCCAGGCAAGTCTGAAGGGCTCAGCTGCTGAGGGATCTTTTGCTTCTTTACATTCTGACTTCTCTTTTTCAGTGTGTCCTTGGCAGAATAAGAGCAACCAAAACTTCCCACTTCTTTATGCTAACTCCTCTTGAACGAAACTCATTAGGTTTATCCAGAAAGAAAGGCCAGCTGTTTCTCAGGCAGTTTATCTTAAAAATCAGGAACTTTCTTAAGGGTAGGGACAACATCCCTTTGAGATAATACAGCACTTTATTGGAATTGGTGGAAAAGGAGTTTGTTATCTAAACTTGGCATCTTTCATCACATAGCAGTGAATATGGTTGTGTGCTAACAGGGTTGTGAAATAATAGATTGAATTTTTTCCAAGTCAAAGACCAGTGGCCATAATAAGCACTTGCTGACTTGTTGGCTATTTCAGAAGACCAGAGATTAAGGTGTGAGTTGTAAGGATAATACCTGGTAAATGTCCTTAATATCTAGGTAGTTAATAGATGGACAAGCATTTTTTGTAGCTGTAGGCAATGTCTCTAGGTTAGCTGGTTGACAGGCTGGTTGACAGGAAATACCAGCCCTCACTAAGATTACTGAGGTAATGTCTCTGTTTCTGAAGGCCAAATGAAACCAAAGCTAATATTACTCAAAAGAGATGTGAATGGTAAATACACAAGTGAGAGAAGCAAATAATAGAATAACTTTTTAGACAAGGTGATGGGTTTTATCCTCACATGCACATTTCAGAGACAATGATAAAGCCAAGATGAACAAGGAGGTAATACCTGACATTGCACTAAGAAACCCCATGAATCCCTGCATCCATGACCAAAACCATCTCAGCCTCATCTCCTCCTGCTTAGGAGTTAACCAGGACAACCGCAAAGAGAAGAGGTTTTTTTAAGTACAGGCCAGAGGTCCTGCTCTTCTAAAAAGTGACCACACAGAGATCTCACTTCATTTAAAGTGGGCTTAGTAAGGCTAGACCTAGTGGCCCAGTTTGAGTAGTGTGGAGGAGATTCACAGAGAATGAAAATAATGGAAGTGATCTAATCACTCATTTCGAAAAGCTGATCCCATGAAGGCTTGGAATCCTAATCAAACAAGAGCTCAAACGGAGTCAAACAGGCAGCATTCTCCCACAAGAGGATGGCAGTAACACCTATAACATATTTTTGCATTGTGATTTGCAGAAAGACTTAAATCTCCACAAAGACACAATTCAGAAGAGGCAATCAGTGATATCACTTCTTTTATGGATACCTTTGATTTATTAAAAAAAATATGGATATTGATCTAGTACTGATATCCAACTGTGATGGACAAAAGCTCTCTAACAGTTTAAAGTCAGAAAGTGTATGTTTATTGCGACGCCGGGCAGCGTGGGGGATAGCTCCCAAAAACACACTGCGCTTTACAGGTGATTGCAGAGCCCTTTTATCTACACAGGTATTGAATACCCAAAATACAAATACATATTCAGAATTTTGGCACATCCCATTCCCCACTTCATATGTTAATTAGTTCAAAAGCTATTAAGCATGCGTAGTTTGTTCCTTGAAATGGGTCGGTGGTCCGAAAAATGAGGAAGGGGGAGGGGTCCCAAAATGAGGAAGTAAACGAAGTCTTCCTCGTTCTGACCTTTCTACCTTTTCAATGCAAATATGACAAATGAACCCTTGGTAGAACTCCCATTCCCTGTCTTCAATTGGTTTCAGAACAGAGGAGGCCCACAATGGTCTTATGTTCCTAAAGCTATTTATCAGTTTCTATATTCTTCATTATAAACCCAGCTAACCAAACATTGTGTTGACAAGCAATCAGTTATTAGTTAACTACTAACTCTTAACTTCATCAAGGCCTACCCATTTATTTTAATTAACTCCAATAAAGCTTATCTCTAACTAAAATCTTAGCTCCTCTAAAATCTCTAAATTCCTTAAAGTTTATGTCTCACCTGTTTTAGGGTGAACATTATCTGTCACATGGGTTAGGTCATATATAGATTTTTTTTCACATAGGACAAATATTTACAGGAAGACCAGAAATAAGTAGAACTGAACAAAAAATGAAGAGACTGTAGCAAGGGAAAACTGAACTTCAGTGTGAGGTTGCCACAAGAGGGAGACCAAGGGCCGCAGGATTTTAGGCTAATGTATTCAGTAGGCTGCTACTTGGCCAGAAAGCATGGGGTTGGAATTAAAGCTACCCCTCCTTTAGTTTAAAAAATCGTAACAAGTCTGATTAGGTAAAAATCAAAAATATTCTTTGTTTTTAATAAAGAATCCTGAGAAATAGTTCTTTGGTTTCATGGTTCATTTGGGACTTCAGAAGCAAAAAGCTTGAGTAGAGGCATCCTGCATTCAGCATTACTCAAATATGAAATAATTCGGTGAATGTGAAATAATTCACTGAAATAATGAGTGCTTATAGCCTGGAATGAGCTGTCATCTCTGGTGCTGACACACACCACAGCAGCATGTGGCCCTTTGCCTTTCCATACCTTTAACCAGACAAATGTTGGAAATGGGGGCATGACAGAGATGCACTTAATCCTCATTTCATCTTTGTCAAAGTTATTTAACAGATAAAATAAAGGGGGAGATCAAACTGCTCTCCTTTTTATTGCCAGAGAGAAGATGTCATCCTGGCTTATCCACAGGCACAGCGAACCCCTCTTCCCTGGGGATGGGAGCAGTGGATCAGTGGTTGAGGTTCAGCAGGTTCTTAGATGTCCCTCTGCACTGATGACTTCTTGCATCTTGTATGTTTTCTGTTTTGATTCACAGGGAAATAAAGTGAAAATGCTTTGTAAATGAAAGAGTTATATGTACACTCCTCTCCCTGTTTTGTCAAAGGACCTGACCTCAGGATTTGACCCTCACAGCACTATAGATTAGATACTGAAATTTCTTGGTGAGGGCCTAAGGGGCTTTTTACATGAGGGTAACATGATCAGTTCCTGTGGTAAGGGAGGTAAGGCACCAGGAGGGAGTGTTAGCAATGTGGGAGGTAAAAATCAAATCTCTTTAGATGTTTCATATGCTTCTTTCAGCTCCTCGGCTGCTTCCTGCTGCTCACTTCAAGTCAGCTGGCTAAAAGCATGAAGTGTCCTGGATGGACAGGAATTCAGCAGAAAGGTTGAATGCAGACTGGAGGGTGGTTTCAGAAGAAGGTCAGGTGTTAGTTAAGAAATAAGGATAAATGAAAGCTGTGCTGGTAGAGATGAACAGTAAATGCAAAATTATTTTTGTTGTCTTCAGCAAATGCAAAATTGTGTGTTTTATTTTGGAAACCATGAGGTAAGTTGGCAGCAACTTCTTCTGGAAGTCAGGCACCAGGCAATTGATAAAACAGCCATTTGATATGTGTTGCAAATACTGACTGAGGTTTCCCTTCCCTCAGGCCAATGCAGGAATGGTCCCAAGCCACGGCTTCAGTCCCAGATCTTACTTCTTTGACAATCCCCGCAGATACGACAGTGACGATGATCTGGCCTGGAATATTGCACCACAGGGGGCACAGGGCAGGTGAGATACAAGAGTCAACCACTTGCTGCCCAAAACAGAAACTGGAGGAGGAGGAACTCTGACACACTCCAGAAGGTGGATGTGAATTGTCTAGCTGCAATTGCTGCGTAAATCCCAGCAGGGTGAGGGGAAGCAAAAGGGGAAGCTGAGGTGGAAAGGCAGCACTGAGTGACTGCTGGGATCCAAGGGCCCCGTAGACACTATAAAGACACAATAATGAAAATCATTACATAATTTTAGAATTTTACCAATGTACCTCTCATTGAAAAACTCAGGTCAGACCTTTGTTTCATCCTCTATTTCTTCCAAGAGTGGCTTCAGAAATTCCATTTACTCATTCAAGTGTGAGAGCAAGACTGCCTAGAAAAACAGCTGTCTCCCTGCTCAGGCAGAGCAGGGAAAAGCTGGACAGCACAGGCTGCTTGTGACCACTGTAGCGAGAAGCCTTTCAACTTAGGTTGCCCTGTAACATGGCTAAATATCTTGAGGGTGACCTGAAATGAAGGGACCATCTGCTTTCCCACATGTTGAAAGCTTAGAAAAATCCACCAAACTGCTGAAATCCCGCACAACCCAGAACTGGCACAAAAATTCTGTCTTCTCTGCACAGCTGTGAGGTTTAGGTAAGGATTCTGGTCCAGGAAGGAGCAGCTCACACGAGAAATGGTAGCACCCAATTCAGAGAAGGAAAGGCACTGACAGGACCCTGTCCTGCCCTGAAAGGAGTCTCAGTCATGTTATCCCTTTGCTGTTGCTGTATGCTGTAGCTACACTATGATGTGAATTGATTAATGTAACCACTCAAAATGCTGGCTAAGTTGCCAATACTAGTTAACGTAACCCAGATTTAGTTCTTGTCACTCATTCAGGTGAGACAGTGTAGTCACTGTCTGTGAGCCCAGACCATGGCTCAGTAAAGTTGCACAATCACTATTTACAGTTATCAGTCATCCTATTCCTGCATTAATTAGTTTTTCACATAGTAACTAAGCCCATGGAGGATGCTGGAGGTGGTTTGAGCCAGCCTGGTATCCCATCCTAGAGCCAGAGGCACCCTCTCCTCCATACTGAGCCATCAGGGAACCAGCCACACTGGTAACACATGCACAGCTCCCAGTGGAAGCCAAACCAGCCACATGCACTGTGTCAAGCTGCTTGTGGGAGAAAAGACAGCATGGCAGAGCTGCACACCATGTCCTGGGCTCTGGGACACAGACACAAGAGGTTTAGGTCTCTGACAGGCCTTTGCAGTGCCAGGACTTGGCAGGGGTGAGCAGCACCATTTCTGGGATTTTCCAACACCTTCTGGAACAGTAAATCAGAAAGGGGAGAGTCTTTAGTGCAGCAAGAGACTCAGGAAACAGATAATGAACACTTGGGCCAAAATAACTGACAGATCAGAAAAATAAATAGCTGCCTGTACCCCTGGTTGGGGTTTTATTTTATTTTTGCACTTCAGCATGAGAACTATCTCTACATGATTGCATTTTGCCCATGTTCTCTAACCAGGTGCCTACAGAACCAATCTGCCAGTCACTAATTCTTCTATTTTCTTTCTAAGTTTCTCTCCAGACTACTATGACTGGAGCCATCAGAACAACAGCTTCATGGCTTACATAGGATCCCTCCAACAAGATCCAGCACTGGACACAGACCGGCCAAGCCCTATTTAACTTCAATCAACTACAGCATTCTAGGACATTCCAATATTAAAACCTATGTTCCGAAAAACAAAGCTTAGCAACTTTTCTTCACCTTTTGGTTTTTAGAAATTTTCCTATGCACACATAAATGAAGAACCTTGCCATGAGCTTTTCACAGTTCAGGGAGAAGTATAAGCTAATGATTTAAACTTTGAAGACTGTTCCAATGAATACCTTGTTCTAAGCCATGGTATTTTGGCTTTGAATAGAGTTGTTAGAAGGTATAATTTAATCATTTTTATGCTCATTTTAAAAGAGCAAATTTCATGAAGTGAAATGGCATAATTATTTTCTAAATATTTTTATTTTTACACTGTGTATAGTTAGAAATACATGATTATGATCAATATACTGTAAACACGTGAATAGATTTTTCAAATGCATGACAGTTGCAATTTTTATGTGCACATAAAAGCCTGTAAGAAAAAAGTATCAACCCAATTAAATACTGTCTTTTCAAGTTATTGCTATGTTCTCAGAGCATAATTTTCTCTTTGGATATCACTGCTTACTCAGTGTAGTGGGACAGTTGGAGGCTAGAAGTTATCTGTACCCTGTATTCTTCTAAGAACATAAGAAAATTGTATCTTCTCAGCAGCTTTAGAGACAGTCTCAGAATAGTGGAGATGGGCATCTGCTCCAACTGGAGCACTGTGAACTGCAAAACAAGCTGAAAATTTGTATGCTTGAAAAATTAAATCTATGCAATCATGTCCATCAATCACATCTATATATATATTATATTTAAGAGTAAGTCAAATACCTCACCAGGGAGAAGGATACATAAAACAGTACAGACTTTTTTATTTGTTAAGAACCTGGGCATTGCAATGTGGGAATAGAACAAGAGCCAAGAGTATATAAAGCAGTAGAACCTCAAAAGTGCCTTTCTGCATAACAAGCAACCCAGAAAAGCTGTGCTTCAGCCTTGTATCTTCAGGGATAAATGTAGTGAGCTCTGTAGGGAAATGGTGGATAAATACTATTCCAGGATGTGCCACTGCAGAGAGTAAGCCTAAAAGTAATTATTACTAATCTAAGGCAAACAGGAACCCTGACTCTACTGCAGGTCTTTTTATTATGCCCAGTTCTCAGCAGTGAAGAACTCTGCATCCCCAGCATCTCTTTCTCCTTGCCTGTGTGGAACAAATACTGTAACTCAATCCATATTTCCCCAGGAGGAAAACATACTACTTCCACTAATCTTTACTTCTATTGAAGTACTCCATTTTGAGGTGTACTACAGTACGCCAAATGGTGGATGGGCCTCATGTTTTCCTCATGCTCAACTTCAGGAAGTACAAGTAGTTGAGAATTCTTGTGTACATTTCACAGAGAATGTACAGAGTAAAAAAAGAAGGGATGGGGAGTAGATCTGATCAGATCTGCTTGAAAGCCAAAGGCAGAGCAGTGCCATACTCCCACATCAAGTCTTCCACAGTGTCTTCGGGTTTTGGGGTCTTTATAGTAAAGCCAAAGCATGAGCCTTGCCTCCACAAAAAGTAAAATATTTGTCCTCCCAACACTTACATTGCTTTATTCATACATATTCATTGAAGAAAAAAGCCAATTAAACTATCAGTCAGATTAAAAGAAATAAACCAGGGTTGGGAGAAAAACTGAAATTTTATTAAACCCTTTGGAATTCTACAATCATGTTTGTACAACACTGCCTGAAGACCCAGTGCAAGAGAAGTCTGCAGGAATTTCATTTCGTCCACAGCAGTTACAGCTGCACAGCAAAAACATAAGAGAATTCTGCTTTTAGAATAAACTTCAGCCCTATGCCACAGTATGCACACAAAAAAGTGGAATGGCAAGTGACTGTAACCAACAACAGTAATGAACTAAATACTCTAAAACACAGGAGATTTGAACAACAATGTGAGAGGTAAGATCTTGTATTTATCGCCACCTGTATAACAGGCACTTACTCACCTAAGCTGGGGATGAAATATGTCTATCAAATTTTCAGTAAGATAATTTGTTAAAAATGCATACATGGAAGGAAAAAGAGACCCTTTCAGGGAAATAATTTCAACATGAAGACCCCCATTGGATGAACAAGCATAAAAAAAATATTTACAAAATTGATTGTATAAGCCATGCTGAGAAAGGGACAGAACAGACTTCATTTCTAAATAAGCCTTTTTGTATCTTAAAACAACTGGACTTAAGCAGGGGCTAAATTTGGCAATATTCATACAGAAACATACTGTAATTCTACAATGGATTCCTGATATGCAGACACACCACAGTGCAATGTAAACAGCAAGAAATATACAGGTTACCTTCATCTTTTGAATAAAATTTAAGTGAGAGTAAAAATCTCATAATTTTAATCTTACATGACTATCACAAAAGTAATTTCTGTAATAGCTACCAAGTGTCACTGAAAGGTAAATGAAACGCCAAAAATCACATCCACAAAAAGAAGGTGTAGCAGAAAATACTTTAATTTGCATTTTGTAGATTCAAACATAGCAAAGATTCAGAAGTGTTTAGATCAATAAGCAGTTCCAACATTGATTCTGATTTTAATAAATATTACATTTTAATAGGATAGCTATATGGAGAAATTGTAAAGTGATGAATTGCTGATTGCTACTTTATAAACATGAGCATCAAGATTATTTACAACATATTACAGGTCATTTCCCAGAAAAGCACAAAGCAAGGTCAGATAAAGGCAACCCAACCATCAAACAAAACTCAAGAAAATGTGGCACAGTGTATTTCATGCACATACAATGACAGCACAGATCATCAGCTGAAAACTAGGAAAACACTTATTATTCCAGCTTACACAAGTCTCTATATTTCATTGTTTTAAATTTATATTCTGACCTACCTCCTCAGGCACTGAAGAACAAGTTATTCAGCAACAGTGCCCTACTTTTTACCTATGCAGTTTGCACCATTTCACATAAGTCTTCATGACTTGGGAACAATTAAACATTTTTGTCTTTGTCTTCTCACTACCTCTGGGATTACAATCATTGTGTCATTTGTACAAGATAATGTACTGCTACTCTGAAATGAATGGCAGACAGTGTTGACAAGCTGATCCCAACAGGGAGCTGGAATTTAAAATATTTTACAGGTCATGGACGGTGTAACTAACCTTATTTTTTAGTATAAAAACAGAGGTGTAAATTTTTATAATTTAATTTAACATATAAAGAACTAAGTCATCCAACTCACACAGCAAAACTTCATAGGCAGCAGAGTCACAGAATGTACATCAAATACAGTAAAAAAGATGGTGACAGGAAAATTATTTCAACTAGATTTGTTACAGGAAAAAATCTTATGTCCTATCTCTACAATGACAGTGAAGTGAAATGCCTTCCATATTTGATCATCAAGAGATATGTACCTTCAGGTGCAACAGAACTTACACTATTTGCTGTTCAGTTGCATTCCTGTGTTCCCATGACACAAAGGAAATGAAGAAAAGCTTCACACCTCTTTATGTCCTTACCCAACAGTATTGACCTTGTGCCAATGAGGGCTGCAAGGACCAGGTGTCCGGGATCTGCATGCCTGAATCTCTCACCTGTCCCATGAGCAAGTGCATGATTCTGTATCAGTGTCTGTTGATTTTAGCCAGGCACAGGTGGAAAAAGAAAAAAAAATAGCTAAGTTGCATCCCCAGGAGGAGGCTGGAAGCAATTCACTTTCCCCATACAGCAAGGGGGAAAAAGGAAGAAACATTTCTGAGACTTAGGTCCTTCCTGGGGCAGCGCAGTCATAAAGTTTTGTTTTATATTTTAACTAGAAAATCCTGCCTAAAGCTTTAGGCACTATAATATATAACAATACAGATAAATCCCAGTTATACGGCACTCCTCACACAAGTGAGCCTACAGTTCTAGCCCTTGCAGGTCTATCCAAAAGGCAAAGAATTAACAGCCAATTAAAAATTACACTCTTTCAATATATACAGTTACTCAGAAGATTTGGATACTCAGTGTGTAACTCATCTACCAAACACAGCTGTTCACATCTGAGCTACTTACCCAGATTCCCACTTCAATTTAATAGAGAAAAATAAACTCTGAGGGTGCAAATACAGAGCTTGGAAGAGGCCAGATGAATCCACCTAGAAACCTCCTGCTCTTCTGCTTAACTAGAAAAGAAAAGCCTGTGATGACTTGCTCAGACACAGGTGCCCACAGGCCAGAGAGGCTACTAGGAAAAAACATAACATCCCCAAACTGGCATCAGCTTCCCCTAACACCATTCTAATTACCTATAAGGTTAAACAGAAACTTCCACTGGGATACCAGTTCACTGCCAATTTGTGCAATTATCACCAAATTAAGAGTGGTTTGGATTTTTTTGGTTTTTTTATTTCCCTTTCTATTTTTTTAAATTTCATTTAGCATATCCCATTTTGACACAAAGGGGTTAACTTTCTTAAGCAACAGCATTTTTTATAAAAGCCAAGTGTCAGCAGAATAGTCTGTTTCATTTCCACTCAGGTAGAAATTTGAGGCTAGTCTGGAAACAAAGGACAAAGTGTATTCCAGCCTTCAGAAAATTTCAGCTGTAAAGAAACACATTATGGAAGCCAATACAATTACAATCAATTATATAAATAGCTCACTCAGTATCTAATAGGCTGAAAAATGTTTAAGAGCACTTAATTTTGTGAAGACTTGTTTTTAAAAACAAGAGATGTATCTACACTGCACCAGCACTTCCTACATTCATAACACCTCACTTCATTTTTAAACGTGCTGGTTTAAAAGAAATTATTACTTCATTTTTAAATTTAAACAAATATTTGGTTGCTACTAATGGTAATGCTGTTTCTGAATTCTGTTTTGACACTGGTAAGTTATCACTGACATTTGTGGACAATGATACATGAGTAATTTCTTATTTTATGAAAGTAATGTTATTAACATACCCGTTTTTTTTAGAAAAAAAACTTTTAAAGAAGATACAGTATGGGTTTGCATAGATAGAGTATGTGGTATTAAATGTCAGTATGATTATGAATTTTAAAAAGCATCCTTTTTAAAAGTGACTACAAAAGCAAGTTATTTTTACACTGACCTTTTAACATAGCACTCAAACATAACTCATAAAGAGCAAATTTATTTCCATGGCTCAAAGACCAAGTGTGCTGTTTTAACATTTAAGACACTAAAAAGACAACTTTTGGAAACTGAACTTGTGATTAATTTAGAAAAATAATATGAAGTAAACAGAAATTTGATTGACTGAGGTTTTTCAGCTAGCAGCTCTCCACTAACCATCTCCCCCTGTCCTGACCCCTACCTCCACGTAAATGCAGGTAAGGGGCTGCAGCAAGGGGCTACAGAAAAGTCACTTTCAACTCTGCTGCATCAGAGACAAGGTAAAAATTTTTAAAAAAGTGCTGAAAAGCACAAGACAAGGGTAAAAAAAATGGTATCATCATGATGCAAAGAAGCCCAGCATGAAAAAATTTTCTGCTCAGTAAATTTGCTATTTTTAAGTAAGTTTCATTATTACAGTAAGAAGCTAAAACTCAGCAAGAGCCTTATTTCCTTTTTGTGGTTAGTTTTTTTGTTGTTGTTGTTGTTATTGTTATTTTTTTCTTCGTTTGTTTGGAGGTTTCCCACCCCCTTCCTTTTGACAGTCAGAACTAACATACCAAATCCTCAGAATACTGAACTGAAGTTCAGTAAATGGAGAGACACAAGAAGTGATCCCCCCCCTTTTCAGTCAGGCCAAGTAAAGGTGGAGGTACATATGCTTCCATATAAAATATCTGTCTCAGAAAGACAAGGAAATAAGAAAATTTATGAAGTTTCAGTACAACAAAACTGTGAGCAGAAAACTTAAAAAATAAACAGATCAGCATAATTTACACATTTAAAAACTATATATTTCATTCATAAATATATTTTCTAATTAATAACCATTCCTAGTTTAAACATAAATATTCAAGTTGGGATTTGATTTTACTTTTTATCAGTTCATGTGAGTCCTGTAAGGATCAGTTCCTTCTGCTCAATGCAGTCATGTAAATGATCTTCACTAACAGGTTGTGCAAAGACCTTCATTACCTAGTTTGTTGTAATAAAACTTTAAAATTCTGCAACTCTTTTATACTTGTGGAAAGCCTGTAAAACAAAAGCCAAAGTGTTACCAAGTCAGCAAAAGAGAAGTACAAATTATCACATTCATTTTCCTTTAGATTTTTCCTCAAATGCAATTCTGTTCCAAAGATTAGCACACAAGATACACTTTCTCTCAAAAGGTCTATTGACCCTCCATTTTACATTAACATAATATATGACAGGGATTGAAGTTTATATATATGTTTAATCGTCCCAGCTTCATTAAACATCTAAAAATCCCTAACCACAGGTAATAAAGTTTATTACATTATTTTATCAGATTGTTTAAATAGATTGTTTAAACAGGAACAGATTGCTATATTCAAGATCTGAAGAACTAACATAATGAGCAAAGCATGCTCTATGTACACTTCTTTTAAAGCTGTTAAAATGTTTCATCATTTGAAGGAGATACATTTTTTAAAAACTCATCAAATTTAAGAGACTTAAATTTCATCATGCCAGAAGGTAGATTTATGAGACTTGAGACAGAGGGGATGAATTAGATCCAAACACAGAATGAAGGCTGAGGCTAATAATCCACATGCTCCTTTTGAAGGCATTAAGTTTATCAATATTACTGGTAGTAATTCAGCCTTTCAAAACCTACAGCTACAGGTACAATACTGTCTTTCCACAGAAACTGAGTATTGACACTGAAGTTTTATATTTTCCTACTATTAAAATGATAACATTTTACCTTCCAAAGGCATTTACAAGAGCAACTATTTCTTGCCGTGTGAGCTGAAAACCTTTTGATGGGCTGTTCTCAGGAAGGCTCTGTATTTCTTTCTCAGAAAACAAGATCTTCAGAGCAGTTCCTAAGCCTTGAGTCTATAAGAAAAGTCCAGTGTTTTACCATCAGTAAAATCATTCCTTCAAATACTCATAAAACCATTAAAAAAAAGATAAAAACACACTAATCTAGGCAAACTTTAGTACCAATTCTTATACACTGACCCTCAACCCCAATAACTGTACAAAAACCAGGGCACTAATGCAAATACATGACAGCAATTGTGTACCAGCTTCAGTCACTCGTTTAGGAGCATTTGTTTCCTCAAGTATACTTGCTCTTCATCCTTACCTTTTTAATCTCTTCTTTTCCCATCTATTTTCTCCATGGTTATGCATAATGGAAAATACGTCCATTACAACACTTCCAGCTCCCTCCTGCCCCTCACCTTAGAGATGCCCCACTCCTGCAGGAGCACATCATCTCTTTTCCTCTCCCCTTCCCTTTGGAAGTCAAACTAAGGTTTTTTTATGAGGTACCACAACATATGCACTTTTCCCACCTTCAATTCTAGTGGCAAACAATGCAGTTTCAATTTCAACCCCTATTTTCTATGCAGCAATAGACTGGAAGTGGCCTTTCTTATTTTCAATTTTAATTGGGCTACATAAGCAACCACGTGATTTTGACAAAAAGTGGTTAAAGCTGGCTGCAAGAGAACTTTATAGGTCAGGAAATCTGGCCTTCTTTAGTTCTTGGTGAGGAGGAACAACAACAATAGATCAGAAGCATTAACTAGGACAGGATAAGCAGAACTCCAGAAATTCAGCAGAGACCACCAAATTTTTGATGTTATAAACTCTTCGAAAATTGCACTCTGATAACTTTAATGTAATACAGTGGTATAGTACAGCAGGCATTCCAAAATAACTTCTCAATCTGGACTTAACATAAGTTTTCAGGTTTAAAATACTGTTGTCAGTAATTTAAAAAAGTAGTAGCCAAGAAAATGAAACTGGCTTTCAGCTTGCAGCTTTACTGCACACCTTTGAATTCATTTGCTGCCCTCTGCATAAACTGTGAAAATCTGAACTACTTCTTTTTCTTACACCTCAATTTGTGGAGTTTGATATCACACTGAATTCCCTAACAAGTAAATGCGGTGTTTAAAGGAAGGTTTCCCATAAGTGATTCTACAAGGCTCATCTGATCACTGAATACAGGTAAGATATTGACTGTTAGTAATATTTTACCTGAAGCATCTGCTTTAAAAGTAACTCTTTTAGAACACAAACAATACCTTTTAGTAAATGACACAGCTGTTGAATAAACAAAATAAACAGTTTGAAAAAAAATTAAAATGTTTAATGGTAAACTAAAAATTGACCTATTTTTAATACATAGCTAAGGATACCAGAGACCAACCATGTGCAGAAAGCCTGAATGCTGAGGTAAGAGGTGTCCTGCCAAAATGAAATAGATGCTTATCTTGAGACCTGTCCCTGCCAGAACACACAGACCTACACAAAATAAACTGTACCTGCAGCTTGCCCCAGAGCCTGCATTTGTCACATCCAACACAGTCCATTATGCGCGAGATGTTCTTGAAATGCAATCTGAATTCTTCCTATCAGTTAAAAACAAAATAAAAAAGCTTCAGCTAATGTACATCTTAGCTTTACAAAAACAGAATGTTAATTAATGTAGTACCATTAGAAATCTAGTACCATTAGAATATCAATTCTCTAACCAAAACTGAACAAAACCATTGCTTTATGTAGTCAGGCCGAAACAAAGATCCATGTAAACCCAGAATCTGGTTTCCAAGCCACTTCTAACAGTTAATTCTTAAAAAGAAAAAGAAAAAAAAAAAAAAAAAAACCAAACCCAAAACACAAACAAACAAAACACCACCAAAAAAACAACCAACAACAAAAAAAAAAAAAAAAAAAAAAAAAAAAAAGC
>VZRH01008431.1:102313-124943 GCA_013397555.1 Urocynchramus pylzowi | reverse complement strand
AAAAAAAAAAAAAAACCAAAAAAGCCCAAAAAAACCCAGAATATGCAGGGTAATGCCTGGATTTTGTACACTGATTTTTCTACCAACTTTCTCCAAATTTTCTGAGGCATAAGTACTGTATCTGTGTCTCTGATCATTTTTTCTTCCATTATTCAAATCCCTTTTGAACAAACCACCTTTTTGACAAACAAGTTACAATTCCCAAAAGGTAAAAAAACTATGGGTAGATTGTTCCTGTGCAACTTCAGACAGAGCAGGAGCAAGCACAGTGCAGAACTAACTAAGCTGATCTCAATTTTTTAAGGTCCAAAAAACACTAGCTGGGCTGATAAAACACTGCCACTTTTCTAATAGCATTTTTTGTAATGCTGATGACATCCCAAACCACTACTGAAATAAATGCTGTAAGTGTTAATAAATATTAAAACAGAACTTAATTACCAGGCAACACTCCAACTGTGGAATTGCAATTTACACCAGTGGCATGTTAACACTGGAAGCTGATGGGTAGGTACAGCATTCCCATTAGGTTCCCATGTCTAGGAACTATGTTTTCTGATGTTAAGTATCGTAATATGAGACAATACTGCACATTGTGTTCTATTATATAATGTCATAATTTTGTAAAGCAAACATGACTTGGTAGGTTATTTTTATTCAGATAATTATGAAACAGTTACTCTACTTAAAAATAAGCACCACTGTGTTCAGTGGTAATACTCATGTGCCCCACCACAGTCCTGATGCCAGACTCAAGGCACAAAGCCAGAGATTTCAGTCTGCTTGGATCAGGACAGCACCTTACCATAAATTTGATTAAAAGGCCTCAGATACAGCTCTAGAAAAGGCAGGGATAAAACCTTACTCTCAGCAGTTTGTTTGTCATAGGAAAAAGGGCTTTCCAAAATAACACAGCCTAACTCCAAAATAGTTATTTTGGATGTCATTCAGAAAACTACCCTTACCTTTAGTGATTTGGCTCCTTTTTTATCTCCAGCAAACATAGACTTTTCATCAAAGTGCATATGGAAAGACCTAATAAAGACAAAATGCAATCAAAATAAATGCTGGCATAAACTACAGTGTTCAATCAAGCTCGGTGAGCAGCTGATGTCATCAGTGTAAAATATTTTTCAGAGCTCCTAGTCCTTGCAGATTACGCCTTAAAAAATTACTCAGTGGTACTGGTTTTACTCTTCTTGAAATCTGTTATTCAGAGTTTTGTTCAAATTAATACTGAAATTGGCTTAATGTTTGCCTTCCCACTGATCATTGCCTGACTACATCTCAATTACCTAGCAAGACCACGATTAGGGACAGCAATAAAACCACACATGTTATCAACCACAAAAACTAGCAAAAAGGAGAGCAAAGAAACTGAACTTAAGAACATTATGGAATAAATAGAAGGAAGAGGGGATGGCCAAACCACCAGAGGTTAAGTCTGTGATAAAAGCTGGATTACTCAGTGGACCATTAAAAGACTGTATGTACTACTTTCCTTTTCAAAATAAATCACGTGCATCTTGAAGAATCAGAAAAAGCAACACACAGGAAGTAGCCCAGGGTGTTGTGCTGTATGGGGTTTTTTGAGTGCATTTTGTTTGTTTTTAAAGACCGGTATATTCAAACCTCAAAACTATTAATCTGTCCTATCAAATGTACAAATTCCCCTTGATCTCTCCCATTACTTAAATTTTATTTCTTCATTCCACTGTCCTTCTTGTCCTATCCTATCAAGGAGTCACCTATTCTCACTTCCAAATATAACTGAAAATTTCAAACTGCTGATAAAAAACCCCCATGCCTTACTTGGTGTCCCTGAAGATATCTAGTAAGAGAGCTTTAGATTCAGCATCCTCGTGGCCATTGCCGGTGTAAAGGTCGACAACTGCACGCTCAAAGTACGGCGCAACCTTTGACAAAGCACGCAGCTCTATCAAATACAAGAAATACAAGTTCTTGAGCCTCCTTGGTCCTTCTCCTTTCGTTTCAGCAGGGTCAAAGCGGCGAGTGAACTCTTTCACATTTGGTCCCCAGCGGGGCTTCCCCCAGGTTTCTACACAGAGGAAGAAAAAGGGGGAAAAAGGTAGTAAGAGAGATGCGTTTAGAACATAAAACCAACTAAGCATACCCCAACAATTTTCAGAAAAAACAAAATACATACTACAGATATTGTAGAATTCCATTCAGCAATTTTACCTAGACATACCTTCAAGAAGATAATTTGCACACAGATGCAAGTTGATGCTAGCATGGAGTCCAGAAATGAGTTTATAAAACACTCTTTTCTCAAGGCACAGACCTGTCCAGGAAAAATGACACACAGATAACAAACTAAATACTGGAAATAATTTATTAAAATGAATATACCCTGACATTTTAATGATGCAAGTCTGCATTGTTGACTTTTAAGAATTACAATTACTGCACTTAAGTATTGTTAATACACCCTTAGAGCCACCATAGGAAAAGTTTACCTGCTATTTTTTACATAAAGCAATACTAAGAATGACATTTGACATTTCTTGCTTGCTATTTTAGTGTTCTAGTAAACACAGTCAAATAAGGATCTGTTCAATTGGCACAGATAAATTGCTACACAAAAACAAGATGCCTAGACTGTTTGAACAATAAATTTTAATTGATGTTGAATTTTGATGGTGTGGAAATCAGAAATGTACTGTGACCCATCTTAATTAGAATTAGAGCTACCACTGAATTAGAGGAGTGGCCCTAAAGAAAAACACCAAAAGGCCCAGAAAACCTTACAGTACTAGAAAACAGAAAAATACCTCTTCATAGCTGTACTGCAAATTCACTGAAGATTTAAATGCACAGGACAAAACCTTGGAAAATATGACTTGATGAATACAGACTTCTACAGCATAAATGGAAATACAGTGGCATTGAGATGACAGAATATAATTTATATGCAGAAATTACTTTTTAATTCCAATTAGAACCAAATTTAGAGACTACACTTGAAATTAAAGAGTTTGTTCCTCTAAAAAATATGTTTGGGCAACTTTCCTGCCACTCCAAGCTCTGCAAATGGAAGCATGAAGAGCTGATGGTGAAGCCTACCTGTGAGGCTGACATGTGTCCTCACTTACAGATGTTACATTTTTAAAGGCATGTAAATTTATATGCTTTCCTACAATACCACCAGACAAGTAAAGGCTTAGGAAAGGCAGAACAAACTAATTTTAAAATTAAGTACATTTGACTCACTTAATTTTCTGCACACCTCCAAAATGGGATTTTGATTCCTACTACTGCAAAAATAATTTCTATTTCAACATGAATAAAAAGAAAATTGCTTTGCCTTCTGAACACACAGACTTAGATTATAAACTGGGAACAGAGCCACCAAAATTTTTAATGTTCTTTAAAGCTGTTTCCAAACAATAATGCTTACCAATATTACTACTAATAATGCCTCTACTTAAATGCCTAAAATAACCAGAAAATTCAAAGTAACTGGCGATGAAGTGAATTCCCTCTATGAAAGATAAAACACTTAAATGTTTAAAGAGTATGCTGTCTCAGTAAACAAGAAGACTTTTAAACACCCTCAAGGTAAGAAGTATTTGAACAACACCTGGAAGCTCTGCATAATTTACGAAAAGCCTACATTATAAAAAATATTTGAGGAGATGAATAAAGTGCTACAGTGTTCCTTCTAGTGAATATAACACTATATTGACTCATCCAAGAGCTTTTACCTTCTAGCCATGTGTAGAAAGATTCTCCTGTAAATACAAAGTATACAGTTAAATGAAGAGAATTCATTTTCAACATGACAGCATCTTTATATTACCATGCATACAACATCAGCTGCTGTCTAATTTAACATGAAGTTAAATAATTTAGCTATTGAAATGAGAATAGGCACTGAAGCAGCTAACTTGGAGGTTGGTTTAAATCTGTTGGTTAGGAGAATAGGAGAAATACAAGAATGAGCATGCCTAAGCTACTGGTCAGGGCATTCAGCAGTGCATGGAAGCACAAGTTTGATTATTTGCACTGCAGGTGAAAGACATGATGGCAGAGTGCAATTCTGACAGCCTTCACCTTAATCTGCCTAAAGGTTTCCTTTAGACTTCGATCTTTTGCCCAAGAGCTTTCAACTAACTGAAAAATCTTTAAGTCTGTAGGCAGATCAAATACTTTCTCCCTACTCTCTCCCAGTCTTCCCAAAATTAAGGGCATTCAAGAAAATACACAAAAAAATGTCCCTCTTCTTTTAAGGGATCTGATATCAGTATCAATGGGGTTCTGGAAGAATAACATTACTACAACACATATTCTGTTACAAGAATAAGAACCAAGTAGAGAATTGTGTTTTGCTCTTATCCACTCCTTCCCCTTACTCTGAAAGAAAGTATGAATCCATCAGAAACATTTTCTGATCAATAACCTGCATAAAAACTTTCCTGCTCTCTTATTCAATCACAGAAACAAGTCTTTCTTGCTCTCTAATTCAATAACAGTAAAGTGAATAAATCCAAAACTCTTTAATGCTTACTTCAATTCTGCAGGTCAAGGAAAATAAGATGACTTACCATCATCTCCTCCTTAGAGGGGGAAAGAAAAAAAGAAATGCATAAACATTAAAAATAATTTCCACAGCATAGCAGTAATTAAAAACAAAAAGTGCAAGAAACCTTATTTAATTTATAAAAATAATTTAATTTATAAAATTCCTTCATTCCCATCTTGTTCCTCAAGACCATGAGACTTGACACAATGTAATAATGAAAGTCACTAAGAAATTGAAATCGTACTAGCAGCTGATTCACATATTCCTGAAAGCTGTATTTTAGCTTCAGAAAAATGGTAAAGAAGCCATAGTCTTCAGTTTGCATTGTTCAACAATCAGTCCAGTGTTTCTTCCTGAAATTCTAATCTCTGCACTAAACAATTCTCACAATTCTTTTTATTTGTGTGTATCAGCTTTTAGTAATTATAAATACTGAGATATCTTGATTTTCTAGTGGATGGTGATTTTTTAACTGAATCTATTGGCCAATAGTTAATTTTTAAGGGAAATGAAACACACTGACAGTGGAAAGCTGATTCATTTGAAACACCAGGCTATAGCTTTCAACTTAAATTTGAAAACAAATCCCAAGTTATTAGAACACTTTTTTTTAAACAATTTTGCACATAACTGATTCTTTGTAAGTGTCCAGTCCTTCAAATAATGCAATTAATTTGTACACTTGCAATACATTGCACACTATGGATGAAAAATGTACAACCACATTACACCAGAATAAGCATGAACTGAAGTGACTAAATTACATGCTTTTTGAAAAAAGAAACAAGAATACAAAAGTGCATTCAAATTGAAGAAGTAGTGTGACACTTCGTAAACAGTTTGAGACTTACAATTTAGTTGTCATATCAGCTTACCTGATATTAATAAGCCTATTAATAGGGATAAGATTAGGCATGTATGTAACAAAGTATCACAAGCTTTAGTCTAAATATTTAAAATGTACAGCTGCCTCTACAGAGGAAATTAAAAAAGCAGAAAGCACACCTATAGACTGAAGATTGCTATCTGTATCCCTTGTACTGCAACAGTCACTATGTTAAAAGAAGTACAGTGGAAAATAAAACAGGCAAGACCCACCCCTACTAGGCGCCAGTGGATTTAGAGGACGATAGACAGACCGAGGCCTAAAAAATAAGTTAGAAAACACAAAGATCAGTTTTTAGCTAAACTGAGGTACAAGTATAAAACAGGCTTCCTCTCCCTCCCAATTACTTGAAGCAGTTTTCTTCATAAATGCTGTTCCATACTCTCCAAGCAGAAGGCCCCTTGTATCCAGTGTAACGTTCTGGATTCAGCAGCAAATCCACGTACTGTGCATCTGGAGATCTCTCATCTAAATAGGAAAAATTTACATATGCTAAGTGATCAATTGAGAAAGGTTTAACTTGACCAGTCTCACAGAACTAAAATATAATACTATTCTGTCTTCCAGATGGATTTTAAGCACTGTGTATGTAAAAATACAGCAATATACACACTAAATACAAAGCTCAAAAGCACATAATCTATTCCAAAGTCTCCTGTGTGTCTCTAATTTCTATAATGTCTGATGATCATCTATGAGGCTTCTTTAAGTCTATCATAAATACTTGACATGCACTGTATTCCCTGACCCTAGGCTAAGACCTAAACAGCATTTTGTTTTAAATGGCCTCCAAATTTAAGGTTTGTCTGGCAGTATTTGGTTGAGGGGGTTGCTTTTATGAAATGAGTATACTGCATACAGTAGGTTCTTAATAAAGACAAGATCAAAGTAGTACATCTTGTAGCTGGTACATACTGTAATTTTATTAGCTAAATCCATTTTTCCTCCAAATACCCTCATATACTGGCAGAAAAGTCTGAATCACATTGCTTAACTGTACAAAACTTTCAGCATATTGCAGAACAAATGTCTTGGTTACAACAAGAAGCATGTTACTTAAGCAGTCTTGCAACAAGCTATACCCTCATCTCAGAAGTTCACTACAAATTTCAGGTAACTTATCCAAAGAAAATTGTGAAACAGGATTCCCTCTGCTTAAAAACACTGTAGAAACAGAAATAATTTCAAGCTACAACCAGTAAAAAGCAGGAGGAATTCACCCCTCTTTGAAATTCTAGGTCAAGACCAACTCTTAACTTAATGCTTAAACAAACCCCACATACAATACAAGCCGAAAAGTCCAGAGACTTATTCATAGGAATAGGCCAAGAAGTGCCACATGCTTCCTCAAATATCAAAAAAGCCAGAAACAGAGAGTGAAACTGCTCTAAAAAAAAGAGATGATTCTGCATGAGCAGTTAAGCATTACTTCAGCAGCAGCAGCAAAAACAAAGAAAGGAGACTGATACAAGACACACAACAATGAGTGCCAAATGAAAGTCAAATTACAGCTTTATTTATTTATTTGACAGTGTGGCTAACCTAAGCAGTTCCTACACTCCCTGATCACTTCAGGGTCCATTTTTCTTCTTGTTATCCACATACAATTGAGACTGTGCACTGTGAAGCCATGCAACAGAAAGATGGAAAGCTGACACGGGTTACTAAGTTTTTTCAGCTAGATCAATTCCCGTATCTAGTTTATGATTAAGCCCAAGAGGAAGAGAGAAGAGAGTGAGGGTTTGTGCTTCCTCCCCATGACTCCTAGTAGTTATTATCTCTCACTCTCCCTACTCCAGATGACAAACTCACCCAACAAGCCAGTTCATCACAACAGTGTGGGAGGTGGCAGGGAGATGGCAACTTACTTTCCCACTATTTAGGTAAACCTAATCAGCTGACCATGCAGACAGATGCACACCAGAGCCAGTGCAAAAAAAAAAAAAACACCAAAAAAAACCACACTGGAAAAACCCACAGCTGGGACAGCCTCCTTCAGCAGGACAAGATATAAGGAAAGCTGGAGGTATAATCAGGAACTACTTAAGTTAGTATTATTTCTAAAGAAATGCTCCTCAACTTTCACAGCTCAGTGTTACTAAAACATGTATGTATACAACTTGAAGATAGTAAAGACAACAGCAGATAATTCCACAACAGTTCAGATCTACAGTAATGCTCATCAGCTGTTACAGAAACAGCACATATAGAAAGCGTTCAGATCAGACACAGCAGAAGTGCTGAAAGAGAACTGCAGCTGTTATGTCCACTGCAGCTGCTACTTTCTCAGGTGACACCAAACATAAGCCTAAAGGTAGATGAAAACATCTAGCATTGTGTCCTAAATATTCCTAGCATAGAAAGCTTTCTAAGGTATTGATTAAAAAGGACTTCAGTAGTCAATCCTGAAGTTGGCAATTCTCACACTTGTCTGAAAAACACTCATTTAAACTGTGAATGTTACAAGCATATAAAAAGACTCACATACATGGAGGAGAGGAAAGACACAATCTAGTATCCTAATGTTTTAACAATAAGAGTCCTTTCAAATAAGGATGCAGAAATCATTTGGAAACAGCAAGCCTGGAAGAGTAACAAACTCAATCAAAGCAAAGTAAAATAGCAAAAAAAACAATATAGTAGTAAGTAACAACCATTTGCCTTATATTTGTGCTAGATGCAATTTTTTTGTAAGAAGCTCTTTAAAAAAGTGTTAGCCCTTTCCCATTTACCATCTTTTTTATTTACCTAAATATCTTCTGCTCAATATAGTAAAAGGGGGTAACAGTGAATGTGCACTGTGTAGACTGCCAAACACTCCTTGTAAAATTGCAAAAATTTGCACTTTGTGTGTATGATATAAACTGTCACATTTCTGTCACTTGGGACAAAATTAAAACTTCTTAAAATAGCTATTTGTACAGAAAACATGATCTTTTGCATTTTTTATGAGACAGAAAATAAAACAAACACTCTGAAAAAGCTTGAGCATTTTACCATCAAGTTCACAAAAATGATCCTGTGAATCATCGTATCTTGCCCAGTCAATGAAAGCCTCCTTACTTTGGTTACTGAGGGGAAAAAAAAAAAAAAATTATTTTAAACTTTTAAATAAGCAATGTCAGTAAGAGCTTCTGAAAGAATACAACCCACATATACTTTGGAAGTGGATTCTGAGTCAGTATATCTGAAACTTGAGAATATATGGAGCTACCTCTTGTTAATTGCAATGAGATTCAAGCAGGCATCAGCTGCAATACTTTCAAAAGTCAGCTTGATGTTGAGACAAAGATTTCACCATTATTTGAACAAACTGCAGTGGCTTTTCTTCCTTCAGTAAGAGCTTGGTAAAATATTTTCATAGAATATATTTTTAACACATTTCAAAGTACTACTTTAGCAGCTGTCACTTTGAGGGTAGGGGAAGGAGGAATCACCCTGTTTTCATAACCTGTACTTTCAATGAAAGCTACGATTGCTAGTGCCTTACTTTTTACTAGGAGACTAGATGTCTAAATCCCTCTTCTAAGCTAAAGTACTCTATGAATATGATTTGTCCTAAGCCATTTGAATAATAATGGCATTCCACTCACTCTAGCATTTTCAAAGGTGCACTGTACTAGAGAGACAAGTAGTTTGAAGCTCCCACACTATGAAACACAAACAGTGCCAAAACCTTTCATCTGTGACTGTGCAGCACAGAACCACTGATGCCACACTACTGACAGCAAAATGTAAACAAAGTTAAGATTGGGAACTTGGCTCCAGGGTGCAGGGAAGTGCCTTGAAATAACAAAAACAACCTATTCTGTTTGATCAAATTAGGACCAGCTCAATGCTACAAACAGGCAATTCTACAACAAGATATATTTCTAACCTTCTGCCAAATCACTAGAGGAGACATTATACTTGGCATTAGGAGAGGAAATTCTCTGGTAATTACCAACAGACAAGATTTAATAACCACAAGAAATACAACTTATAAAGGAAAACAACTCAAAACCAAGAGGATAATGCACTGCTAGGTAGAGAACATGGAGGTTTTCTGGCAAAGCACAAACTCGTCCTCCACTTGCAGGATCCAGTACCTGCCCTCTTCCCACTTTAATCATCTATCCTACTCTCATAAAGACATTTTCTCTCACTCTCCATTTACAGTCTCACATTCTTTTGCCTTACAGAAATGGAACAGAATTAATAGTTTCTTACTTCCCCTAAATCATCACACACCAGGCATAAATGGTATTTTTTTTCATGGCACAAGAAAGAGTTTCAATATCTTTACCAGGTAGAACTGCTGAAATTTGTGGGCAAAGACACCATATCCCTCCATTAGCAGTGAAAAACTGATTTTTATATTTCTATTTTTCAAAAGTGGAGAATCCAGTAGAGTGCTATGTTTTCTAGATACTGTTCCACAGACTTTTGTACTTAGGGGCAAAACCATCCTGAAGAATTCCTCCCACCCAATCTTGACAGTGCCATGCAATAAGCAAGATCAGAGAATTGACCCAAGCTAAAAATAACTTTGCCAACAACCAAAGTAACTCAACTCCCTGATCTGGTACACTGAATGATCACAAATAGACACATCAGTGCAACAGTGGGACAAACCAGGGACAAACCCCTTAATCCAGCACAGCTGTTGAGAAGAAAGGATAGAGAAAAGGTGGTTTTATTTGCAAGTTTCTTCTGACTCTTGATGCTGTAAGATACCTCTTTTAAGTAGTATCAAAACATTCTTTAAACAAAAAAAAGTCTACTTATAATTTAATACCTTTTTCTTCAGATGTTCTTGCATCCTTTCCCATTTACTTTCTAATGGGTTATGGAAAGAATGAAGAACAAAAACCAGCACATCAGACAGAGAAAATAAACTGTTCCTTTCTTACTATTTTTGTACTGTTGATGTAAATCACAGCATACCTTAAGGTACTGTTAACTGCTCCCAGCTTGTTAGCTTGCTCACAGTCTTCCAATTCTTTGGAATTATTTGCTGCTTTTGAATACTGTAAAAAAAGTAATATTTAATATGCAAATGAATTACTGAAATCCTCAAGAACAGGTGTTGTGAAAGGTCTTTCTAAGTTTAGCAGTGAGTTCTCTAGTATTAGGGAAAATCCTCTTATTCTAAAAGCAGTATATGGTTTTGGAACATTTCTTACTTTGATATTTTTTTTCACTTAAGTTCATCAGGCTGATTTCTCTCTGAATTTAACTGCTACAGGGAATTCAGCTAAAGATGTCAAAATTTTGTTTTGCCTTTTGTTTAAATTGAGTTCTTTTGTTATGAAACACCCTACACGGAGTGTTTCAGATACTTATTTACTGTATTTTTTTTTTTTTGCAAGTATAATCATATGCCAAGTTTCATTTCATTTTAGTAGGTATATTCATTACTTTTGGCCATTCCCCCCTCATGTTTCCTTTAATCCAATTCATCAGTCCACTTCAGATGTGCACGGGTCTGGAATACAAGCTTTTTCAGCTGAACTCAAATTTTGCTTATTTTAAAGGCAGAATGAAAATATATAAGCTGAACTTTGATTCTGAAGTATTTTTTTAAAAGTAATCCACTAAAATACTTACTTCTGGAACACGTCTAAGGAAAACATTTGAAGAATTAAAGATTATATTCCACTATTCTATAATAATATGGTTACGTAAGCAGGGCATTTAAGTCTGTCAGCTTTAAGCTGTTAAGAAAGTTCTTCTAAGTTTAGGAACATTAAAGGTAGTATCAGTGCTGTCTTAAAAGATAAACTTAATTTCCTCCTTTTGGGGGTTTTTGGATTGGGTTGGGGAGGGGCGGGGGGGGTGTGTGTGTGTTTTTTCCAGACTAAACCTTAGGTCAACTAATAAAACAAATAAATGATAAATTTTACAAGAAAGAGAAATTCATTTCTGTGGACAGCTTTGTGGCCAAGATGCCAGAGGCAAAGTACCACCACAATATGTATCACTAAAAAAAAAAAATTTAATTAAAACTGTTCAGATGAGCAAGCAAAATTATTTCCTTTTTAAAAATGTGTTTGCCTGAACCAACACGAGGAAAAACAACAGAAGGCCTAAGAAGTGAAGGAGATTAGAAAAAACAAATAATTTAAATATTGTTAGAGGTCTTGCCCATAAATATTTACTCTAAAAAGAATTTCTCACTCAATTTTCTTGGATTTGACAGGCATGGGACTTCATTCTTTAGCATTGTATGGAAGTTAAAAAGAAAAATGGGAAAAAGGAATGGCCTTAACCTAGACTGAAACAGATACTGCTGATGAAATAACATACGGAGATGCTGAAGCAAACATTCTGCATGTCTAGAGTTGCAAACCAATCCCTACCCTGAAGTGAAAAAAGGTTACTGCCAAGATTAGAATCCTAAATGTAAGGTTTCTAACAAAATGAACATTCAGGTCTCAAAATATGTTTCCAGCCTTTCCTATTCTTCCGTGTTTAATAGCAACAGTTGTCGGATCAGTGCTCTGTGACCCCTGACAAAATCAGGACAAAATATCTGTTCTTGCCAACCAGGATCTCCTAAGGCCAGTTACTGGAAAAAAAAAAAAAAAACAAAAACAGAAAAGAGAAGGGCAGGAAGTAAATTACGAAGTTGAATGTTGTAACTTGGAGTTACTGTATCCTGTCCATTGCTTTAAAGATTAATACAGCTATAATGTCTAGCCACAAAATATGCATTCACCACTCAAATGCAGCAGAACTATAAAAAAGGAAATTACTGTGTGCCTCTACAGCAGTATTTCAAAAGGCTCATGGTAGTGTCAAGAATTAAAAAGACATTCTCTATTGCTAACTGCACTCCTATGGGGAAGTGTACAAGTGTAACCTTGGTCTTTGCAGCTAGATGAGCATTCAAAAGAGCTGTTTTCTTCATTGTTCAGCAAACAAAAAAAAATCCCCCACAAAAACTTAAATAAAGCTAGAAGTTTACAAGCTCTTCTACATTAGGAGAGAAAGGCAATGGAAAACTGGACAGAAGCCACAGAAAACCTCTCCACAGGATTCTACCATGAATGTATCTATTCAAGAGATTATAACTGTCATTATTAAAAAGATGCCTTTGGTTATTTTCAGCTTTCCAAGATGGACACTATCAGGATGAAAGAGAGAAACTGGACATGTAGGTGTTCTCAGAGAAAAAAAAAATCCTTTTTTTTTAATCCAGTACTTTACAGATAAGCCATAAGGTGTAAGACTTCCCCAAATGGGAAATTAGCCCAGGCTAATAGCACAGTACTTGCACAGTCCTTGAGACAAAACATTAATACTAAAATGAATTTGATATTTCCTTAAAAGGGTTATTAAATGAGATTGCCAATTTTTAATTGGCTCTATGAAAGATCATTTAACTGAACCATAAGAAGTAAGAAAATGGCGTAGGTAAGATTCATGTCCGTTCTGATGATAATTTTCACCCAGAAAAAATATTTGCCTCTTTAACAGAAAAGCAGCACATATTAGTGTCTTCTACTACAGATTAAAGGTACAGAATTGCCTAACTTTCAGTACTGTAGCTGGTTTCAACAACCTGCAAGGCAACTCAAAGGAAACTACTGTAGCAAACATACAGCAAATGACAGCTTCCCAAAGAATCTATCCCACTTTCTTTATTGTGGTGAAAGAAAAAGGCATCTGTTTTTTCACTTCCTAAATCCAATTTGATATGCTCATGTGAAGTATCCAAAGAACAGCATACTCTTTGGTTACTATTTAACAACTTATTTATGGCTCTCAAGATTAATCAATCCGGAAGCTCAAATTCAGAAAGAGCCCTTTCTGAAACAGTTTTTAAAGTCCTATAGTCCTTCTCTTTAGGAGGCATTATGGCATTCCAGGAGTCATTTTCTCTACAATCAAGCTTGGAAGATAAAAGTGCCAATGAAAAAGAGAACTGGCAACAGATTATTCAGCTAAAACACAAGATCTGCTGCCCAGAGATAGTGAAAGCTTTTCAGAACAACTACTGCTGCTTGTGCTGGAATGGCAAACAACTGACATTTAGGTCATGTCAGTGAGAAAGATTTTTCTTCTCTGATTTTCTTCTCTAAATGAAGAGGCAGTCTTTACTTCAATGAGTTAACAATGTATGTATAAAAGAAACAAGACTTCCTCTTGAGCTAAAGCTTGGACAGATTTGCCTGCTCTGTTCCAGACAGCAGCACACAAGTCATCAATTCACAATGAAGTTTTCATCTCAACTATCACTGATAACATTTCTTGGCATGAGATCTAAACCTAATGCCAACAGTCCTTCTCATAAGTCCTTTATGATATGGTGAACTACACTCAGTCTGCCCAGTGAGGTAGAAAGCACAGGGGAGGATGGAGATATGATAATTAATCAAGAGGTCTACAACTCAGTCAAGGCACTCAGTGGGAAGATCTCTCATTTGGGCACCATTATCCCATCAACTGCTAAAATCCTCATTCTTGGGCACTGTGTTTGGGATGTGTGGGTAGTCTTTCTGCTCTGACCTCTTTTCCTAGGCATATATAACATCTTGACTTCTTGGCTTTGCTAAGATTACTTGGTGATCTAGCAAGGATGGTTTGGAGAGATGCAAGCAAAAGCCAACAGCACAGACTGACTGCTTAAGTTTGCACTGGCCACTTTGGCCCAAACTGATTCGGCTGTCTTTAGACTAATAAACTTTGGCCTGTCTTTAGACTAATGACCAAATAATCTTTGGACTAATGACCTCTTGAAAATAAGGCATAGCAGAACTCCATGCAATCATTTGGGTTCTTTCAATATTGGATGTTGCCATTATTTATGATTGCTAAAAAAGGTTGCGCTGCTACTGCCTCTGTGCATCTTAGCCTATAGCTTTTTAAAAGGTGGCTTGTACTCACAAATGAAGCAACAATTCTGCATCAGGCATTCTGTGGCCATGCACTGCTGTCCCTCGTCATTCATTGATTCAGTCTGCACCACCTCTCCAGCAATGACAGACTCAAAATGACACAACAGTACCAGCTATGTCAGAAACACTACTATACATAAAGGTGAAAAGGTAAAGCCACATACAGGAGTTGATCAGTTAACTATTTCATCAGTATGTGAACACTGAAGGTTTGTACTAAAAAGTCACATAGCTGTTATAAATTTAAGATTAAAAAAAATTCAGAAAGAACTTTGAAAATTAAGGAGTACTTACTTTATTAGAGCTCCCAGCCTTAATTCCGACAGGTATTTTGCTCTAAAACCAAAAAATAAATCACAGCTTTTACACTGCTCATAGAAACGTTTATGCTTGATTAAAATCTACAAATTAGGTATCGTTTCTAGAGAGGTCAAAGCAAACTTGTTTTTTGAAAAATTAACTTGCTCCTTTACCTTCTCATCATGTTATATGCAAAACAGTGATAGAGCTTAGAAGAGACTCCTAAAGCTATCTGCTTTCTTCATAAAATGACTAAGACCTTAGACTATTTTGGTTGTATTTCTACTTGTGGAATGGAAAAGAAATTTGTCACTTTTACTTAAAGTTCTCACTAGTAAGTATTGCTAGTAGTGCTAGTATCACTAGCTAGTACTATAGTACTAGCCACTGCAAATTAGCAAATTTTTAGCCAAAACCCCTTTTTCTATCATATACTGTTTGATCCATACCTCAGGACAAGGCTCTACATGACAATCTTTGATAGAACAATGGCCATCGTCAGCCCAAAATGGGCATGGTCTCTTCAGGTTGACCTAAACATACAAAACCAGAAGTTTACAATCCACACTTACACAAGGCAACTGTAGGAAAAAAAGCTCTTGATATCAGGAAATCCTTTAAATTCTTTTAATTAGTTTCTCTAACTACATAAGATGAAGCTTTATGCAGTAAAACTGTTAATGGTCTCCAGTGAATGAACACAAACACATGACATATTAAAGCAGAAATTAAATCTCTCACTATTAAATTGAAATTTACTAATTCAAATAAGTGCTTGGATGATTTTGGATTTCAAAATCAAACTAAAAACAGATTATTACTTTAAAATGTTAAAGATGTTCCTCAGTCAAAAAAGCCCTGACAAGACATTTAGCAGATGGTACGACTTCTTACAAGTGATGACAAATATCTTCTCATTACATCTCAAACCTTGCAAGCACAGATACAATAAAAGCAGAGATTTTAGGTTGCCTCCCCCCATTTCCTCTATTCAATGCACAAACACCATTCCTAGAAAAAAAAAATGCAAAATTATTTTTGTACTTGTTCACTCATATCTTTTCAAATAAAGCACAAAATAGTTTTATATTCTACATCACCTTCATAGTAAGGCCTATCATATAAAACTTTGGCCTCCCACCAATTCCTATCAACAAAGATCAGCTAACATAGTTAAATTACAACCTTCTTCAAAGTAAACTCTCACAATAAAAAATGCTTACACACTGAGGAAGATATAAGTAACTAGGCAGACACTGTTTTTACACAGAGGAATGCTGTAAATAAAAGAATACTGCTGCCTAAACTGCAGATTAATTCAGAAAGAATACAAGCAAATCAAGATGTACTAGTCCCAGAATGACTGAAGAGCACTGAAAACCAGTACACACATAAACTGAGGTTGTACAGCACTTGTACTCTTATCAAACTAATCATGTACTGTCTACATAGAACATCCAATCTACTTCAGGGTATGAGGTATTGTATTTCATTATTATCACTCAGAGTATTATTCAGTCCTTTCACAAATTAAAAGACATTCTTGATCTTGAGGTATCCACAGTTTGTGTGTTTTGATGTATAAAACTAGAGACACAAACGGTTATTTCTTTAATTGGGAAGTGTTCTATTATTTAGAAACCACATAGCACAATTTCTAAAAGACTTCATGAAGTTCCCTCTGGTCTTTAAATAAAAACAACCTCATCCATTCAGTATTAAGGTTTGAGTTCTTCTATACCACTGCACATCATCGCCAGGGGCAGGGGAAAAGGACTTTCTTCCAGGGAGAAGGGGTTCTTTCTAGTTGAGAAAAGTGGCAGGAGTCGTCTGATATTGTTCAGTACTGTTTTCCCCTCCGTGTGAATCACTTCTTTTCTTATGCCCCCTGTCATTAGTACTGTTGCTGTTACTGTTCATTTTCTTATCTCACTGCTGTTTCCAGAAAACTGTTCTTATCTCAACCCATGATCTTTACCTTTTGTGCCTCCAATTCTCACCTCCATCATAAAGTAGCATGGAGAGGGAGAGGAAAACAGGGGAACGATAGTATATGGTGTGTGGTTTGGTGGAAAGTACCATTCCTAAACCACAATACCTACCTTCACAATTTTCACATCCATTTACATGCTTAAAAGCACTTCCATCATTCTGCCCAGGGATACCAAAAGAGCCGTTGTTTATTGAAACAGGAAAGGGTAAGAACGTTCTGACTGACTTACTCAAACTGATGAACAGTTTGCTTTTTCAACACAAATTCTTCCCTGCCACCACTGGAAGTACTATGTGAAGTGTGGTGCTGGGTGGACTGTACACAGGCCCTTGGAACTGCCCATAAGATCAGTATAAAGAATGAGGCAGGATTGCAACACACCTTTAGAGTATGACCTGCAGAACTGCTGTTGAAATGAACATGAGCTCTAAATTTGCAAGATGAAGTTACTGTTGTATGAAGTCTCATATACCTGCTGCTCCTCATCTTCACGTACTTTGTTTTGTATCTTTTCTGTTGCCTCTGGAGAATTTCATTACCACTACTATGTGATGTATTAGTACTGAAATTGCACATATCCTGTTTCTCCTGAAAAGCTAATTTAGAACTATATCATGTAGCAGGAGATTCAAGGTGCAGCTGAAGGTACATTGCACTGCTTGCTCAGGGTAGAAAGGGAAGAGTCTAGTGCTTTCTTCTCCTTCTGTGCACACATAACCCCATCTTGTATGAGTTTAATATTTGTCCAATTCCAGATCGGCTAGATGACTTTTTACATCCTGAGGAGAAAAAACCCCAAAACTAACCAAAAAAACCTCAACAAAATCAACAAAACCTTACCAACAAAACCCCCTACAATGAGTAAAATGACAAATGAAAATATCAAACTAAATATCTATCAGGTTAAAGAGATGCATTGATCTAAATGAGAGGTAAAAGTAGCAAAGGGGCAGGATGCTGCCCTAGAGGAGTGTGAGCTCCTTTTTCCAGTGGCAGGCAGCCACCTGATTAGCTCAGTCAAAATGCAACTTCACTTTCAAGTTAAGCATATCTGAAAACAGAAGTATCAGGCTTCAAGTCTTCATTTTCACATCAGATAGTAATACAGAGAAAAAAATGCTTCAAGTAATAAAAAGTGATATTACATACTACTTGAAAAAGGAACAGTTTTACCTATTTTTCAAAAGAATAACAAACACTAAAATCAGAAATAAGACAGTAACTTATTAGAAAAGTAAATCATGGCAATATTTTCATTTCAAATTACACACATTTCTTAGAAGATATGCACTTCATGCTGTCATAAAATTGCTAAAATATGATCCTTTTCCAGTGCCTTTTGCAAAGGCGCTATCTTTAAAATTACAACTTATCAATTGAATGAAAGCAGTCATGATTTACTGTCACTGACTCCAAGATGAACACAGCAAACAAGACTTATTACCAACATAACTGTCAGGGACTGAAAACCTGCTTCAACCAAATTAAAGAGCTGTGGGCTTCTAATAGGCAGCTCAACACTGGCAAGTTGACTTGATATGCAATCCTTCCTATATTTTCTGCATTTTATTTAAATTATTCAGGAAAATACCATTCTGGGTGTACCTTGTAATATCTGAAGTAATCACGTTCTTGCAGTTTCTGTATTTTGGGAAAGATCTTGAAAGTATTGAAGTCATCGATGCTTTCTATGTCACATAAACAATCATCTAGGACTCCTGTGAGCTATTGAAAAAATACATAAACATTTATTTTTAATATAGAAATATTAACTGGAGAAAAATCTTTTAAAGAGAAAAAAATGGTAATTGAAAGAGATATTAGCGAAATGCAGTTCCATAGCAAATATTTCTCATCGCAAAATACTCTGTAACATACCTCATAAAGTAAAACTGTAGCACTTTATGTTTAAACCCACCTCCAAATGAATTGCTAAATCAATGTTTGCAAGATTAACAATTTCACCCCTGAACTTTGTTGACACTTCCAGCATATAGAACTTTCTGAAGAATGAGCAACAAGATTTTCCAAATTACAAATACATGGTATATTAGCAAAGTTGCATATCAACTGTTCTCCTACCAAATGCTCACAAGTCAAATTGACTAAAAAAACTCTACAATCACACACTGTCATCTTATTTTCATATTTCTTCTCAAAGTGTGAAAACACTCCATCTAGTTTCCTTAGAAGCATGGTGAAAAGGAGTGTAGGTTCTTCAGAGCCCAAGAAGTTCGCAATTTCACAAATAAATTCAACAAATAAATACAAGGAAAACCAGGCAGAGGGATTTATATTTGAATGCTGTGAATCTATCATGAAACTGAGTATGACTTTTCCAGGCCTCATCCCTCTTCTTGTGCCAGGACAGCAAGCTGTACTGCTACTGCACTAGGTTAAGTCCACCTCTTTGAAAAGCAGCACACACTACAAGTGCAGAGGTTCTACTGCCAGCACAGAAAGGGAAGGCAGGACTGTGCACGTAGCAGAAAGGGCAGCTCCAACTAACATCGCAGACTAGGCTACGGAAACACTCTTGCTGAGATCCTGGCAATGTCTTCTTGAAAGGTGGAAATACTCAAAGTGTGATTCTATGAACAGTTATATAATAAATTTCAATAAATCTAAAATAACTCTCTTAGGCATAGCTTCTTAAACTACTACAAATGTGTCTGAAGGCTTCAGACATGTTTAAAAGGGAATGGAACCAAACACTGGTGCTTACTGCTTCTGTTCTTCATAGACATCCATTATGGCCTAGAAATTATTTAAAATAGAAATGCCCATACATCTTATATCTTGCATGGAATTAGAAGAACTTCTAACTATTGAAATGCTATGTAGAAAAGGAGACAAAAAAATTTTTGCAGCTCTTTTTTCTTCCACAGATTTCACATAGATGAGATTATGAAATCATCTAATCTGTTTTATGCATGATAAATCACTCCCGTACTTTACAGAACAGATACCCTTACATAACCAAGCTTGATGTAAAAGAGCCACTAGGAAACAAATTGTAGGCTTATGCTCCTTCATAAAGCATAAAGGAGGCCCGGAAAATGGATTTCCCCCAACTCTCTGTGAGAATAAAGAGGTGAGGATATGGCAATAAAGCACTTAAGTGGAAAATTCACCTTATGTAGATACTACTTTTCCTGAGGCACTAAATAGGCTGTCACAATTTTGTAGAGCAAATATGGCAATGAAGTAAAACTAATTTAAGGAAAGATACTTTAACAAAAAATTATTCCTACTGTTATGCTTGCCTTGTTAATGTTATCTGACTTCAAACCTGGGCAAACAACTGTCAAAGAGCCGATGTGTAATTACAAGTTTTTCACAGCCCACATGACTGCCAGCTTCAAAGTCGGAAGAAAAAACTTGTTATTAATGATGCTTACAGAAATAGAACTCCCATGCACTTTAGTTTATAATAATTTCATTTCAAATTTTAAATTTTCTTATTGATCACACACAGGCAGAAATCTGTAAAGGGGAAGCCCTTACAGGTAACACTATACCACAAAGCAAACAGCATAACATTTCATTATAATACAAAAAAGGCAAAGAGATAACTCTGAACATTTTGCTCAAATATTACTTAACTGTATAAAGAGAATTACATAAGAAAGTTTTTTTGGACTGAGAAGATAAAGAGTATGAAACTATTTTGATGACCAGCTCATAAGGCTATCCACAGCTTACAAAAATAAGTTTGCCACCTATGTAAAATGGAAAATGCCTTTTCAGGGGAAAAATGTCCCAGGTAAATGCAATAGTTACACTCAGTGTCTAATCCTCAAGGAAAAATAAAAAGCTGCAGCCTTTTTATTTAACTAAGATCTCAATTCTAAGAACAACTTTGAAAATGCAGGACAGTTTACCTAGATCAATGAAGTTTCAGAAATGAATCCTCAAAAACTAGAACTGATCTAGGAAATTATGAAGAGAAAAATTAATTCAGAGTACCAGAGCAAGCAAACTAACTTTTCCATTTTTTTTCCTCACAACTTTTTCAGAACTGGAACAGTTAGCTCCCTGTATACAAAAAATAGCAAAATCAATGTATCCTTGGAAGGCATGCTCTAAAATTAAACTAAGCTGTATCTGTACCAAACCACAAATTATAAAATACTTTAACAGCATATATGAAACACTAATACTGCACAGCAGTGGAGTCAGTTCACAGCACAGTGATGCAACTGGCTTCAAGTACTCCAGTCAGAGGTTTTTTTAATTAGTCTAAGTGCAGGCTTCAGTGCTCTCACTTACAAGAGCAACACTTCAAGAACATGCAGAAAATAATTTCATTTTCGTCAACATCTGGATCTTCCAATGAATTTGTTTTATCAAATTGGAGACATCAAAATAAAACAGTGTACTACACAGTTAAAACTACGTATTGCAAGACCTCCTTTGTTATTCACACTATCAGTATTTCGCCTTTTTTAATTGAACTACACCAGTTAACTTAGTCCACAAATATAAAGTCAAACTGTACTGTAAGTTACCACACTTTTATTACAATGGACAAGTACAATGGTTTCTTTTCGTCTGTAATTACTTTGAGCTCTAAATACATTCTAAAAGCATTAGCCTACTATCATTTGTGTTCAAGAAGTCATTTGACATGGTGTAGCTGCTATTTTTTCTACCTTTCCAATATGCTTATCAAAGTAATTCCAGGTGTTGTCAAACCTAGTTTAGTTCTTGAACAGGTATCAGAGCTATACTGGAGAAGCGAAACTTTTAACTTATCTTCTCCAAGATAAATCAACCTTTCAGAAGAAAAGGTCAATGTCCAACCTGCATCAATTTCTCCTTATGAAATCTAGAAAGAAAAACACAGTCAGCACTTTAATATTAAGGAAAAAGCTGAATAAATGCATATAATAATAAGCAATCTATTAATATAAACAACCTTATTAGTGTTATCAGGCTGTTGTACTTTAATTGCTTCAACAATTAGAAGACCACCTGGGACACCTTGTTTTGCTCCTCAGACATTTTACTTTGTCATGGCTGCAGATTGAGAAAACAGCCTTAGGTAACACGACTCCAAGAACTATTGGTTAGCTTATCTTTCCCTGCACAAGCCAAACTGAACTCAATATGCTTAATTTTAAGCATAAAATTTTATGAAACAACAACAACCAATCTCTCTGCCAAGCATCACAAAAAAACCCATTTCACTTTATTAAATGCTTCTTTAAAAACTCCATGTCAATTAGCATTTTGTTATGCTAAAATGGTTACTAAAATAATGTCAATCCGAGACAACCTCAACTTACAACAAAAAAAGCTGCAATAAAAGTTATCTGTGGTACTGTCATCACCACCTTGTGTGGCCACTTCCAGTACAGCATATTATGCAACAAGGAAATTTAGAAAACATAAGAGAAATAATAATCCAGAGGACAAGCTTGGCTCCATGTGGACAGTGTATTCCTCAATAAACTCACTCACACCTCTCTGGCCCAGCTGAAAGCCTCTCCTACAGCTATCATTTCAGTCACGGTCACACGGTGGGTGAACAGCGAGCTCCTAACTACAGACACATGTCCTCCTAAAGCTGCGAAGGCAGTTTACAGAAGGAAGGAGTGTTCTCATCTTGCCTGTAATGTGGGCAAACAGACACGACCTCAGCACAAGCCAAGCCCGGGCACTGGCATCACCATTGGAACATATGGCTTCTCACAGACTTCATCAGGGCACCGAACTTTCTGCCTGAAGCCACGGGCACGATCCAACCCAGAGCTCCTCAACACATCCCACTGACTGATGCTACCTGTGGTTCCCAGGTCAACCAATTTCTCCCCGCAGACCGGCGGCACCGGCCGCGGGCTGGATCCCGGCAAGTGCCAGCCGCAGGGCGTGGAAGGGGCAGGACGCGGGCTACAGACTCCAACAAGAGATTCCCCGACTTCTCCGCGGGGAGGGAGCCTACCCGTGACACGGCCCAGAGCTGCCCTCTCCCCTGCGCCCCCCGACCTGCCCTCCCGCCTCTGCCCTGCTGCCCCTCC
>VZRH01008431.1:29010-101953 GCA_013397555.1 Urocynchramus pylzowi | reverse complement strand
CGTGAGGAGGGGCGCGCGAGGGGCGGCGGCGGCGGAGCGGGGCCGGGAAAGCGGTGCGGCCGGGAAAGCGGTGCGGCCGGGAAAGCGGTGCGGCCGGGAAAGCGGTGCGGCCCGGAAAGCGGTGCGGCCCGGTGCAGAGCCGCGTCGGAGCCAGTCGGGCTCAGTACTTCCCCGTTCATCCCAGCCTAAGCTGAGTCCAGGCTAGCATATCGCGGTCCATCCCAGTATAACCAATCCAGGCCAGTATCATAGAATACCCTGAGCTGAAGGGATCCACGAGGATCATCAAGTCCAACTCCCGGCGCTGCACAGCACCTTTCCCAAGAGTAACGCCACATGCCCAAGAGTGTTATCCAAACACTTCTGGATCTCTGTCAGGCTGAGCGCTGTGACCACTTCCCGGGAGAGCCTGTTCCAGTGCCCAAGCACCCTCTGGGTGAAGAATCTTGTCCTGATATCCAACCTAAAGCTCCTCTGTCTCAGCTTCAGGCCGTTTCCTTGAGTCCTTTTGCTGGTCGTGAGAGTAGAGAGATCGATACCTGCCCCTCCACTTCCCCTTGTGAGGATGTTGAAGACCAGCAACGAGGTCTGCCCTCACTCCCCTCTTCCCTAGACTGAACAAACCGAGTATGCCCCAGCATATCGCCCTATAACCCCAGTCTAAACCTGGTCCAATCTGTACAACCCAGTCCAGACCTGTCCAAACCAGTTTGGCCCACTATATCCCAGTGCACTCCAGTATAACCCAGCAGGCTGCGGCCATGCTGGGGGGCCACAGGACCCCCTGACCCTTTGTTGGGGCAGCTCAGAACCAGTATTTTGCTCCCAACAGTTAAATATTTATCTAGAATTCATTTCCAGAATTGCAAAAAGTCGTATTTCTGTGAAAAACTTGAGTGTTGCACTGATTTAATGTGCAGGGTTGCTGAAATTAGGATTTTCTTTTCAATTGAGATGCTAACGCAGGTTCTTCTTACACCCTTTCATTTGGAGAACACCCCTTTACTGGAGTGGGGAGACAAGCTTTAAATCTAGGGTAACTATGTCAAAGAGCTTAAAAGTTTTTAGATTGACCTTTGTTATTTACTTACAAATTAATTCAAATTAGCGTTCCATTACATTTATCCTTAGGAATTACAGAGACCATAAGATGAAGTGGGCAGTAGTTAGTCTGGTTCCAGAGAGATGATGGAAATGCTCCTTTCTTTCCTCTCTGGAGTAGGGCAGTACAACTATAATTTGGGAACAGATGACTAAATGAGAACCTATTCCTACTTTCAGCATCAGTGGAGCAATACATTAGCTAGATATTTGAGAAGAAATTAGCAGAACAGCTAATGTTAATGTTTACATTGCCATAGTTTGCTCTTGGTATCAGTACTCCATACTTTATCACAAGTGGTTTGTACTTCTCACAAAGAAACTGTTTCTGTTCAGAAGATTAAGGTGAATTCATTGTATCTGTTTACATTTTGTACCTTTGATTCTGGAAAAAAGTTTCCATCACCAGTATTTAGAAAAGCCCTAAAACCTTGGAAGAATCAAGCACTGTCACACACTTGGGCTACATAAAGGACTCTAAAAATTAGAAATAAACAATCATATTTTTAAGTCATAGTGTTCACTGAGTTTTCAGTTCAGAACACTTTATGTTAGTTACAGAGGGTACTTTATTTCTTCACCTCTGAAATGCTTGTACCAGAAGTCAGTTGTGGTTTAGCTTTTTACTGCCATATTAGAAGGCTAAGGAATTGGCTGTAAAAATATATAATGGATAATTTTAAGAGGCAGTAAAAAAATATTCCTTTTTTTACGTAAGTATTGTCTAAGACAGCAGAGCTGAATGTAGCTTAACAGTTTTCTAAACTCTAGGGTATTTTCAATCTTATTTTATGTTTTAGTGTAGACTTAAATCTATGAATGCTACTTTGCTAGTGGTATAAAAATGTCTAAAACACCCCAAACATAAAAATCCTAATATAGGATTTCTGTGTGAAATCAGCTTCAGGAAAGATCTGCAGAAGAAGCAGGGTTACAATTGCAATCAAAACCCAACAGCATATTAAAAAGCTGTGAGTGTCTACTAAGCCTCTGTCTTTTAAAGAAATTTGCCATGATGTTATGACATTTTAGCAAGGGCTGAGGACAAGCTCTTACTGGGGAGAGGGATAGTTTACAGGTTGCTGGGGTCATGAAGAGTCTGGCCTATATATTCAATTTTTCAGTGTGGTTGTCATAGGAACAAACATCTGTGATTTCATAATATGCACTGCTGTTACACATGTTGACAGTTTCATTTACAAGCACTAATGTTTTCTTTGTATGTGCAAGCAAAGAAAGCCTTGAGCACAGGAACTAAAACCAGTATTCTTTACTCTTAAATAAGAATTATAAAGAACATCAGAGTCACCTCTTCTTCATGACTCTGTGATGTTCTCTAGTGTAGGCACAGATCTGGGTGCACGAGAGAGAGACAATCTTTTAGTGGATGCAGCAAATCTGCGATTACCAAACTTTCCTCTGGCCTGAAACTGATCAAGTCCTGCAAGTTTTACTGTATTACCTCCAGTGGTGCTTTTTAGCCAGCTCTTATTTGCCAGAATTGAGCTTATGGACTCTGATTGTAGACAGAAATAATGATCTACGGGCATCAACTGTGGAATCCAAAAATGGATCTTAGAGATTATTATGGACTGATTTAAGTGAACGTACATGGCAAAAAAGGGTGGTTTCACATTTCCCATTAGGAGAAACTTGATAAACCCCAGCTGCCTTTTCAAGTTCATGAACTAGATTTCAGTAATCTGAAATGTGGATTTTTATTTTGAAACTTTTTGCCCTTGAAACTTTTGCCTTTATTTATTTTTCTTTATTTATTTTTTTGCCTTTGTTGATTTTTCCAAATTAACTTTTGAATGAGTCCTTCCTAAACTTAAGAGAGTAAACCAGAGGAATCAATATGTCACAAACTTCTGTTTAAGTCTGGCAAACAGCAGCAGTGGAAGGGCAGTGCCTGTTGAGCAGTGGAACATCTTGTGATAGTCTAGATTTAAATGATACAGCAAGGCACAGCTGTGGGTGAGAACTTTCAGTAAACCACCTGACATAAGTACAGAAAGCAGCCAAAGGCCAGGGCACGAGTTCTGTGGTCTGTCAGGCCTTCTACTGTGAAAAGCTTGTACACCCTGTTCTGTCCAGCTGTCATTAGGCCTGATACAAGTTATGTTTCCTTGCAAGTCATGCCTCACTGACATCTTGTTCCCCACCTACTGATGTCTGCCTTAAAACCACAACCTATGCTCAAGTCTGCAGCAATGGGTGCAAATATCTTTTGAAAAGTACCTATGGTTGTCTAGGGTTATCTCAGGAGTGTGGCCTGCAAATGGCAAAACAATATGTCAAATTCAGTACAGTGGTGAAAAAGGTAAAGTTTTAATAAGAAAATACAGCAATATTTTCATAGTGACTATGAGGGAAAAAGCAAGAAAGATAGAATGCAGTAAAAAAATAAAGAATAGCAAACTACAGGGAGGAAGTGCATTTTTAGGAAGTTTTTGTAGGTGGTGAAAAGCTAACTACAAATCTTAGCTGTACACCTGTATTCTCCTGTGTTACCTGAATACAGCTGTATTCTCATTTCCATGTTTCATGGGTGTGTGTTACAGCTGGATGTTAACAAAGTGCTTTGTGTAGTCTATAACAGCATGATCTGAGTGAAGAGTGGAAGTAATCTATAGAGTATTAGTGTCATTCCTGAAGTACCTATATTTTTTTTAAGAAGGAATGCCAACATAGGAATGAGTCTAGTAGCTCTGTCAAACTTCTGAATATAGTGGGTCTGATGAAAATACATAATCTTGTTTTAAAAAACACCTAAGATTTGTGCACTTGCTCTTTCAGTGTGCGTGCTTGTCTGTCAGCAAATCTGACCATGAGGTGTAGATCTCATCTAAATTGTACATTTATGGAAGCAAGCAGCCAGGCAGGGGGACTGGGCTAATGTCCCTGCAGAGGCACAAGCTGCAGCCTGAAATCAATCACATTAGGCTCAGTTTCAACATGTCAATCTAGAGAAAGCAAGGTTTCACTGTTTCTGTGGCATGGTTTGACTTGGACACAGCACAGCTCCTGGAGCGATGGGAACATTTCCATATCATGCAGTCCTGTCAGGCAAACAAATATCCCACAGGCTTACATAAGATGGTCTAGGTATGTGTCATTTCTTACATTTTCTCCATATAGTGCTGTTTCTGTCAATTAAATGTCAAAATCGTGATGTTCCTGTAAAAGAACTGTAAAAGAGTAGACCAATATCATTATTGGCAAAGAAAGTAGTTTTAAATTTTTAGCTGCTGGTTAATTTTCCCTTCTCCAAAGCAGTCTCAGAATTTTCAAGAACTTTTCTAGAAGCTGCTGACAATTAAAAACTATCTGTAAGATACTGGTAGAGAAAATGCAGGGAGGTTTCTTCCTAAATCTCCTGAAATACAGGAGGGGTGAAGAGTTTATGTTGACATACAGATATTTTACTCAATGTGAACTTCCTTAAGTGAAGATATTTGAAATGTAGAAATGTAGAAAGCAAACAGATGAGGAAGAATAAACAAGGTTGCCATGTGATTTTGGCAGGCTCACAGTTACCATGACTATTGGCAACCTGTGTCGAGGTATGGGGAATATTACTGATTCCCTGTGTTATAGTAGCATTTGTGATCTGGAACAAAAACTTTCTATTTCTACGTGGAAAAGCTACAGAGGATCAACTGGAAGAAATGTTTTGGTGTTTTTTTGATTTTGTTTTTGGGGTTTTTTTTGGGGGGCACATTGTGTGTGTGAGGTTTTGTGTTTCTTTTTGTTGTCGGGATGTATAAGTTATATTTTTCTGGAGAGGAATATATTGTCCCTGGTTTTGTCTGCAGTCTTGTGCTCAGAAGGTGGGAAGCTCCTTGAGACTGTGTTAATTGCTATTTCAAACAATAAATTTTCCAGCTCTATATTACCAGGTAGTTTGTAGATCTTTGAGAAAAGCCTCTGTCATGAAAAATAGCTGGGTTTTTTGATGGGGCCAAGAGGAAAGGAGTGAGAAGACATGTGCATAGACTCGATTTGTGAAAACTATTTGAAATTACTAATTCTGCATTTGAATGGAAATGTACAAAATTCTGAACTCTTCCCATTATAATTAGCTATGCTGAATTTAGTAGCTTATAGGATTATTACAAGATAAGGTACAGATAATACTTAGGTTTAGAAATTTGATGAGAAAATTGATCCAGCATTTATGAAATGCCATTGCTTACAGTTATCTCATTCTGGACTTCGCTTTTATGATGCGGTTGTATTTAGTTTTGCCAAAATAATTGCTGGCTTTCTGCACTGGTCAGTTAGCTAAGAAACAAAGATTTTGACAACACTTGTTAAAGAATGATACAAGAACAGGCATGCAACAGCCAATTTAATCTGTATTGTTATCAGTACTCTAGAGATACTTGTAAGTAATTGCAGTCTCCTCCTTCAGTACTATGGAAAAACTGTTTAATTATTATTACTAACCTAAGTTTTAAAGCAGTAATATTATCTAGACTATTCATTTCTATTATTAAATTTCGTTATTTTAAAGAGTTCTCTGTAAATAATTAAAAAAAAAGAAATCTGCTTCAAATTGAAAAGCCAATCTAATTTATAGATATACTTCTTAAAATACATGATTTTGAACAACATTAACCAGTTTTGCCTGCCAGCACAAGTGTTGTTCCACTAAAAATACTTTGTTATTTTTTACTGAAATAAATTTTAATCATGTAGGAAGATTTCAGGTTGTAAGTCATGAGAAGAGTAAATGCCCTGTTGATTGTAAAACCTGATTTAGTCCCCAGCACTGGTGTTTTGTAGCCTTCTGTTGTTTACAGCCATCTGTGTAACAATAGTACACTAGGGATATTTTGAAGGAAATCAATGGATACATTTTTATGTAGGTTGTAAATATATTTTCCCAAAGTTTTTGCAGTCGCTGTGTCCAGTAGTTTTTGAACAGCACACAGAAGCAATACATACATGGAGGTCCTCGGGACAGACATGGCATTCATTTGATTGAAGCATAAATTTGACAGGTTTGAGTCTAGAACATTCTTAGCTCTACTGTGGCTGTGTCATTCCTCACAGTTATAAAAGAGCCTTCAATAATTAGTATAGCATTTGTGCAGATCTGTGTAAATAAGAATACACTTCTGCTCTCAGCCTAATTATCCATCACCAAAACCCTTGTGCTGCTAAGGAAATCTAGGAAAACACACAGAATCAGCAGTTTTATTTCTAATTTGGTTTGGTGTTACCTTTTTAAAATAAGCCCTTATTCTTTGAGAATGAGTTTTAATATGAATGTGGAAGAAATGAGAGGCTGAACTTGAACAGTTGGACTCCAAAGATAGGCCTAAAAAAAAATTATTTGTTTTTACACATCTTGAGTTGCAGAAATCTTAGTGATCTGTTAGCTGTACCTTGGAGATTAAGATATATAGAGATATATGTTTTGCTGTGTGTATAGCCCAGTGGTGGAGCCTCTATTTATCTCAGATGAAATTCAGTAAGAAAATAATTTAAAAACATCAATATTACTGATGTTAGCTAAAAACAAATAATAGGTGTGGTGGTGCATTCCACATCCCCCCCAGCCACCCCCCCTTTCCAGGCTGCAGTGTGAGAAATGCTTGTTCATGACAACAGAATGACAGCTACTGTCATCAATTTAAATTGTGGAAATAAGAGCAATTTAATCTTTATCACTTTAAAAAACCCCTATTATTTGTAACATGCACAATAGATGAAAAATAATCCATGGAAAACCACTCCATTTTAATGCTTAATGGACCAAAGGCTACTTTTAGTTGTGCCACTGTAAGCCAGTTGGCTGAATTGGAGCCCTCTCAGTGTAACAGAACAGAATCTGTCTGTAAATTTACCTCTTTAATAAATGAGCCAGGTGGCTCACAATAGTGAGCTTTATAATGGCAAATTCTCTTGTGCTGGCTTCTTTTGCTTGTACTGTACACTAAACAGCAATACATAGTATTTCTTATTTAGAGAGTGATTTCATGCACAGACCCCATTTCAGAAGCCTGTATTACTTTACATCGAAACCATAAGTGTGAGAATTTGCCAGAGGTGACAGCGGGGTTCCAAAGCAATTACATCCAAATATTTGACTTCGTCACGGTATCGGATGTGCCTGTAGCATAAGAGGACAAATTTTAAATATCTGTGAGAAACCAGCGCAGTTTATGATTGTTGCTCTGCAGTACTTGTGTTTGTTAACTCTGACCGTACTCGTTGAGCCACCTGCAAATGCACCTTAAGCCCTAATGGAGCCCGCCTTTCTCTGTCGGAAGGCAGTGATTTAGGCTCGTGAATGTCCGCAAGAACAGGAGAGCGAGCACTTGATTTCATACTGCTGAAGTAGCTCACTTTTAAATCCGAACTAGCACTACTTGACGAGCGGTAGGCGCACCCCGTGTCTGCGGTCTCAGCGAAACACGGCGTTTTCGCTCGGGGGAGCGTCTCCCGCACGAAGGATTTAACCCGACGTATCCGCGGTATTTCCCGCTGGGAAATGCGGGCTCCCGGCGGACGCGCTGTCTACCCCGGCGCCGTCGCGCCCGGGACGGCCATGGGTGGGACCGACCTGCCTGGCCCCGTCCCTGCCGGGAGCGCCCTACCTGCGGCGGGGCGGCGCAGGAAGGGGGCGGTGCGGCGGGGCGGNGCCGCGGAGAGCCGGGTGGGCGGACGGGGATGCCCCGAGGGGACCCCGAGGGTCCGGGACGGGCGATGCGCGGGGTGCGGCCCGCGGCGCCCATCCCGGGCCGGGCAGACTCGGGGCCGCGGCTCCTGGGAGCCAGGTGAGGAGCGTAGCCCGGCCGGGCTGAAAAGAGTTTTTAAGTTGCTCCCTTCCCCCTCTGCACACGCCAGTTAAATATGGTAATAATTTATCCTGTGCTCTGCTGATGTGATTTAGTGTAACTTGTCTTGTCAAGCCTGCTCCAGTATTTAGCGTGTAAGTTAGTTTGCGCTAGTTAACAGCATGTTCAAAATACCTTTTTAAAATACGTTTTCTTAAAAGCCCAGAGCTCAGGTGGCTACGAAGTCCACGTGCATTAACTTACATAGTAATGGTAATGGTGCAAATGACTTTTAAGCACCTCACCTGTGGTGTACCAGCATCACAGATTTTTCCATGGCTATCTGCTCAGACAGGGATAAAATTTTGAGTAGTTGACAGTAAACAAAAATGGACAAGTGCTGATGGGCTTGGGCTTTTCAGGGTACTTAATATTCTAGTATAATTGCCATATCTTCTCCTCCTATTCAAATCTGAAATTCATGACCCTCTAGTCAAAGTAACATTTTTTATTTGGGTTTAGTCAAAGAGTTCATCTCTAAGAGCAACATTAGTATTAGAGTGATTACTTGTTTAAGTTGTGCTAAGTTAAACTACTAATGTGTATGCCCAATCTTGGTGTGGAAAAGGTCTTACGTGCATGGTTGAACTCTGTAACTACAGCTGATGTTAGGTGCTCCACTCACTACTAGTGGTGTCAAGACTGTGTTGTGGAGTAAATCTGTAACAGAGGGGAATGCTGTCTCTGCTACTTGGTGCTTTGTGAACCCCCTCGTGCTTAAAGGTCAAAATCCTGAGGTCTCTAAAACTCGCTTTCAGACTTCCTTCCTATGCAAGGGTGAAAAGCAGAAAAATTTTTTTTACTGGTAAGTGCAGAGCATTGCATCTCCATTATGGCAGCAGTATTGGACAGAACGAAAAGGTGGACATTGGTACAAGTCTGCTGCTCTTCTTGCAGACTGGTCATACTGGGTGGGCCCTGGCAGAGCTTTGACAGCTGCTGAGCAGTGTGCAGGTGCTGCATAGCAGAAATGAACCTCAGGAGCAACCACTGAACCTGATTTATGTCTGTCTGAGTCAATGTGCACATGCTAATTTATGTCCATCTGAGTCAACTCACTTGTGGCTCCCTGCAGAAGTGTGGGGAAGTAAATGTGGCCCAGTGTCTGTATCCTGTCGGGGCGAGTATGGTGGTAGTGATTTTGTGAGGGATCCCAGGTAATGTTGTAATGAAGCTGTAAAAGTAACCATGAAATCAGACAGTCAGTCAGATGATACCCTCAGTTCCTGTTGGCCTTTCAGCATGCAAAACTGTGGACAGTTTACATCTGAGATAAACACAGAACTTTCCTCCCTTTTGCTTTGTGCACCTGTGTCCAGCTCTATGACATAAGCTGTGGAATGTTGGGCCAGATGCATGTGGGAAAGAGAGAAAGGACATTCAAATAGCCTTATTCACAATAAAATACTAGGTCTGTGGTTTTCAGATTATCTGCCTACTATGAGTGGTCAAAAAGACTCTGGTGAATCATCTGCAGCCCAATATGGGGAGCCTTTAATCTTAGGTGCAAATATTCATACACATACATATCAATTACAAAAAAAACTGGGGACTTGGTAGTACTCTGCAACCTAAACAAAACAATGGAAATCACTATTCTTCATAAAGAATTATTAAATAAAGGGAAGCAGTTGAGGTATAAGAAATTAAATACAATTTTAAAATACTTTTTCGGATGGATGCTAAGTAAGAAAGATGCAGATTCCCATGACTGTGTTTATGTGTGAGATCTAGAAAGCAGGTGTGAGAGGTACCACCCTTGTACCCCATCACCTCTTGTAAAGCTACCCTTGGGTCTATCAAGTCCTTGTTTCAAATGCCTGTATTCTCTGAGCTTCCCCAATTTTTTTCAGGGCTTCCCTCTGGGTTATGGAAAGTAAGTTACCAATGTCAAAATGTACCTTGGTGGTGTCATGGAGCTGTAACAGAGAACAGGGGACAGAGCACTTACATAGCTACAGTAGCCAGTGAGGTTCACCAAGGCTTGGGCATTCTGTGGGGTCTGCCTTCACCTGCCTCAAGGCTCCTCTTACATGGGAAAGAGAAGGTTCTGGGGGTTGTTTTATTTGTTTGGCTGATTGCTTTTTTTTTTTTTTTTTTAATTCATTCATTTAATAATCTGTAAGGAGGAGCTGAAAGGCCTCCAGAATAAACCAACAATAAGGTGCATGCTTTGCCACTGGCTTTGAGTGGAAAAACAGTGAGACTAGGGATGCCTGGGCTGGCCTTCTTCCCTAGAGCCTTTCTTTGGCTCCCAGTGCCTCCTTGTTTTTCAGCTTTCCTTTACTGAGTGGGCTTCTCTTTTCCCAGTTCCTCTGCAGCTTTCCACTGCATTTCCCACTAGGAGCCTCTATTTTTGGCCCTACCCTCAAGCAATGTCTTATGTCAGCTTATTGTATTTTCCAATGTCCCAGTGACTCTCAACTTCTCTGCATTTGAGAGTTTGTGCTGACTGTTGCTATCAGGGCAGGCTTTATCCAGAACATTTTGTTAATACCATGTTTCTGGAGAAGGGATTTCATGTGTACCAAAAAAGACACATGACAAGAACATGCAGGTTTAGTTTGTTTGTTTGTGTTCCTCGTCTGCATATGGCTTCCTAATTTGCAGTGTGAACAATGCTCACCTGCAATTTCATAGGCCCCTGCCTTTTTTAACTATTCAGTGTGCAAAGACTGCTCAGCCCTTGTCATCTCCCCCTCTGATCATGTGCCACCTGCCTAGACAGTGCCTGTAGATTTTCTGGGGGCTCTAGCACTGAGAAAGGTTTTACCTGGAATCTCAGGGACACCCCGGAACTGCTGGTGGTGGGGCTGCCTCTCAGAAGCAGGAGAGAAAACAACTCTGTCCTACTGCTGCCACCTTTTTTATTTTCAGTTTATTGTGCTGTCTTGCATTGGTTATTGCTTCAGCTTGTTCTGTTGTATCGAGTGGATTTGCAGGAGTGGGTCCCCAAATAAGCAACTATGCTAAATTTGAGCTGGTTTAGAATAGTGTCTGTGTAATTTCTGTTTTGTTTTGGGGCTCAGTGTTTATAATGTGTGCTTTGTAGTTAATTTCTGTGACTCTGTTCTAAATCTACTGGTTTTTATATTCCAAAGAAGGTAATCACCAAATACTGATTACAAGTATGACTAATATGTCGTACTTGTTGCAGCTGAAAACTTAATGTGTACTTGCAGTAAGTGACTTTTAGAGTAAGAGTGACAAGAATGAAGATCTTACCACATAATTGAAAATGTTTTTATATTTTTGAAAACATTTATACTTATCACCAGAAGAACTTTCTGACATATATGGCAGGATGATGTTAAATTACAGGAGTAGTTTTGTGAATCCTGACTTTTGTATGAGATTTGTTTCAGATTCTCTGTGCGCTTGTGGTCAGTATCCCACTAGTATTTGTCAATTAGCCATTGATGCAGAGGGGTTAACATGTCATGATTCGCCTGCAGGTACTTTGAAGATTTATTTTTTGATTCTCTTGATATTAATATAGTTGAATTTTACTGTTCTGTTGTATACAAATAATTAACATTTTGCTCAAATATTTTTAATTTTCAATTTTCTGTTGTAATCTGATGTTCATTCTAGTATTAATTTTTGTTGTAGAGGGTATGTTCACTTCCTGTTTGAATTATTTCTTTGAAGAAAAATTTGAATGCTCTCAATAGGAGAACAGGACTTAGCTTTTAGAAAATTTACTGAGTTTTAGTATTTATTGCTGACATGTTTTGTGGTTTGTTTTTTTTTTTTTCACTAAAGATAGTTTAGAATTTTAGTTGAAGTCTGTCTTTTGTTAGGTTAGAGATGGGTGTCCTTATTACATGTAGTTTCTAATGTCTGTGCTAGTAGTTCTGACATTTTCTAGTTTGTCATGTTTTCTCGTGGAAGTGTGACATAATGCATGTAATGGCTGTATAGTTCTGTTTTACTTTGGTCAGACAAAGAAGCAAAATATGAGTTGGCAGAAATACTTTGATGATTATGCAGTGATAAAGTTTTCTTTTTTCCAGCAGATCATGCAGCAAAAGAGCCAGTGGAGGATACGGATCCAAGCACCCTTTCCTTAACAATGGTATGTGTTTCTGTTGAAATCATTATAGCTCTCTATGGTTATGTAATGCCACAGTGAGAAAAAACATTCAAGGGTGCTAACTCACACTGTGAGTGGATATACAAGACTTTGCTTATCTGTGTAACTGCACGAAAAACCTTAATAAATTAACCTGTGCAGTCAAAGTGTAAATAAAAGTACCAGCTGAACTGGATGGTATTATCAGAGAAGCTGTCCATGGGATAACCTCCACTGTGGCAGTGACATCTCTTTAATTTAAAAAAGCCCCAGCAACTGAGAAAAATTAGTGCTGACATTCTTCTGTCTACATAGTTTGAACGGATAAAATAACCCACCTAGGGCTTAAAATTTCAACACTACTAAGCTATTATTACTTCCTGTAGCTGATTTGAAGGCACGGACAGGTAGGATCCAAGAGCGGTGCCTTAGGCAGGCCCGGCTGAGCCTCGGGAGGGACCAACCCGCGCCCTCTGGTGCTCGCTAGCACAGGAGCACCGCTTGCATCGGGACCTCAAACATGCCAGGCTCCTGCCCAGGTGGGAGGAATACAAAATTCTGTGAAAACTTTTTAAAATGTGGCTTTCTGTAAAAGCCACACCTACTTTCACGTAAGGGCGAGGGCTGTAGGGAAGGAGGTAAATTTCAGATCTAATAATTCATGTCATGCCTGGAATCAGTAGCTGTCTCCTCAAACTCAGTAATAATAGCTTCCTGTTGCGTCTTAATCAGCTATGTAAGTTTAGAACAGAAGGGGAAAATATTTCTTTTTATTCAATGCAGCAACATTTTATTAAAAGCTTAATCTGCTAAAAGAGAATTTTCAGTCATGTCTGTTCCTCCTGGCATGAATTACCTTTTCAGGATTATCTTGCTACTTCAGTACAAAATTTCTTTCCTAAACTCTGCTTTTTCACTAAAAATACCTTTTAAAATACTGTAGCAAAGCAGCAATCTCTACTACTTCTTCAAGTGCTAATCAGTAGTGTTAGTAACATCTCAGTTCCCACAGAAGAGTGTTGCTGTGTCCGATGGTGTGTTCACCATCAACTAGTAGCAACAAGTAGCAACTTGAGAGATACAACTATAATTATGCACTTACAAAAGTACATAAAGGAAGAGTATATAAATACTCTTTCCCCAGCACAATTACACTCAAAATAACAAACGTCTGTGTTTCTTTCCTTTTTGTGATAGACAGAAAAATATCCTGTCCAAGACACAGGAGTACCTAAAGGTAAGTATTGTGAATTCTGTCTATTCAGAGATCATTTCTATCTGCGATAAAATCAGTGGTGCTTCCCAACGGATTAAAATACTCATACTTTTTGTTACATATTTGTGTTTTAAATGTAATGCCCTCTTTATTTTTGAGGTCAGTTTGGTGTGTATATCTAACTTCTGAAATTTCCTTCCCAAGTTTAGTTTTGATCTTAAAGTCACTCTAAAACTATCATCAGAAGACCTGGGTTCTTGATCTGAAAGGAAAATACAGTGGTGCCATTGAAAGACAGGGTTCAGACAACAGATAGTAGAGACATTATAATGTTAGATGGTGACTTTGAAGGGACTACCAGTGCCATCATGTTGTTAGAAATAAATTCAAGAAATACCTTTCAGGTCTTTTGCCTCTGACTGCATTCCCAGCCTTATAACCAGTCAACTCTTCGTGCCATCTTTTTACCTTCAGCTGGTGTTAATACCATCTACTGGGGAACCTGCTATTAGGTCTACTCTGCACAAGTTCCTGCCTCTCTTTGCTGAAAATGGAGTGAGGGAGTGCCAGTTCTGAAGAAAAATACATGGATTACACAGTGTGAATATCCTCCTTATGTTACATTGACGTGTGGGGTGGGTTTTTTTTTTGTGATCCCAGGCTTTGCCATTGACTTTTGTCCAGGGAATGCACTGGCAGTGGCTTGGTTGAGGAGCACACTGCAGGTAGTGTGTTCTCCATCCTGTGTTACACAGCAGGTCTGCAGTGGGAGAGACACAGGAAACCAGGCTTGTCACAATGGAAACTTGTAAACTTATACTGAAGAGTGGGAGTAGTATACCACTGGGGCTAAAGAAAAGTTGGAGGTTATTCTGGGGCTTGAGGAAGCCAGGCAGAGGAAATGAGCATTCTTCAGAAGTGCTGCTCATCAGGGAAGGATCATGTGGGATGAAGACTCTTTGAAGTCATAAACTCGTTTCTGTTTATTTGCAGGCAGGTGGTTTTGTCCTTCAAAATTGTTTATTAGAACCAAAGTAATCACACTGAAACATTCTTTTCCATCTCCTAATTTTTATTTTACCTGTGACATTAGATCCTCCTCAAAATTAATTAGATACATTCCCAAATTTCAAGTTTGTCAGGGTTGTTTAAAGACCAAAATTGCATATTCTAAATGCACCTAATTTAAAAAGGAAAGCTAAGACATAAGTAGAAAGGTCAGCACTTTGTGTAAAAGGAAGTGCACTTGGTTTACATTTAATTTTCATTTTTGCTTCCTCTTACTTAGTGTAAGTGGATGTAATTACTAACATAGCTTGACATTTCCCCTTTGAAGTTGAATGTGATAAAAATATTGTATTTTTATAATAGTATTCTGTTCATTTCTGTGAATTTAATTATTTGTCTGAGAATGGCTTTTCATAGTTATTTCTATAAAAAATACAAACTTAGAAGTATGAGTCTGTCAATTAAAAATTGTAACAGATGTGCTGATCTGATTCTCGTAACACACAATTATGTTTGTTTCAGATTTAATGTTTGAACAGACAGTACATTGGTGAGAAGGGCTGTCTGTTTCTTTTATTGGTCAATTAATTAATGGGCTGTTTTGGAGCCATAACTTATTAAAGTTCTTGGCACCCTTTACAGATTATGAAATAAAAGGGAGTTGAGGGAACTTCTTATCTTGCAGAGGTCGCCTTAGTGTTTATCATGATTTGATAATAATTCTATTTCCACTCAAATATAGAACAAATTTCACACATATTACTTCCACAGGTTTGATGCCCATGCTTTGCATTTTCAGACAGACTTTATTTTGGTGGTGTTTTTTTTTTGTTTGTTTGTTTGTTTGTTTTTTTTTNGGTTTTTGGGGTTTTTTTGGGGTTTTTTTTTTGGGTTTTTTTGTTTGGTTTTTTTGTTTTTGTTTGTTTTCTGTTTGGTTTTTTTTGTGGATTTTTTTTTGTTGTTGTTGTTGTCTCTGGACCTACAGTCATAAAGGATAATGATGATCCTCTACCTAACATTGACATCACTGGGGATGAAATATCTTCCAACAGTCTTATAAAACCAGAAAAAGAGGAGAAAAGTTATTTTTGGTTTCCTTTTTCTTGCAAGTGTAAGGATGAATTCTTTGATTCTTGAGTGAGTTAAGAAAATATTGCTTCTTTCTGTTGTGTGATGATTCATAAAGGTAATAGAGGTTCTTCAATGAGATCTTGCCACTAAACAAATAACAAATGGAAACATACCAACACTACAAATGTAGTCACCCCAGTGGAGTGTTCTTGTGTGTAAAAACATGTACTATATAACCCTTTTTAAGCTTGTGTTAATGGTTGGTCAGCACCTGACTCAGGGGAATTATGACAATAGTTTGATGAGGAGGACCTTACTAATCATGCAGAGTGCACAAGGTCCACAAAGGGTTTATGTATCCTTTGTATCCCATTTTGAAGGATGAAGTGATGCTTGAAAAGTTAGTAGAGTTTGTGCTGTACTAGGGAATGCTGTGCTTTTCAGTGGACTCCCAGGGCTGTTGATAAACACACTTTGAAATGGATTATTTCAGTGCTTCAGCAAATTCCTGTGTAGTAGGAATCACTAGGATGAGCCCAGTTCATAAAAGGGCAGAATAAAAGATAAATACTTATGCAGTACTTATTTTAACTGTCATTTTAAGTGTGATGAGAAGAGCAAAACAAAAATTAGAGTGACTTGTGACATCTTCAGCCTATTTTATTGTATTGGTTCAGTTAATATTCTGTAGTCAGCTTTCTGAAAAAACAACATGACTCTTGCTTTTAAAATAGTGTGATGTTTGTTTAGAAAACAATTGCTACTCTAATATCTAACCTCTGCAAGGATTATATTTCTTCTCACAGTCATGCTCTGCATGACTGTTACAGACTTTGCTGACTTAACATTTTGGGCTTTTAATCTAGCAATTCTCAGTGTTTGATCATGATATGGAGTTAAATTTTGTATGTTAGACACCTATACTATAATTTATGTTTGATAGTCTTACTATTTAAATATGAATGTGAGTGGAAGACCAGTGTTTCACACTCTTTGCCTTAGATGAGGAATACCTAACAGATCAAGTTACTTTGGAAATTGCATCTGTGAACATCAAGACCCTTACATCAGATTCTGGCCTAATACAACAGGTAAGAAAAATGATACTTGAATATGAGCTAATTTACTGCTGTTAATTAAGAATGTTAACAAATAAGTATATTCTCAGACTATATCTGGAGAACACAAAATTATTCAGTAAAACAGACCAGAAAGTTGTTTTCTTTTCAAGAGCTCATTGAAGGGGGCTTTTGTGGAGAAGAGCAAAAAAAGAGATTGTTTTATCATTAACATGTACTTTTTAGTTTAAATAGGTTTCAATCAATGTATAGATATTCTGAAGAAGAGCCAGCAAAGTGTTAAAGCTTTGTCATGCATGCTGTCCCTCTGGTGAAAATAAAGCCAGGCACAAAAGAAGTGAAGAAGTAAGGAAACCTAGATTTTGCCTTTAGGGAGGCATTAGACTGTTTGATTTTGGGACACTGCTCTTCCCATAATTGAAACACTGTCCACTTTTTGTGACATTTTTCATTGCCATAGGAAGGGCAATGCTGAGTGACTCCCATGCTCCATGGTTATCATCTTTCAAGTGAATGTTTTTTGCTGAATTTCAAATTGATTCTCTTTGGGTTGAGCAGAAAACTTGGAGAAGAGAAATGAATGAGCATTTTCCAGCAAGAAGAAGAATTAAAAGGAGTTCCTAATGCCAGAGTCCCAGCTGAATTCCATCAGAAACAAACATGGGTTTGGTATGCATTTCACAGATGATGGAGGTAACTGTTCCTTCCCATCATCAAGAAGAGAGCATTTATTGGCAGCTTAGAATCACTATAAAGATAATTCAGTGTAATAGGGTGGTAATGGTTCCAAGGAACTGGAAAACTTTCTGCTTACCTTCAGACTGTACTTAAGTTTATGGCTTTGATTAGACCTGTAGAGGATGATTGGATCTTCATTGTGGGCAAAAAATATTCTTGCTTAATGCCTTCATTTCCCTGGCAGTAACACTACATTGTCCTATTGCAATTACATTACAAGAAAATGATCTTGAATAAACCTGAGTGCATCTGACTTGATAAATTGGATAATGACTGGTCAGTAAAAATATGAATTTTGAAAACAGATGCATGGCACAGGTAAGTATTGCTGCTTTTCTTTGTACTTTTTGCAGTACTACCCACTCTTTTTTTTATGCCTCATAAGGCATGTATAAAGGCATAAGGGCACTTAGGCATTGGCTTTCACAGTAAGGCTTGAACTTCAATGAATTGATAAAATCTGGGAAATGAAGTTCAGGACAGCAGTTAAGTGAACAGTATCTGCTTTTTTTAATTTATTTTTTTTATTTTATTTTTTAAATTTATTTTACTTGTTGCTTTTGAAATAGATCTCTGGGGAGGCTGAACTGTCCTGGGAAGTTCCTCATTCTCCCCAATGAGTTACTCTTCTGGGAATTCACTCCTTGAGGCTCAGTATTAACATTCTGCCTTTTGAAGGCATTTGTGGGAGTGGAAAAAATGACTATAATCAGGAACTTCAGATTTATTTTTTTTTAATTTTGTGTGCTCACATGTTGCTATAAAGGCCAAGTTTGTGTTTAACAAGTGCTGTCCAGATAAAGCTGTCGTGGTAGAAAAGTAAACTGCTAGAAGATAATGGCAGGGCTTATTCAGTTGCAATTGGCATGTGCAGTGTTAGATCTCTCTTGAGCAGAGAGCAGACATTTTGATGTTGCATGTGTGGTCTTGCAGTTTTCAGGGAGTAAAGAAATGCTGAAAACAGTATGCAAATTTTTCCTTTCTTAACTAAGTCTGTAAATATTTTGGAGAGAGTTCACCTTCTTTATAATTGGATTGTGAATGTATGCAAGTTCACCACAGCAACTGAAATTGCCTGTATTCTATTTTTAGTGGATTTCTTAGTAAAGAAGGTGTAGCAGGTAGGACTAGAGTATCTTATTACACTATATTGTTACCCATATATTGACTTTTGTTTGTATGCACAACCTGCAAAATTAAGAAACCTGCTGTTATAGTTTCAGATACAATACAAAAAGATCAACCATACTTCATTGCAGCCATCTAAGGGGAAAATCCCCTTCTACTTTCATCTTTAAATCCTCAACAGAAGAAAGCTATTTCACCTGGCTCCACACCTGCATAGTTTAAGCAAGGGCAGCTGCAGTTTCCCCACAGTTCTACAATCAAGGGCTGTCTTTCCAGTTTTTAGAGGTTGCTAAGTAGTAGAATTTAAATGTTACAATGTGTGTTACAGTCTCAGGCTGCTAAGTAATGTCATTATGTTTAATTAGCAGATGAAACACCATTGAGGGAATGTTAACTTCAAATAGGAGGAGGGTTAGATGTGAGCCGCAAAAATATTCACATCCACCTGTTGTCTAGAAAAGCTTCCTATGTACGTAAAGAAGTTGATAAAAAAAATTCTCCACTTTGAGTAGATCAACAAAACAGTCCCTTACTGCTGCTTGTTACAAAATTCTTGGTTTTTACATGGCAAAACATTTTAAAAATCTTTTTAAGCAAACCATATGAATTGTTAAATAACTTTTGGGTGTTTAAGAGAGAGTTAGTCAAAAGATGCAATGCTATAGCATATCATTAATAAAAATGCTGTTGTTCACTGCATACAACCAACAGGGCAGTTTTATGAGCCAAAGCATGGAAATGCTGCCTGAAAAGACTGCAGATTGTTAGCAATTCTTCAAAACTATTTGTATATTCCCTGTCTGACTTTACAAGTAGCTTGGGATTCTTTTGAGTAATTTCCTAACAGCTATAAATTAGTCAAATACTTACTTATTTGGTGCTCAATTACATTGTTTTATTTTTACTTTATATTTGTTTTCTGCTTTGTAGCCAGAAGACAAAGACACACAAAACCATACTGACGAATCACTTTCAGGTAATATGTCAACTTTATTGTTGTCCATATTTTATTCCTAGGTTTTATTTGAAAGTGCTTTTTTAAAAACTGCTATTTGTCATAACAAATAACTGCCTGGATAATTAGTGCTTATGGAGCTCATTTCATTACCAGTGTCATTTCCAGCTTCCTCTTTGTTCTAAGAGGATGGTGATCAATAATGCAGACCATACAAAATATGCAAGTTGAGCTTTCCAAATACATTTAGTACCTCTGCCTTTGGAAGTGATGTGTAAATAGCTGTCAGGAGAGAGCAGAAGCTGGCAGTAGGCTGTGAGTGCTTATGCCATCATTTGTGTGAGTTCTGCTGGGCAGGGGTGTGTGTGTATGATATACAGTTCTCTTAGTCTAACAGTAAGAAACTGAGAGTTTCCTATTCGTAAAGCAGCTTGTCCTATCAGGTAGCATTAGGATCATGCAATTAGTTGGGTAGTGCTTGTCAGTGTCTAACACAGGAGCACCTTAGAAAAGCAGGATTCTTTATGATGCTTTTGATAGTCTTCCAGATGGTATAGCACAAGAAGCAGGTTGGTTTAGTTTTGTTTACTTATATCTGTGCCCTTTTACAGAGGTGTTTTCTTTACCCGTTCTTCCTTGTTTCTATTGGAGGACAAAACTTACCCTAGCAACCCTGCCAGAGTAAATAAGATGAAATTCAGATAGGGTGCTCTCCTGCCTTCTAAGCTCAGCCAGAAATTTGATTGGATTATATTATATTCATTTTGCCTTGTTTGTATAAGTAAAGGTTGGTATGAATGAAGCAAGAAAGTTTTGTCTCGCTTCAGCAAGTTTAGGGTGCACAAGAAGAACAGAAGAGTTAACATACATATTCCTGTAGAGAACAGCTGCAAGGCCTGTGGAATACCTGTGAGCTAAGATGTCACCAGAACATGTTTCCCTCTAACAGGGAATCTAAGCATTTGTATGAAGTTATGTGTCTGCAGAAGTGTTGCTGCATGTCTTTACTTGTTGAAAACTTCAGAAGTTGTCCTTGGCCTGCTAAAAAACAATCTGACGAGCAATGTTACAAAATTAACAATAGCCTGTTTTTTCTTTAAAAATAAAATAGAACTTGCATGCAGACATTATATTCTGGAATTTTCACACAATCTGACAGTAATTACTGAAAATAAATAATTGATGTTAAAAAAAAGAGCCACAAAATCCCACAAACAAACAGCCTGAACAGATGCTGTTGTCCTTATGAGTAGGTGGCACTAACTACCAGATTTATTATTTGACAGAGATACAGTTCAGGCCTCTGATACAGCACTTGTACATTGTGTGTCACTGTTTTCTATTGTTTTTAATCCATTTTTTGATTACTGTCAGCCCCTTTTTCACAGAGTTTAATCTGAAGTAGGACTAGCTACTTCCCTGTTTCAAGCTGTACAATGAGGCTGGAGCACAGAAACTTTATGAAAAGCTTCTAGGCTGTGACCGTTATATACTTTTTGGAGATACCAGATTCTCCCTGCTTTCAAAAAGGAGTAGGGAGAGTTAATGTCATATCTGCAGCCAAAATGCTCAGACCATGTCCTGAACTGTTGCAGTGTTTAAGGTCTTGGTATTAGAGTTTAAATAGAGGTATGACTCAAACTGGTTTCTATGTGGTTTAAGGGATATCAATGTATAATATAATCTGATGGCACCACATTGTTCCCAGTTTTGGGGGAGATGCTGACTATGGTGTGTACAAGATTTCTAAATGGCAATTTTCAGTATTTGATGCAGATTTTAGAACATATCACCACCTCTTTCCAGCAACTTGGTATTTTTGTTTTTCTCACACGTGGAGGAGTATGCACTTTATTCTTTTTCATGATGTAGATTTAAAAATAGGCTTTGTTGGTAAAATAGGGACGGGTTTTGTTGTGAGAGCCCTTACAAAGCAAAAGAACATATCTACTTTTTCATTGTGTTAAAGTACTAGATGTTAGTTGTGTTTGGATCTGTCAGCAGAGATTCTCCTGGTGCAGATATTTCATGTTGTTATGAAGATAGCAGCTCAGAAATACAAAACCTTTTTCTTCATTCTACAGCACAGGTACACAAGATGCACAGAATGCACACATAATCCTGTTGGTGATGTAAGTGGGAATTATGGTAGATTCAAGGAAGAGACATTGTTCCAAAAACAAAAAAGGGGGCTATCCTAGCTCACACACTGCATTGAATCCTGTGTCTTTTCTGTAAAAGTATAAATATGGTACTTTCAAAATTACTGTCTTTTTGATTAAAGCCACTTTTGATTAGAGTGTAGTGAAGAGAGAAGTTTTAGAAAGTTAACTTAATGAGTTCTTCATGAGAAGAGGCATTGCATATCACTATTCTGACTTTTTCAGAAGCAATTCAAAGAAACGTAATACTCCTCGACCCTTTATGCTTTTGCCTTTTTGATCCTGGTGATACCACAGCAATAGATGCTAATTTCTTCCCATGTAATGGTTTTCACTGCAGATCTCAAGAAAACCTGCAAGGAAAATGTCACCTGCTCCTTGTGCTTATTCCGTGCACCAACCATCAGTGACATGCTCAATGATGAGGACTTGTTGTACACAGTGAGGCTAAAGCTGGATCCCTGCCATCCAACAGTGAAAAACTGGAGAAATTTAGCAAGCAAGTGGGGGATGACTTATGATGAATTGTGTTTCCTTGAACAAAAGCCCCAAAGTCCCACCTTGGAATTCTTGCTACGGAATAGTGACCGGACTGTGGAGCAGCTGATTGATCTCTGTAAATATTATAAGAGAATTGATGTTGTGAAAGTGCTGCTGAAATGGGTGGAGGAGGAATGGCCCAAGAGAGGGAACAGAACTTACCAGAATGACTTCTAGGTCATAGAAAGCTGTTAGTCTGTACATGTTAAATGCTAGCTACCACTTATACATTGGAAGTTTCCCTTGCAAGAGAGAGAAAGCCTGTACTGAGGGTTTGTATACTGTGTAAGCTTTATCTACTGTATACACAAGGTAAGCTTTATGCCCTCAGGGTTGCAAAGAGTGGATGGAATCATCCATGTTGTGTTCTTGAGTCTGCAAATACCTTTAGTTTCTTTGCTGCTGTTCACAGCCTTCCTAAACAGAAAAGGAATGAAAAGGCCAGACCACTTGTTTTACTGCAGCATTTGTGAACCATATCAGTTGTGTGCTGTTGTTATTGGGAAAGCCACAGTTAGAAGGCAAGTCTCTTGGTCTTGCTGGTAGCCCTTCCATAATTTTGTATGTTCTACCTCATCTACAAGATGAGGTGGAATCTTTTTCTTCCTTTTTAGTTGCTTTTTAAGCTTTGTGACACTGTTTTTGGCACAGGAACACCTCAGTGTTCCAGGCAGCAATTTGGATCTGAATGTTACAATTAACTGAATATTCAACATCACATTTGAGCAAATTAAGTCTCTTTTATGAACAAGAGTAGACATTAAACAATAACAGATGTTAAACAAAATAATTACTCACATGCTACTACATCATAGGCCATATATTTACTCTAAGAAGAAATCATGCAATTCAGAGAGACTTTTCAACCCATAACCTTTAGGGGCCAAAAGAACCAATTAAAAGGCTCTATGCTTAAAATTACTTTCCAAAGGTTTAAAAACAGTGTACACTCTGAGTGCAGGTATCAAATCTCTCTCACTTTGCAGTGCGAGATGATGGCACCACAGGGTATTGTTAGTATTGACTGTAACTTCCCTTTTCACAGGCTGTGGTTTTCTTTACAGTCCTGTGGGTTGGCTTACTTTCTGTCCCATACCAAGGCAGTTGCAGTCTTGTGTGAAACTAGCACTATATATTGATTAAAGCCACTCTAATGGAAAATGAACAGCTGAATTCACCTACAGCCCAGGTGGATGGTTATTAAAGCACTTACAGTGGTTTAGACTGATTTTTTTAAAAGGATTTTGATTGCCTGAATTACACTGTTTACATTTTATATGTTTCAGAATTGGCCTTTTTCCTACCATTCTTCTGACATCTCAGAAAATGTAGTATGTACATAGGTGTATATACCTTGTGCACCCAAGATGTGGGGCAAAGCTAGAACGGGGTGCAAGTTGATACACTGTTTACTTTTCTGGAGTAGAAATAATAAGAATAGTAGCAAAGCTGAGGGAAGTCTAATGCTGTATGCTGAGTTTCTTACTGTAAGAGTTTGAAAAGGGACCTCTAGTAATACTTTACTATAGATACTGAGTGATATGGTTACGGAGGAGCTAGAAGTAAAGACTAACATTTTCAAGTTAGGCCCTTGTTCTGGACTGACATAAAATTAGCTTTATTTTAGTAACTTCAAGAAGCTGAAAGTCTTGTTTCAGGGTAAAAAAATTGACCTAAATTTGAGGTTTAAATTTTTAATTTTTTTAGAGAAGACTGGAATTTGTAATGAATTTTCTTAACCATTCCTCAAAAAAAAAAAAGCTGCTACTCTTTAGAACTCTAGTTTTCTAGCTGTATTTTAAGGAGAAAGTTTTACTGCTCTGTCTTGTTGGGGCTGGAGTTCAAGTATTTAATGGTTCTCTTCTAAGAGTGGGTGTTTCCCAACAGATGTCTGTCAGCTCATAACTTTTGCAAATAATCTTCTGTCTGAGTTAGATGCTCTAGATTCAGCTGTGGGGACTACTGCTGTGGCTGGGCTGCCTGCTGCTTTCAGTTCCTGCAGAGGCATCCACTGCCCATGTGCAAATAGCTCATAATGCAGCTTGTCCAACATAATTCCCATACCTTGGGCTGACTGCGTGCAGGATTTAGGAGCATATGTCTGTGTGTTAAGTTGTTCTTCTGAGTGATGAGTGCTAGCATGTATGCACACAGATTTTCCCTCCCAGATATAAGGTATATCTGTGTGGTATTAAAATATGCTGTGCTTTGGTGGATCCAGACCAGCTAGGAGCTGGAATCCTCACTTAAGAATCAGAATGGGAATATGAAATGATGCAGTAGCATTCCAGAATCAATGTGTTCAACTGAAATCTGTCCCTTTGCCTGATTTTCTGGGTAAAACGTGTAAAATTTTGAGGAAACTCTGATGTCTTTTGAAGATGAGTTTGATCCCTTGAAGCTCTTCAAAAGTCAATGTCAGATGCAAGAGTTCATGTTGGATGGAAATAAAGCTGCTTCTGAGAGTTCATAGGTGGATTCTGTATAAATTCAGCTCTGAAGGTTGAAAATGTTAGCCTTAAACTTCACCACACACTGGATTACTCATTACTATACTTGAAATACTTTTTTTCCTCCTTGTATGGCATAAATGGAGATGTACACACTCTTTTTTTAGTTTTATATCTGTTTACAAGATATTGGTTCTGAGTGTTCAATTTATTCTTATGTCTTCTGTTTTAATGTGTACTATTTTTAGAAGAAATATAGTTGTCAATGTTTGACTTTATTGTATTTGTTTTTATTACAGCTAGGAAAACAGCTATTTTCCTTCTCACCAGTCACCTTGGAATTACTGAACTATCAAGTAGTTGTTCTGTGTAAAAAATACCTTATATATGAAATTCATGATGCCTTAAAACGCTTATGTTTGCGCCACATACTGCTGTTAAAGAAAGGAAGATGCATTTTTAAAATCTTTTCCGTATGAAAAATGAGTTAATTTTGATAAGATGATGAACAGAAACTTGTAGCTGAGTTACTGACTAAGAGGTATGAAATCTGTATGGGATGAACCTTTCCTGAATTAATAACCAATCTGATACTGGACACTAAAAGGGCTCTACTAGGCTATCAGTTTTGTTCCACTGTATCCTTCTCCTATTCTTTTATAAGACCTGCTCTCCCTTCAGGGATTTCCAGTTTTTTGCTTGCCGTCTCTGTGCCTGCAGGATGATCAGTGGCCTTTACCACCCATTTTGGTGTCTATGAAGCTGGCCAAACCACTGTATTATTTCATTCCTGCAAGCTTATCTAAGATAAAATGAGCTTAATAACTGTTCTTCAGTGACAAAGGTATGGTGCTGTGCTCCAGGACAACCTAGTTTTCCTGTCAGGACAACTATGGGTATCCCCAGCAAAATGGTGACAGGGTCCAGCTGCCTTACTCTCTGCATGCACTTCCCTTGGATCTGTGGAGAGGAATGCAGGATGGGTTTGGGACTGTCCTTTGGAACCTACCATAAAGCACAGGTAAAGGGGATGGTCAGCATGGTCCCAGATGCTTGCTTCAAAATAACTTGTACAGCAACTGTAAACCAAAGGTTATTCCTGAACCAGTACTGAGAAATGGAGAGCTGCAGCTTGGCCTGGGCAGTGCTTTGTGCAACAGACTGCATATTTTTCACTGTCTCAAAAGGCCTCCCACAGTTCCAAGTCAAGCTGTTAGCAAGAGGAAAGAAATGCAAATTCTGCCTTATGGTTCTTCAAGCTAGGGTAGCACTCTTGACTTGTGGCCAGACATAGCTGGAAATTACTTGTCAGACAGAAGAATTGTTTAAACAAGGTCAAAGAAAGTGCATGGCATTTATAATAACTTAAAGAGCAGCCTACTTGTGTAATTTTTGCAGCAGATCACGTTATTCTGTCCATGAAGGCAAAGCAATTAGTTATTCATAACTACTTTCAATATATCTTGTAAATTTTAAATTTTGGCTCAGTTTTGGACAGAAGGGCAGAGCACCATTAAATGAGGATGTGAGCTTGTTTCCTGTTACAACAGAAAAGTGCTTTTCCTAGTCCCTGAGTTCAGCTAGTCTTGATTCCATGGCTATGGTCAGTTGGCCTTAAGTGAATAGGGAAGGTATGGATCTACTGGTCAGACAGGCTGAATATCAGCAGCACTAAAAGAACTTACTTTGAGAGGTGCAGTCAGAAGTATTTGCCTGTATTTTGGCCAGGGACTGGGACTGACTCTATCTCACATGGAACTCATGGCAAAGAGAAGTAGAGAGCCTTGGGAAAGGGTTGCTGTACCCTCTGTGAGGGGCAGAGGGGCAATTAACAGCTGGGCATACTTACTAGCTTGATCTTTGTATTTTGCCTTTGTAAAACAGTGATTTTTGATTTCAAAGGCAGGTCCTTTGAGGAAATGTATATTTGTTATTGTGGTAATGAAAGTTGCCTGAGATTCTTAAATTCTTAAATTGCTCTGGAAGATCAGTGCAAGTAACTTGGATAATAAATGTGTTCTGTGTATCCATGTACAGCAAGGGATGGATACACAACTTTACACATTCATGTGAAATTGCTTATTCTTTTTGCTTATGAGTTTGCTTCAAAATTACCCAATATTTAATTTGGGAATGCTTTTTGTCTCAAAAATTAACTGAAGTTTCATTTTGTTGATGACATTAAAAAAAATTATATAACTAAAAAGTTCCTTAACAGAAAGAGCCAGGATAAGAAAGGGGCACCCATATCCTTACAGTAGTAAAAATATCTTGAGTCTAAGCTGAGAATTTATTTTTGTCTTTGCACCCAATATATGTGAGCTTCCCCTACTTCATTCACAATATTGTGAACAGTGGTTTTTTTTTTTTTTTTTTTTGGGTGGTTTTTTTTGGTCCTTATTTACTTTTGCCTCTGCTTTCTCTGAAGCTGAGAAGGTCTCTATCTCAAAGGCCTATTAAAAGCCTGATCCGCTCTAACCATCAGGAAACACCTACCATCTCGTGGTGAGAGGTGATACTACAGCCCTCGCACGTCTCCCTTGAAAATGCAGGAGAGCTGAGGGCAGGTGAGCTCATCTGTAACTGCAGAGACCCACCAGGGATATCCAGGAGCAACTGCAAGGAGGATGATGAAGGTGTGAAGGTGAAGTTCTAGGGATCTTGGATTTGGTCACAGTCTCCAGTTTGGAGAACATCCCACAGTCTTTCCCTTGGCACAGATGTGTGATGTTTCCTGGTTTTTATCTCCCTAGGCAGGCAGGGACTGAATGACTATGTGCCGATCGTGGCACAACCGCCTGGGGGCGGGGGTGTGGCGGGTGTGCACACAGGGCGAGCACAGGCACAGTCTCTTTGCTCTCCTATCTACTGCAACGCAAATGAAGGAGTGATCCTGACTCCTTCAAGAAACCTAGAGTGTCGTGTCACTGATTTAAAAAAGAAGGGGTGAGTATGTTTTAAAGGTTGTATGGCCTATAATTGGTTTTCAAAAGGTCTAGTGACATCTTGGTATCTTGTTTGTCCTTTGGCCCTCATGTATTCTGTATCTTGTTTGCTCTTACGCTTCTCTTCAGCTTTTTGCTTTAAAAAGCAGGCATTGCAACAAAAAAAATAGAATACTTGTTAGTTCCTGAAGCAGCTGTAGCATTTTAAGCTTTTGAATCTGTAAAACCATTTAAAAAAACGTTATTTTTTGTTTCCTGTGATTTGCAACTTTAAACTGAAAACTGGAAGATCTGAATGACCACTAAAGCTAAATAGTGACATATCAAGTTATGGAAGGTCACTTATTAACTCGTAGCTAAGTAAAAGCTGAGCCAGCTGGGCTGTCAACTGAAATTTTAATGTTAGTGTACCAAGAGGTGGTGACTCATGTCCTTCTTGAGTCTAAATCTTTTCAAAGAAGCGAGGGAAATAATTTCCACCAGAAAATGCTGTAATGCACAAACAGCTCCACTAAAGCTACAGAAGGCACAACAATATCAGTCTTTTGAGATCATGTGAAGTCCTTAAGCACAAAATGTCTGCTGAACAGCCAATGTACTAAAGGCTTTACCTCTGTGGCCTGCAGTACTGTATAAACTAGTGAAAAATTAGTTATTCTGATACAACGACAATATAAAAAAATTAGCCAGGAGTAACTTCCATGGGCAGATTTCATAATGGAGACTAGTGTTTATTTGTGTCAAGTCTAGGGAATTCCATTATTGATGGAAATTTTATAATTGGAACTGTGCATAAAATACCAGGCCAAGTAAGTGTGACTATGTATGTTTTCACCTTGGCTTTGGACCATGGCTTGCTATCCTGAGAGACACAGGTTACAGGCTTGGCATCAAGGACAGGAGAGGCAGGTAAAATTTCTTAGGGGTACCAGGGTCCTCGATGAAAGGCCTTATGGCCAAGAATAGCTGCTATATTTACTTTAGCTGAAATTGGCTGCATCTGTTTTGACAAAGCATTTCTGTTTTTCCAGCAAGCAAAATTCTGCTGGAACATGAGAAGTCTCTGCTGACAGGATTACAGATACTCCCAGCAATGGTTGAGTGCACATCAAATTTAGAAGAAAAAGCCTGAATTAGGACTTGGACTGTGGAAATAAGGGAAGACTTTGTTATTTGCTGCCAGGACAGCCATTAGTAAATGGTGCTAAAAATAGCAGTCACAAGAAATCAGGAGAAGAGTGACAGCCTACAAACAAAGGAACAGCACTGTGGCACAAAGCTGCTGAAGCTGTAACCCATCTGACTCATTGTCAATGCTGCATCAGGTTTGGGAGCTGAAATAGGGGCTTCCCTGCAAATTTCATAAACTGCCTATGACTCAGCCTAAAATCACGTAAATCAAACAGCTGTTCTGCTTCAGTAAGGAACTGGTGCATAATTAAATTCACTGTATTTCCTCTGGTTGGTTTCTTCCCAAAAGCAGAAGAGCTCTGAGCAAGAAGTAGTAAAGTAGTAAAACTTTATTTTCTGTGGTTCTAGAAACACTTCCACCTATTGCTCTTCCTTTCAGCATCATATTTTTTTATTCCAAACTTTCAGCATATTTTCTGTCTTTGCTGTTTGACCTGAACTTTCAAACCTGCTTTCAGGTTGCAGTCTAATACTGACAATTGAGTGTATTTCATGTACTTATGTCAGTCTGGTTTTATTAAAGTGTTCTACTCTTTCAACTAGAGTGCCTGGAAAAATAGCTTCAAAGAAAAACTAAGTGGTAATTCAGGCTCAGGACCTTTTATTTGTTCTCTTTTTAAGTAGTGCTGTGGAATTATGTAGAACAGTTGAATAGCAGGCTTTTTGCTAGCACCTGACTACACACAATAGTTGTCAGTCCTCTCTCACAACCATGCATGATTCTAAGGTACCTTTCCCCAGGCAATCTGCTTTGCTGCTCTTTTATTTGAGTACCTCATTTCTGCAGTACCTCATACCTTTCTGTGAATGAATTCTTCAAATCTTATATAGCTAAGCTGAGACACCCATTAAAGCAGCAGTCCTACAACTATCAGCAGAACTCTAGCAAGTAGATAGATGATTTGAGATGGGGCTTTTGTGTTCGTTAATTGTGGAATAAAAGACTGGATATTATCTAGCTAAGATACTCTAGTGGTTTTTGTGACAAGTGGCTGAATGCCATTCTAAATTCTCTGTAGTCACATACACTGCTTTTTGCAAGGCAAAGAAATACTGAATGCCTTTAATTGAATAGGAGATGGTGATTTAAGCTTGTGAGCCTTTTATATTGCACTCTTTATTTTTGTGCTCATCTTTTCCCCATCCAGCGTATTAACAGGGGGAACCTGAAGTAGTGCTTCTCTGAGCAGACTGTTGTTACACATCATGAGCTGCAAAACAGCAAGGGACTTTGTTGGCCTTCCTGCTTACCTTACCAATACTGCCAAAATCACTCTTAGTGGGCCCTGCAAGGGAACAGGAGGATGGAAGCGCAGCCTTGGGGTAGCAATTTTAAGATTGGGTTGAGTATAAGACTTCTAGGTTTCAGAAACACAAAGGTCCTCGGGTAGCCAATGACCCAGTGTGAGCTTTGAAACTGTGTTTGGGTCTGGTGACAGAAATGACCACAGTCATCATGGGCCACTGGAGAGCCTGGAGAGTTGAGTGGAGAGAAACCTAATGAGGTTCAAAAAGAGTCCTGCACCTGGGGAGGAATAATCCCGAGTACCAGCACAGCCTGAGGGCCGATCTACTAGAGAGCAGCTTGGCAGAGAAGGACTTGGGAGTGTTGGTGGGTGAAAGCTGATCATGAGCCAGCAGTGCCCTTGCAGCCAAGAGGGCCAATTGTATCCCGGGGTGCATTGGAAGAGCGTGGCCAACAGGCTCAGGGAGATGATCCTGCCCCTCTACTCCACCCTACAGAGGCCACATCTGGAGTGCTGTGTCCAGTTCTGGGCTCCTCAGTACAAGACAGACAAGGAGCTCCTGGAGAGGGTCCAGCTGAGGCCACAAAGATGATTTGGGGTCTGGAGTATCTCTTATGAGGAGAGACTCTGAGAGCTGGGCCTGCTTAGTCCAGAGAAGGGAAGGCTGAGAGGAGATTTCATTAATGCATAGAAGTAGCTCAAAGGTGAGTCCAAGAGGATGGTGCCAAACTCTTTTCAGTGATGCCTAGTGACAAGGTGAGGAGCAATAGCCATAAACTAGAACCCAGGAATATAAGAGAGAACTTCTTTAGGGGGGAGGGTGGCAGAGCTCTGGGAACAGGCTGCCCAGGGAGGTAGTGAAGCCTCCCTGTCTGGAGACCTTCAAAACCCATCTGGACGCATTCTTGTGTCACCTGTTCGAGGTGACCCTGCCTTCGCAGGGGGGTTGGACTTGATCACCAGAAGGTTGGAAAGGACCTAACAATTCTGTGACTCTGTGTGGGATGTGCCTCGTCAGGACATGGGGCTGCGCTGTAACACCGGGTCTTCGGAGGACGCACAACACACATCGGAAGCGATCGGTTCGCAGGGGAGGGAGCGCAATGTCCTTCCCAAGGCGTAAGCCCCGCCGCCACAGCGGCCGCCTCAGCCCAANGGCGGGCGCGTCCCGCGGGGCTGCGGGCGCTGCTGATGGCCCGGCGCGTCCTGCAGGTAAGAGACGGAGCGCAGAATGCAGGGACACGCCCTCTGCCCGCCACTGTGCGGGTCGGGCAGAGGGACTGCTCCCGGCGGGGCTATGGAGCCGGGACTGCCTCGCTTCGCTGTAAAGCTGAAGTGGCCGAGGTCGCTTGGTCCTGTGTCTTTCCAGTATTCGGGAGTCTTGGGTTTGTAGCGAGGGACGGGGGGACACCGCCAGTTTTTTGTACTTTAATTGCTTGCAGATATCCAGAAAGCATCTCGGTAATTCTCTTAGTAGAAGCCTTGCTCGCACTGGTGCAAAATCTGGCTTTAATTGTAAGGACTGGCCGGAGTTACCCTCATGAAGGACACATTTTCTCTGTGTCACAGTGGGAAGCCTAATAGCTGCTTATTATTATTTTTGTTCTCTATGGTTTCCTGTTTGTCTGTGGGAGATATTTCCAGCCCCTTGGAATGTGTGAGATAACAGGGCAGCCAGGGAACCTTAACTTGCCGTGGTTTCAGATCTGGTGTGACACGTACCCTGGTCGTGGTTCCTCTGGCAGAAGGATGCAGGAGAGCTTTGCAGTTGCATGTCCTGCTTTTCACAAACAGAGCCTGAATTGCAGCTTTTCTTCATTATTGCGACTTGTCAATAAAATAGTAATAGGCAAACAAGAAAACCCCTAACTCATCACTTTGTCATAGTGCCACCTGCTCTGCCAAGATCCTGTGCCAGGATCCTCTCCTAGCAGGATATGGATTGCTGTTGCACGCACAGGAAGTTCAGATAGCAGGCTGCTGGGTTGTGGGTTTCATTTTCTTGCTGTCTGCTGTTGGACTGTAAAACTGTAAAGGCAAAAATACTGTTTGATTTGGTATTTGTTTTCTCCTTTTAAAAATGAAATTTATAAAATTTGCCTGCACAGGCAATGGTGAATTTATGGTAGTATCCCTTGAGAAGGTCAAAGGGCAAAATAGTTGTGCAGTGTTGGTACCTTATGTTCTCTGAATTGTATTCTAGATCTAGGTCTTAAGTGGGTGAGTTAATACCCATCTGGTCCACATCTCCAACAAGATAAGTCTGATGTTGCAAAATGGACCACTCTGTTGTTTAATCATTGCAGAAGATTAACCCCAATGGAACAAGCCATAGACCTTGAAATTTTGGTTTTGTGTTGTTTTGGAGTTTTCTTCCTGCAGTTTTATTTTTTTTGTTTTGGTTTGGTTTGGTTTGGTTTTTTTTGGTTTTTTTTTGGTTTTTTTTTTTAGCTTCTTCATAACATTGCTTGCTGTTGTCATACAATAATGTGGCTAGAGCCTTCACCTTTGATTTTTCTGTCTGCTTGTCATCACCATACAGCTTATATGCTACCTTGTTTCTCCAGAATATGCCAGAAATAATACCTAGTAGTTTTAATTGGGCCCTGAATTTTGGACACTTTGTTAAAGGATTTGCTAGCGAAGTTGCAGTATAGCTGAGTATACTTACAAACTTTATGTCTTATTAGTGTTGTTCATTTAATTATAGTTTTACAAACTCCTGTTATTACTTGTGGAGTTCTGGGATTGTGTGTTGTAGGAAGAACTATAACAGACCCTCTGTTTCTCTTCTTTGGTTTTGCCTAGTATTTCTTAACTTTATGTAAGGTAAAGGTAGAAAAGGCAAGGTCACTCACTAAGGCTTGTCTGCATGGGAAATCTGGGGACAGCACACTGCTGCTGGCATTGTTTACCAGTGGGGCATCTCGGTGCTTTAAGCAAGCTTTTTAATTTCATATTTCAAAACTCCACCAGATGTACTGGAAAGATGTTTGCATCATTTCTTCTGCTATTTGTAGTTGTACCTTGGAGGGTTTCACTCCGTGTTGTGTCACCTCGTTTCTCTTTAATTAAAGTTTTTGGGTTTTTTTTTTTCCAAAGGGATCACTCCATTGGTGTTGCCTGATCATTGAGTTCTTTACATACACTCCAGCAGTGGCCACACAGAACTGACAAACTTCAGCTGGAGGAGGGAAGATGACATCCTTAGGTGCACCACAGGAGGAGATGCGTAAACTGACCTTGGATACACCACAGAAAGAAATAGGTGAAGTGCCCTTGGATACATCACAGAAGACAATCAGTAACCCGGTAACTCCTCTGTCACGTTAACAATGTCTCCCTTGGGAAATGGGGCTTTGCTGTTTTATAGCACTGCTTTGCACAGTGAGGGACGCTACTGAGAGCTCTGCATCGCTCTGGTTTTTGAGGGAGAATGTCACAGGTGACATGAAGAGCTGATGGTGTTTAGAAATTGTGCTGTAAACAAATGGACAGGAGTTCCAAAAGAGGACAGATGTTCTGTCAGCCTTGGAGGATAATCCTCTTTCGTGTACAGCTTACGTAGATGTCTGGTATTTTTGCAGAAATATGCTGGAAAGTGAAAGTATGATAAGATGTGTTTTCACTCCTAATTCTCTGTAAACACGGGTGGTGCTTGGCAGCTCTCGTGAAGTGTTTATTTTGTGGTGCCTGTAACTTCAGTTTTAACAACTAAACCTGGAATATTTTTTCATAGTTTGTATCTTAATTCATAATAAATCCTGTTTTCTACGGAAGACTTGAGCTGACATGATTCAGCAATTGCAAAGACTGGATTTGAAAGAATTTTGTTTGCCTAGAGCAGAGTCTGAAAACTTTCTCTGAGAAGTTCTAGCATTCTCATGGTCTGTGACAGCAGCCTGACTTTGGCTTACCCTAAAGGGGTGACCTGAAGCTGTGTTTTCTGTTGTGTCTTAAAAAAGGTTGTTCATTTGAACCTACAGGAAATAGTATTTTTACCATTCTGTGCTAGACCCCTTTAAAAATACTAAAATCTGTGAAGTATTTATGGGGAATGTGCAGTAGCACAGACCTGCACAGGACTTCCTTGTCTATTGCAGCTTTGCACTGTCACACTCTTGGGCCCTCAGTGAGTCTGATTGTTTATTCCCAGTGTATGATCACTGCTTGCACAGTGAATAGAGTTAGGGATGAGGGGGGAATAGTTTCACCTCCTTCACAAGAAGCCAGCTGGAAGAGGAAGGAAAGCTGTATGATTGACTAAAAGGTGGAAGGACTGAAGCGCAAAGGGAAAAGGAGGATGAAAGTTGGTAGATGGAGATCTTGGTGGGAGAGGAGATGTGATGAGAAGGATTAGGAGATGTTTAGGACAAATGAGTAGTGTCAGAGAGAGACTAAGAAAAATTGGGTGGCTGCAAGGGGACTGGTCGTTATGATGGGTGAAAAGACCTAGCAGGAGAATTCAACTAGAGCTTAGGGGTCAAGAGTCTGTTGTGGAAAAAAGAATGAGTATTTGGGATTGGAATGTGGAGGCAGAGTTGGGAAAGATTGTGCCAATGGCTTTGGGGCAGCCTCCAGACAAGGCATTGAGCAACCTTGTCAACTTGCTTTGAGCAAGTCATTTCATTAGAGAGACCAGAGGTGTCTTCCAACCTCAGCCCTTCTATAGCAGGGCAGTCTGTGAAAATGTCATTGTTTCAGTACATTGTTCCATTAGCAGCAAAACTTCATAGCTTTATTACAGTTTTGAGTCTGAGGTGTATTTCTTCATTACTGTACTGTTCCCAAGCATGCAGAAAATCTGCTTTCCTCCTTTATGCCCTTTACTCCACCCATCTGACAAGAAATGATGTCATGTCCCATCTGGTGGGGCAGCTGTCTGATATCCAGCTTGCTGGATAAAAGCTTTTGTTGCAGTCCTTTCCTCTGCAAGACCGTAATTCTCCTCTTGTTTTATGAAAACTGTTCTTTTAGGAAGAACATCATCTTCGAGACCTGTCAAACTCAGTTGACATTGACCATTTGGCTTTAGGGCTAAGTTTTGGAGGTCTGGAAGAAAGGCAGGATGGTGGTAGTTCATGTCATGTGACAAACATTATTCTTAGTAAATGAGGAAAAAGTAGTAGAAGAGCATCCTGAGACGTGAGGAAATTACAGACACATTCTGTGATGACTAAGTCCCATTAAGTAGTATTGCACCCAGAAAATGCTCCATTATGGTCTTGTCAGTTCCACGTCTGAGCTTCTGAAGAGTTGATGTGCCATCTTTTCTTTTAAATAAATGCATCCTTCTGAGTATAAAGAAGTGCTTTTGCCACAGTTCCTTTTCAGGAGTATAGAACTTTGTTTCACTAAAGTGGTCAAGTCCCAGTATCCCTGACCTGTGTGTGCTTCTTTGGTTTGTCTTTGGAGACTGAACCAGTAACTTACTACTTTATTGTAATAGAGCTACTGCCCCTCAGGAGCAGTGTAAAAATGAGAACAATCAAGATACACTTTTTCTTTTTTATTATTATTGTTTGAATAAAATTTATCTTCTGTTGGGCAGCTTATATTTTAAGGAACCAATCCACTACTAGTAAGCGAAGGGATTTCACTTTTCTTTCACTTTTAACACTTAATTTCACATTTTGGTCCTCTTCTACTGCACCTGCTAAAGCCAATAAACATGATGAGACTTAAAAAAACCTGCCAATTTGCTTGAAAAGCAAGTTCTATTTCTTTTCCTGATGCAGAAGATGACTCTGAGTTAGGTTCTATGCAGTGGGTGGGTAGCTGAGAAGGAAAGTGGATAACAGGCAGAAAAAGATGTGTATCTACTGGCTGAAATGATCAACACTCTGGATTTAGATGATTTCTGTTGCTGCTCCTTTTTTCTCACAGATTAACAAAAATATGTGTCAGCAAACACATATCATATCTGCCTGTTTCATGCAATGATCTATATATTTTAAAAATCTCAACTTGTTGTTTTATGGTCCAATATTCCATTCAAGAGTAGTAATTCCAATGTGTTATTTTTATTGTTAAATTACTGGAACTCTTGTTTGTAATTGATGTTTCATTTCAGGAGTATTCTAAAATCTTATGAATTACCAAAACCAACCTTGGCAAAATTTCCTTTTGGTTAACCAGAGCAAATGCGACATTTCCTACCATTTACTTCCTTTTTCAATCTGAAGCACATCACATATGTGATGAGATGTAGACTCTCATCACATCTACTTTTCTCCGCTTTGCTTTCGGGCCAGGCACCTGGGAACTCGCGCAGTTTAATGTTAAGGTGCTTCCCCTCCCTTCCTGAAATGCTGGACGATCAGGGTAGGGCTTCTGTGAGCACATCTGAGTCGTTGCCAGTGAGCTGTGCCGGGGGGTTTGGGGCTGGTATCCTAAGTGACATACCCCTCCCTGGGGCTTAACAACTCTCACTGTGATGCCAGTTCAGTTCAGCGTAACGTCCATGTGTTACCTTCTCCAGCTATTGATAAGGAAGAAAAGATAGCGAGGCTTTGAGCCAGACTGCACACTGCAGGCACCATAAAATCCAAGACTCCTGAGCAGGGCTGTTTTAGTGCACTTTGCAGTTCTTGGCTCATTAGGATGAGGTAGTTTGTTGTGTTTGTGTAGGTTTTGCTAAGAAGATGCTCTGTGACATAGTCTCTTCCTATCATTGTTTTCCCTAATGGAGCAAGAACAAGCAAAAAGGCAGCTCCTGTAGTCTGGGGTCAGGGGAGTTGTGGAAGTTGCCTTCTGGTAGCAGCAAGGGGCTGATAATAGTCAGCCCTTGGGAATAACCTAATTTGAAGTGAATCCTCTTTATGCTCTATGAATAGTGAGACAATAAAATATTATCACTCTTCATTTGAGAGCTAAGAATGGAGGATGGAAATTTTATTTTTAATTTTATCTGAAAATCTTGGTTTTCATAGGGGAAAATATGCCAGGTTTTCCCTTCCTGTTGTGGATTCTTTTATATTAAGAGGTAGTTGTGTTTCTTTTAATGTTGTAGAGCATCATATAATTAAGAATTAGAATGCTAATTTTTAAACTAATTTTTTGGGGTTTTTTGCCTCCATCACAAAATGGCATTGGGATATTTTTTCTTCTTTTTTTGTTCTTTCCTCTTCTAGATCATTCCATATGTTGGGACAATACATGGTGGCCTTGTTCCTGGAGAGCTGATTGTGATACATGGAACTGTTCCTGATGATGCAGACAGGTAGAGGCTATGTTGTCGTGTTGTGCAGTGTCATCACATGAGCAAGAATGTAAAGGGTGAAATGTTTCCAGGGGTCCTTCTTAGGATGGCTCACAAAGGTTTGATCTAAATCCTTGTGATAACATCAGATTGAATACAGGCTTAAAGGGTAATCTGGCACTAACAACATTGATAACTGATTGTGTTGTGTGTAGGAATTAAGTTAAACTGGGATAAGGAGGTATGGACTAATGTTTGTGCCCAGTAAGGGGGTTCTGTTCCCTGACCTTATCCAAGGTTCATTTGATATGTTCTGCTGAAGGTGATGGGAGGGAAGGTGGTGAACACAGTAAGTGAGGAGTTTACATGATATGAATGATGGCCATTAAATAATTTTAAACATTTATATTTACTGCAAATAGATCATGGGAGAACCTTTCACATCTATGTAAGGAGAGAGGAGGACAAATGTTTCTTTGGGGATTTTTTTCTTATCCAAAGACATTCATTGTGTCTGCTGTTCTGAGGCTCCACAGTAAAACACAAATGTACCAAGACTTTAGGTGAGTTCTGGTGAGACTGAGCTGAGTGTAGTTTGTCTTGTTTTTGTGATTAGGTTCCAGGTGGATTTACAGTGTGGCAGCAGCATAAAGCCTCGAGCTGATGTGGCATTCCATTTCAACCCCCGCTTCAAAAGGTCTGGCTGCATTGTTTGCAACACACTGGAGAGGGAGAAGTGGGGCTGGGAGGAGATCACTTATGAGATGCCCTTTGGAAAAGGAAAGTCATTTGAGATTGTCATCATGATTTTAAAGGATAAATTCCAGGTGAGTCTGGATTGATTCTTCATCTGCAGCCATTTTCAGGCTAATGAAGTAGAGGTATTGTGTATAATTGAAATAAGTATTGGAAGTCTAGGTGTCTCTGTTACCCTGGGTATAGTTTAACGACAGAAAAGTTTAAAGCTTTTCTTTAGAGAGGTGCTAATTAAATCAGACCTTTAATTTTGTATTGCTTCCCTCTGAGTTGGATGAGTAGGCAAGGAACTTCCTGCCGTAGCTAATGGCTACTCCACCCTTCCCTCTATATGTGCAAAGGGCTAATCTTGGGATAAACCTGTTCTGTGACTAGTATAGGACAGTCCTCTTGGAGGGGACATGTGAGGTGTATTTGTCTTCCTCTGTTAGACTGCAATAATAAATTCTATTGCATTGATAATACCACGTTGGTAAATGATCAGGTGTTAGAAACAAAGATGTGAAGTGCAAATTTTAGTGTAGGTAAATGAATCTCCCTCATAGTGATGAAAAGAGAAACTGAACCATGGATGAGCTGAACTTAGTTGATCTGATATTTCTAGGATTCTCCTAGGAGTGTTTTGTTCCCAATTGTTTCTGTACCAAACCAGTGTAAACCAGAGATGTGTGCGTACAGTTTGATACATGGCTGGTGTAATGTATGTTTAATTCAATTTTTCTGTTTTGTTCCCCATCTCTTTAGGTGACTGTAAACAAAAAGCACTTGTTGCTCTACAACCACAGAATTAGCCTTGAAAGAATAGATACTCTTGGAATATATGGCAAAGTGCAGATCAAAACTATAGAGTTTATTTCTAAGGTAAGTTGTACAGATAGCTGACTTGTTTGATTCATTTCCTCTGTCCTGCTAAACTGCATAGTGGGATTTGTGGTGAATAGGAAGGGGAAGCAGCTACACAATCCAATGTTAGTGAGGAGATTTTGGTTTCCCCATATTTCAGCATGTGACTCTCATGAGGATTTGTGTCTTCCTGTTTCAGTCTTGCAGTAAAGGGCAAGAATGTGACAAAAGTTTGCAGCTTACAAAGTTAACAGGACAGATGTTATACGAATTGATTGGCTACTTAGTCTACGAGTGGATTAGACTTTTCAAACATTGCAGGGGCTTCAGAATGAACTCTTGAGTATACAGTGCTTCTAAGGGACAAGTGTAGCTGTGGCTGTAACTTGTTGCTTGGCTTTGAAATGCCAAGGTCAGCCACAGCTGGAACTCCTTGTGCACATAGCCCAGTTTTTCCTGCTTAAGTGACTGATTTGTTGACTAAAGTCAGAAGTGTACATTTATGGGGATGAGAAGAGGTATTCTTTCTCAGACTTTGTAGTGGGCCAAAGTGCAGTGAATTTGAAGCGAAGGCTGTGCTGTGCCTCCTCTCAGCTGCCAGCTCCTGCTACTGATAGTAAACTATCAGCACAGGAGTTTTTCCCTGTGGAGAAGGAGAGATCCTATTGTTCTGAAAGAGTTTGATTTTTAGAATGGAAACAGAAGGTGATAAATTCCAGGGAGATACAGAAAACATTTTGCCTTTTCTGCCACTCACTAAGGTAGCCTGCCTACTCCTGTGAGATACTCTGGGTCTCTTTGGCACAATCTTCACTACATTGTGGGTGAAGCTTTTGACTCTCGCTGCCAAATACCAGGTCTAACTCAGGCCAGCAGCCATAATTGTTTTGGTAGGAGGCGAAGCTGAGTATAATGAAGTCTAAGCTTTAAACATAGGTCTGCTATGTTTGAAGATCATTTGCAAAGATGGTAAACAGATTTTCATTGGTCCCATCACTTGGCCTTGGGCACGTTGCCAGAATAATATTCCGGCAAAAGCTGTCTGCGTCCTGATCTTGGAGGAGTGACTCCAATAAGAGCTTGAGGGCAAGCAGGTGCTGTAGGTTGGTTTCTGACCCAAGCACAAAACATACACTTGGTTTAATCTGTGCCTGCTGGTGCTGTATGCTTTGTGGAAGAAAGGAATGGAGAAAGGTGATTCATTCCTTTTAGTCTTTGCTTCTAATACACTTTTCTGAGGAGGAAGTTGGAGGTTTGTATTGAAATAAAAAACCTGAAGACACAAGCTGGAACTGTCTCTGCCATGGCCGCCATGGCCGTGTTGCTCATCTGTACTTCCCATGAGAAGGGACAACGATGTAGAGGGCTGCTTAGAATCCCAAGAACCCTGCTATATGGACTTGCCATACTGGTGTTTCTACCCCAGTGAGGAAAACTCTATGGGTACCCTGAGATCCTGAGGGTTTGACAGTGCTCTGACCATTAAATAAAGATTCAAATTGTAATGAGGTGATCTTCAGAAATCTTGATTTGGCTTCAGCAGTTGATCTTCAGAGCTTTCCCATAGTTTGTAGGGGTTTGGCTATGTTTTTCATTGACACAGCCCTAGATTTCCATCTTAACAGTTCACCATTCAAAGCATGATGATCCTTACATTGTTCTAAACCAACTTTAGCATAAAGTTATATAACATTAGCAATGACACCTAAATATCTCTCTTTCTGCAGTCTTTACAAGGCTCTCAGCCATCGTCTCTAGGAGTAACAAAGATAAGCACAGAAAATGTACGTATGTTTGTAAAAGGTTGAATGAATCTCCCTGTTGTCTGATAAGTTAGATAATATTCTTTTCTTCTCTTGTAGGGGGAAATGCCAAATGGTTCACAATTGGTAAGTGTGTCCTGTAGATTTTTTGCAAATGTAGAATAAAAATCAATCAAAAATACTTCAGTAATTTATAAAAAGACATGCACAAAAGAAAAAAGGAATTGACAGTCAACTGGAGAAAGATCATGAATGATGTTTTGTAGAGGGTAATCCTCTTCTCTGCTGCTAGTACAAATGAGACTGTTGTTAAATGATTTAGAAGACCCAAAAGATAAATGCAGCATCCACAACCATAAACAAATTAAAAGTGAAGTATCTGTAGTTTTAAAGGACCAAGTCACATTCGAATTTTTTTTCAAATTGGCATACTTTGTTTTCTCTGCCTTAGGGAATACCAGCAAAGCAAAAGTATTCTGCAGTCATATTATGTTAACATGTGTGGGATCTGCCTGCTACATCTTCCTCTGACAGATCCCTGTGTGCACTTCAGGTAGCTCAGTGCACATTAGGAGTGGAACTTGTACCCAGCTAACATGGGGTATAGATGGAGTGAGTGCTCACCTTTTTCAAAAACCTGTGCAGGTGGACTGTATCCACACTGGAACAAGGACCACACTCACACTGAAAAGGGGTTGAAGCCAGGAATATATACAGATAGAATTTGTGGAGAAAGTGAAGTTGCAGTGAGTGGCGTAATTTTAGATGTTTTGTCACTTGACAGCCTGCCTTCTCCAGTCTTTTTTTCAAAACCAAGTAACATGCAATATTGTAATTTGCAAGTGGTGGGCTTCAACAAAAACATAAAAGTGAAGTGTTTCTCCATTCCCTTCTTTTTCATGGTAAAAATAACTGCTAACACAATGAAAAAGTAAAGAAGAAAAAAATACTTGCACTGTCTGTCATTATGAACTGCTGCCAGGAGGACAGAACACTTAGTGACTCTGATTATAGTACTTATGTGGCCATGGGACAGTAACACACCTTAGCATGAGTCTTACTCTTTAAAGCAAAACTGATACTTCCAGAGATGAAAAGTCAGGTATAAGTCTGAATAATTATGTGATTAGAATTTAAACTGTTAGAGGGAGTTTCATGCTTACTTTTTTCTTCTTTTTTTTTTTCGTCCCCCTTCTTCCACCATTAGTGGTGGTAGAAGTAGTTGTAATAATGTTTGTTTTGAACCCAAGGTGGCAGTCTAAATTAAAACCCAGTACATTGATGTATTTATCTCAGTGTAAGTTTTCCACTTTAGTATTAGGATCCCACAATATGCTGTAGGAATAACTTTAGCTGTAAGTGCAGATTTGCAATTGTAGGCCAAAATTTCATCATGCCGTAGTAAAGCTCAGTTTGTATAAAAAAAAGCTAAAAAAGTGAGCCACAGTCAAAATTTTTACTGGGGGTTTACTTTCAGGGTGTTCCTTACGTTGGGAAACTTGATACTGCACTTCGTCCAGGATGCACAATTGCCATTAAAGGAGAAGTGAATAAAAATGCAAAGAGGTATGTGTTATTGATGGCTTTTTTCTGTTGTTTCTGAGGTGCTCTTGAGAATGAGTAGGCTTTTTCATTGCTTCTGTATATCCTTAGTCACTTGCAACTTAGCATCTGGAATCATCTGAAACTACAATGCAGTTTCCTCAGGAACCAGCAGGATTACCACTTTAGAGAGGACTTAAAAGAGCAGCTCCGTTGTGAAAAGTGAAGGTAAAACCTGAGTGTCTTACCTACTAAACCTGTGTCATTCACAAATTTGTGTGTTTGTTCAGGGCTTTCCATTGTGCAGGAAGTGTGAGCAGATGTACTGTACAGAGACAGCTTTTATTCTAAAAAGATCCAAGAATAACGATCTGGCAGAAATAGGTGAAACATAAGTGAGGCGAGTTGCTGGTGCACTCAATGCTGCATGACAAACCTCCTTGGTATAAGCATGAAGGTGCCTAACTGACAATAACTGAGTGGTGAAAGTGATTAACTGAGTGATTAAGAAGGATGGAGCACCTCTCCTAAGAGGAAAGGCTAAGAGAATTGGGATTGTTCTGCCTGGGAGAAAAAGGGCTTCAAGAAGACCTAATTGTGGCTTTCCAGTGCATGAAGGGTGCTTATAAGAAACATGGAGAGAGACTATATAGAAGAGCATATAGTGACAGAGAAGGGGAATGGGTTCCAACTGAAAGAGAGTAGGTTTAGGTTAGATATGAGAAAGAAATTCATTTCTGTGAAGGTAGTGAGGCATGCCACATGTCTGGCAGTGTTCTAGGCTAGATTGGATGGGGCCCTGAGCAACCAAGTCTGGTGAAAAGTGTCCCTGCTCGTGGCAGGGGGGTTGGAATAAGATAAGCTTTAAGGTCTCTCCCAACCCAGGCCATTCTGTGATTCTGTGAAAGCTGATAGGGGAGTATGAGCAATAATTTTGGTAGCAAATTAGGAACAAAGGGTTGCAAAGAACACGTTTTCCAAACATGAAATAGAGCTCGGGGAGTAGGGGAGCACAAGTCAAAATGGAGCTGAGCAATTGTCTGTGCTTCAGCATGCCCCTTACTTGAAGGGTAGTTTTGGCTCTGCAAAAACATGCCTGAAAATGAAGCAGTTAATGAGAAATGAAAATGATGAGAAGCATGTTTTCACATTGCGTGTATGTATTGCACTCCCGCTTCCTCAGGGCACATTTCTTTCCTGCAGTTGAATAACATTCAGAGTTCATACTGGAATCCAAGGTCTGGAATCTTTATCCACAAAGTTTGGATGGACTTCAGATTGAATAGGATAATTAATACTTAGAGAGAAGCATTTCTTTTCCTTCTTTTAGCTTGAAAAGTTTATTAGCACTTTTCAAGTGCTGAATGTGCTCAGATGCATATAAGCATGAAGAGGCTTTTGGCTGTTAAAGCATACAGGTCGTCTGCTTTTTATGTTTATGCTTTCAAACCTATATATATAGGGTTTATAAGTTATTTCATGTCTTTAGCTCAGTTCACACAGCTTTAGACGTTTATTTTTCTTGGTGAAAAAGAGAACTTCACAGCTTGAAAGTGTTGCAATATTTCCTATCTGGACTGAATAATTCTCAAAAGTGGGCAACAGTCTGACAGCTGGAGCTCATTTGGGTGGGGAGGAAATATTTTTTTCTTAAATGCAGTATCTTTGCCACAGGTTGAAGCATTCATTTGAATTTGAATGACTGTTCCCTCTGATCACCCTTCTCCAGAGCTCCCCTTTAGGAACCCTGTTCGGTGGGCATGTCTGAGGTGGCTGAGTATTCACTCAGCCTGGGCAGAGCTTTGCTGCCTACAAAATAACATTTTATATGCATGGTGATAATCCATAAACTTCCATAAAGTCTTAAATGTATGGTGATAATCCTTAAACTTTTCCTTGGAGTCCAACCAGTTTGTTGGCAGAAAGAACATGGTGTCTTTAGGTAAAACAAAGGCTCCCATTCTCCATTGCCTGAGTGAAAGAGGTGGGGAAGCAGGCAGCTCATTATGTTCCTGTGAGAATGCTGCTTCCTAGTGCAGTAGGGGAGCCACTCTTGGCTCAATAGCTTCTTGCTGAGACATGTACAGAAAGCTGTGAATGATGAAAGTGGATCTAGCAGGATCATGTCCTACATTTGCTGCCTCCAGCAAAGGTTTCTGTGCAAAGGAGACAAGTGTATGCTGGCTGGTTGCCTGCTTGGTTTTTCAGGTGAATCACAGCCCTGGCTCATAAACAGTCTGAGTATTGGCTGAGGACTTGGTAAATGGCATTGACTGCTGTTGTCATGTCTGTAAACCCTTGGTGCAGTAAACTTTAAAAAAATATCTTCCAGCTTTGCAATAAATCTGAGACCAAGTGACTCAAAGGACATTGCTTTACATCTGAATCCTCGAATGAAAAATAAAGTTTTTGTAAGAAACTCCTACCTTCATGACAGCTGGGGAGAAGAAGAAAAGGAAGTTGCCAACTTTCCTTTCATTCCAGGGATGTATTTTGAGGTAAGATTAACTAAAAGAGCATCAAACCGAAAAATCTGCCAAATGGATTAACATTGGTGCTTAAATATCCTATTACTAATACAGATTTAAATAAAACTGCTATTCCTGTATTTCATGTCTTGAAAATACTTAGAATTAAATGGGACCATAGAGAGCAGAGATTTGTCTTTATTTAGTAACAGTTTTCTTTTTAAGTAGTTGCAAAAATTCAACCTGTGCCAAGAGTAAATTTAAATTCAATTGAGTTGAACTTGATGATCCTTATAGGTCCCTTGCAACTTAAGTTATTTTATGATTCTGTGAATTTTATTGATGCCCCCTTTTTGTTTTTACATGTTGCTTTTGCATGAAACATTCCCTGTAACAGAAGCACGTCTTGCCCAAATCTATGCTAGGTCATCAGACTGTTTTTCACGTTTTATCTGAGCTTAATCTTAACTGTTTCTCTTCTTGCTTTCCAGCTGATTATTTTCTGTGATGCCTACCAGTTCAAAGTTGCTGTTAATGGTGTTCACACTCTGCAGTACAAGCATCGTTTTAAACAACTCGAAAAGATCAACATAGTGGAAGTCACGGGAGATGTTCACTTGTTGGATGTGAGGAGCTGGTAGTTCTTTTCAATCAGTACTAAAAGAATTTAACCTCTTCTAATGACAGTGCCTCCTTGTCAAGAACAAACAGGTGCTGACTCATGCTGAGCCTGCCTTCAGTCTATCTAGGCTTTGCATTTGCCTCTCTGAGTTAGGCAAGTACCAGAAATGCTAACTGCAAATTTAAAGCCTTCTCTAGTCTTCGGTTTCCTGGCAAGCTAAGTTAGTGTTTGCTCAGATAAATCTCCTGCATTACTGAACCTAGCAATATGAAAATGCTGCATCATACTGTGTCCAACAATTGCATTCTGTATGTTATGTTTAAGTTAAACTACCATTTAGCATTCCTCAACACTATACATTCAATATTGTGAAGTAGAAATGAGACTGAAATAGAATCCAAAGATAAGTTGTCCACCTCAAAAGGGATGTTTATAATTTATTTAATATAGAATTATGGATTATAATTTTATATGTCTTAATTTATGTTAGCACCTATAACCTATACAGTGAGGCTGGATTAAGCAAACAGTTGACCCCTTACTTCTGGCAAAAGGCAAGAAGTTTGATCTTACCTCTTAGCCTGCTGCTGCAATAGCAGCTTCTCTGACATCTATGGTTATGTCACCTCCTGCTTACAAGGGCCCAAGATTTCTAGCTTTTAGTTTTTCAAAGTGAAACACAGGAGAATGATTTAGCTGGTGTCAATTACATGAACTTCTGAAAGCTTGTTTGATCTGAAGTGGCTCCTAACTGGGTTAAGAATCCTTGGGGTCTGAAGTAGATGTTTGTGGGTTTCATTTTCAGAGTATGTCTGAATCCAGGCAGTCCAGGTAGAGTTTCAGCTGAGATGGCACTCAACTACTCAGCAGGGGACTAGAGAATGAATCCTTTTTCAGTCTGGTATTAAAATACTGTCCATGTGAAATAAACTGTTCCTATTTAGTTTTCCGTACAAATGTCAGTCTTTTTATATCCTTTTTAAAAATAAGTTACTATTGGTTGTCAGTACATGCCTGAAGGATGTCCCTGTATGTCTTAAGACTGCTAATACTGAAGGAATTTCAAGAATAAGATGTACACTAAAAGACTTTAAATGAGCAAATTTAATGTATAAAAAGCATTAATAAAAACATACGTGAACTCTGCTTTTCTCCAAGTGTAGCTATGATCCCTTTTTGGTCTATTATCTTGTTTTGTTTTGTTATTGTCTTACCGGTCTCTCCAAGTCGGCAAAGTGCCCCTGGCCGGAGAACCATTTCCACATCAAGGAATTAGTAATGCACAGAGCAGTTAACCTGAGCAGGTGCTGGGGCTGGGCTGTGGCCATGCTGGGGAGCCCTTCAGGACTGTGCTGTGCTGTACAGACCCCTTGGCTGCAGGATAAACACATTGGAACAGAGGAGCTGGTAGGCAGCTCCTCATGGCAGTAACACCACTTGTGTGTCCTTGCCTTTAGCTGAGAGTTCAGCAGATGTTCTCATGAGAATGTCCTTTTTGTTAGACAGCAGACACAATTAACAGTTATAAGAAAATCCTGTAAGAGCTTGATGTGGTAATCTTTCCACATAGGGGGTCTACATGTCATGCTGCACCCTGGACAGAGGCTTGTTCCCAGCACCCAATGGGATGTAACATTATCCCCTGTATAGTGTCAGTTCTACCCCGTTGCATTTTAAATCCTATTTCATGGAGTCTGAGTGCCTTTTTTAGTTTAATGAACATCACCTTGTGATGCAAAACACACAGTCATTTTTTGGGTAAATTCATTATCATAGCAAGCAATTTATTCTGGAACTTCAGCTAATCAGTAGCATTAAAGACTGTAAACCAGATTTAGTTTCTGCATGAATCATAGTTTCTTGGAACTTCTTTTTCAGTATTTTCAGTGGGTATACTTTTTACTTCCCTACAGATGACAGAAAAAAACAGATTTTCAGGATTGCAGTGCATTGGTCCAGTGAGGACCATGCTTGGAGCATGACAGCCTCTCCACTGGGACAGGAACTGTATGCCCTGAGCACAGTGGAATTCAGTGAGTCTCACATGTGGTCATTCAGGATTTGCTTATAGCCTGTGCCAGTTTCCTACTGTTAAGAAAAGAGCAGTTAAGGAAAAGTCATAAGGAAAGGTCCCCAGTCCATCCAGAAATGATAAAGCCAGATTCTTAAAATATTTTATTAAAAAGTTAAAATCTTGTCTCTGATAAAAACTGTTATGACAGTTTGCCTGTAACACCTGAATGTGTAAAGCTAACACAATTCAGACAAAATTTGAAAACGAAGGGCATAAACTTAGAAGTAGCTTTGGAGAGGTTCTCCCAAAATGACTTCCAGTTGTTGAATTGTCTTCTGACATTGCTGTTCAACTTCTTCACATTCATCTAGAAAAAGAAATTGAGCAGGAATTAAGTAGAGCAGTGATTACAAGGCTACCCAAGGAAGGCTTCATCATCAAGGTTAGAACCACCATCAAACACCATATGTGAAATTACTATTCAGAAATATTTTGCCACTGAACTAGGCAAACTCTTTCTATTAACAGTGATCTAAAACTTGCACATGGGGAGATGTGCACAGGCTACAACACTGAAGAAACCACTGTAATTTAACTGAACTTTATGAGGGTGTTTGACATAATCCATTTTAGTTTGCATTTTGCACAGTATAAGCTACCATGTACAAATTCATAAGATTTATAGCAGTTATAACAATGAGCCTTTGAAATGAGTCACCCTTCACTAATGCCAGTTTAGAGCATTACCTTCCATAAGCTCAGCTAAGAATGGAATAGATTCTGGTAGCAGGACCAGGTAGTTCTCCTTCAGTTTTTGTGCAACTTCTATCAAAGCAAGCAGGGCGGCAAATCGGACCTAAACCAAAACAATTACGTAAGGAAACAGACATTACAGCATAGTTCCCTGTTTCCCCCCACCCCTACTTTCTTTCCATTCATTATAAGGTTATAATCATTCATGACTGAAGGGAATTAGTTTTAAGCTAATTTAAATATTAACATCTAGGTTAACATAATGGCAAATAAAAAACAGGTTGTAAGAAGCAGGTAATGTTGCTGGAAGTTATTTGATACAATGGACTTTAACTTCCTGTAACAATGCCACTTCCACTCTATCAGGGCTTAGCTCAGCACTGTGAAAAACCAAGTACACTGCCTTGATATCTGTAACCTGTCAATAGGAGAGTCTTGATAAAACTCTCTGAACAGGTCTGAAAACTGATAACTGTCTTCCAGTTACCCTCCTAAAGTGGCCCTGTCTTCACACACAAACAATTATCTTATTCCAACAGATACCAAATCTTCAAAAAGCCCAAACCCTACAGTAAGAAAGACATGGAATATTAACTGATGACAGCGAGAGCAGAAGGCCATGTTGCACCCATCTCTACAACTTGGGAGTACTGTGGTACAGCACCAGTATTTTAATTTAGGCTACTATTTCAGCAATGACTTAGTTAATTCACTTCTGATTTTAGGAGCACCGTTCCCACTTTCTAGCACAACAAAGAAAACCAGTTCAAATTCTGATGGCTCCCAACCTTAGGAGAACTGTGCCTTGTCTTCAGCAGGATCTGGTAGTTCAGTGGTTTCCAAAGAGAATCATCTGCCATTGCCACTGAAAACTGAGCTATGCAAGGTATCAGGTGTGCTGTCACTCTTTCCTGGAATTTCTCATCTCCTCCAAGCACATTTTCTAGCTGTGGAAGTAAAACAGATCCAGGCTCAGATAAACCCAGCCAAAAACACTTCTAGCTATGGCTTTTGGGTGCTCAAGAATTAAGTCAAAGCTCATCAGTCTGCAAGAGCTCAATAAACATGCATGAACCTTACAGAATGAAGACATTTAAAAAAAGGATACAAAAAATAAGAAATTCAGAGCCTTAGGCAAAGATATCAGTACTGTCTGTGGCCCAAAACCGATGAACTAATGCCCCCCTTTTTGGTAAGGGGGATGACTGACACCTGATTTTTTTTGTTAACTATGGAAAAAAAAATTAGCTATGAAATTTGTCAATACCTGATCGACCAGAGGCTGCATCAAGGTTTCTGCTCTTTCTTTACTCAAGAACTTTTGGGTGTCAAACAGGAATAGCTTGTGCAGACAGTCCATGGTGAACTGCAACAGTAGACAGCTCTTTTCTGTGTTATTGTCAGAGTCAAAGAAAGCTTCATCTACACGAGAGCCAAGGAGAAGAAAAAAAATATCATCAACTGAATGAAAACACAAAACTGCAGGACAGAAACATTGCTAGTGTGTCAGTGTAGCTAAGGGATGTACTACATGTACTCATAAAGACCAATAAAGTGGATGTGATACATTATCTGGCTTTAAGCTACTGCCCCAGCAGGTCTGCTCCTGGTGGAAATAAAAGAGAATAGCCACTGGCTACAGGAGAAGTGCTTGGCCACACGTGGATATAGAGAATTTCTTCAGGTCACTACAACTGGGATGGGCAAAATTTCCCATAGAAAATAACACCATCTATTTTTGCCCAAGAAAGCAGAGGAGTCTAGATACACCAGGCAGCATATAAGAGAAATCAATGAATGAAAAAGGAAAAAAATAAAAAGAGAAACAACTCTCCCTCTTTTTACACAATTTCATACTCAGGGAACTCACTAGGACTGACATTGAAAATTTTCATTTGGTCTCAACATTGTAATAGCATCCCCATTCCCATGGACAAAAAATGTCTTTTGGTTCCATTAGAGAAAGATTTCTCATTTACCAAAGGAAGAAAAAACAGAGAAATGAATTAGTGTGCTGTGAAATAAATCCTGTAAGATTAAAATTTCTGCAATTAAAATTAGCCTCTCAGCAATCAAGACTAAGCCTCTCTGTAGCCAGTAACTGACAACTTACCAGTTTTAGAAATGTTGACCTGGTTCAGTGTCTCAGCAAATGGCTTCACTAAATGACCAGCAAAGAGGGTGAAGAGCCCCTTGAGCTTGTCTGCAATGCAGTCTGCTATTCGGTGGAATGTCAGCAGCCTGTCTCTTAGGGTAGCCTCTGTTTTGGACCAGTCAAAGAGCTGAAAGTGAAAGGCAGATTAACTGTTTCCCATGTATGTGCACTGGAAAACACAAACATGCTGATGCAGATGAATTATTTAGACTTCTTACCTTGAAGAAGAGGGGCCTGAAAGAAGCCTCAGAAAGTTTCATAACCATACTGATTAGACAGTCAATAATGTAAGCTTCTATCTTACCAACTTCCTCTAAATCATCCTAGAAAAATCAGAAAACACAATTCTAAGTTTGAAATGTAAGAATTTGAACTTTCAAAGCACATTTTAATTTTGTCTATTTCAGACTAAATACTTAACTACCATGTTGTCCACCAAAAAATCAATTTGGAACAGAATATCTGATACCCAGAATTTCAAAGCACGTGTACAATGGACACTACTAATCTTTTTTTCATCAAGTGATGGAATTGGCATGTAGAGAGGTGCAGCTGCTGCTCATCCTCCCAGTCAAGCTACCTCGGCATGCTCTGTTCGGAAGTCCAAGACTTTCATGAAAAATGCTGTCAGTTCAGGCTGATGGGAGATCAGGTGCTCCTTCTCCATACCAGCAATGTGCTCCTTCAAGATGTTCATAAGGGGACCCAAGCAGTTCTGCCAAAAGAAAAGCAAAGCAATGCAAAGGCAACTGTGATATTGACAGTAACTGAAAAACACAACTAGGGAATTGGATTTATTTATTTCATGCATTTACTCATTGAAATATTGTCAATAAAATAAATAAGCTTTTTCCCTGTACTTTTGGGGGCTTAAGTTATTAGGATTCCTGAAAAGCATTTTTTCATTTTTTCCTGAAAAACAGTCTACCCTCTGCCATACTGGAGAAAATTCTGACTCAATCATGTTCCTAGCACATAAATGACGTCCTTTATGAATGGGATGATCTCCCAAGCATTCATCATCTAACACACAAAGGACATTAAACTGCTGGATCTCTTCCAGATCTACCTTTCCTGAATCACCGCAGCAGTACAAAAAGCCCCAGAGATTATAATATAAAGACTATGGCAGATTTGTCTGGGATGGAGTTAATTCTCTTCAGAGCAGCTCACATGGTAATGTGCTTTAGATCTGTGACCAAAACAATGCTGATTACACAGAGGTGCTTTAGCTGTTGCTGAACAGTGCTTGTGAGACTTCCTTTGTTTCTCATGCTTCAGCCACAGTCAGCAGGCTGGTGGTGGCCAAGGTGCTGGGAGGGGACACAGCTGAACCAAATTCTGGCCTGCTTGTTTCTTTTTTTCTTCTCCTTCTTTATCACAGTACTGAAGGATGAAGAAACCCCTTACCTTGCGGCTATGCAGCACTTCACTGTAACACTTGGTAACGGCAGGCAGGAGTATTCGGGGGGCCAGCCTCGTCGCTAGGATGGTTTTCAGCGCTGCTACACGGATGCTTATCTGGGAAGTAGGACCGAACTTGGCCACAATCTTTTCCAAGCGGACAACCTGTGAGGAATTCCAACAAAAGTTAGGCCTACTCAGCAACTTAAGAACTTATTTTATAGTAGTTGTCTGCTTCAAATGTCAGACAAGAATTTTGCTGTTTGCACTACTTGTAACACCTTACATTAAAATGTCTGTGTACAAAGCCTCACTGTCTTCAGAAGACAAACACTGAAAAATGCCCATGTCAGCAGCAGAGTGTTAGAATGACTCCAACAAGAGTGTAAGGTACACATTTGAGGAGACTGAATATTACAGAATGATCATTCGCCATTCATCTCCCTTTTCAAAGAGGCAAAATACAATCCATCTGAGGGAGGAGAAGGAGATGCTCTTAGGTTCTGTGCCTGAGTTATCTGCATAAGAAAGTGAGTAGAAGAGTAGTATGTTACGAGCTTTCACATTGTTGGCACACATTGCAGTTTCAGAGGAAAAAAGTAATCTCTACAGTTGCTTCTGGGATCTGGGCAGATCCTGTCCCTCCTTTACACACCTGTAGGAGTCACAGAGCTCACCTGCAACAAGCACTCCAAAAGGTAAGGACTAAGGAAGTGTGGCAGTGTTTCTGCAACCTTTAGCAGAGCAGTGATCGCACTCAGCAGGTAAATCTCATTGGAGACCAGCTCCTTCTTACTTTTTAAAGTCTTCAAGAGTGCCGGCATCAGCCTGTGAATAAGCACACATAAACAGAGAAAGGTGAATCACTGACCATTTGGAGGTATGTTGGATGGTATAAATCCATCTGCTAAGCCTGCAGGGACAGTTTTCACAAGAATTTTTTCATGCACATTTGAGAAGCTCAGTATTCTGGGCTCATTGCCATATTTTATTTTGAAGCTAATGAAGGATATTAGATTTAGAGTGACAGAATGGTTTGGGCAGAAGAAATCTTTCAACATCATCTAGATCAACACCTTTTACTCTATCAGGTAACTCAAAGCCCTGTCTTTAGTTTACAGATTTAATGACAATAAGAGACATATTTTTAAAGAAATGAAACATTCTTACAAGGAACAAGTTAGATACTTGGATTCTTCTTGGATAGGGAGAATAAAATAATGTAGCATGAAGGGTTTTCAACTGTACTCGTTCTCATGTTTTTAAATGCAATCTGTTCTACAGAAAAAAATACAGACTACAGTCTGGTTTTTCTGAAGCCATAAAGGTGCCTCTCTAGTGACAGCAGCAGACTCCATAAGGAACTCTACTGTGCATTATAAAAGTCTTACAATGTTTCCCACTAGTTTCTTAGTTCTATGACCACAAAGCACCTTCAAGCACTAGAAATACTTTTAATCTTGTCTACACAAAACACACACAGGGACAGACAGCCTTCATCAGCATTCCTTCAATAATGCATTTTGGTATAACTAATTCCTGCTGCAGCTGGTTCTGTTAAGAAGAAGCCAACAGTACCTTGGAAGGTGAGGTATTGCTTGGGCTTTCAGGGTACAGGTGACCTCAGCTATACAGAGCAAAGCACTTCCCATCACATTTTTTTCCTCCTTCTCTGAAGAAATGAGATCAATGGCTGTTTTCAGAACAGGCACAAATGGTGCTGGATTTTCTGTGCCAAAACCTTTGCAGAGCAGCTTGAGGCTGAACAAAGCAGTCTGCCTGTTGATGGCTTGCTCCTCCTCTTCCTCCTTTCTTCTGCACTTGACAATGGCAATGAGCTCAGGAACCAGCTCCAAGAGCTGCAGGATCTGACAGGACAGGAGAACACAGACATCACACACTCAGAAACTCACGACCTGCAAGTAGCTGTGGGCAGGAAGCCTTCATGTCACTGCTCAAGCCCTTGCCAGGCTTGGCACTGGTACTTGCCATCTTTACACAGGGTCAAGCACTTGCACATGAATCTCTCTCTGGGTACTTCTGCTAAAGGAACTGGGTTTAACCCCTTTGCCTCACCTGGCTCTTCTGCCACTTGGTGCGCTGCTGCACCTTGTTGTTCAGGAGGTCCATGGCCTTGCGTCTCACCGACGGCAGCTGATTCATCATCAGTCCCCCAATTACAGGGATGAAGGTCTCTGTTGGCAGTAAGGCATTGACCTACAATGAGAAAACAAACAAAACAGTACCATAAATGGTTTTGCATGCACTGTGACATGGCAGCCTTCTGATAAGACTCTCTTCCACTTCCCTCATGGGTTTCAGGGTCAAAGAAGAGAGGACAAGCGAGCAACACTGTATCTGAGGCAAAACAACAAAGCTGGTTCCAGCTAGTCTGTGTTCACTGGCTGCTAAGCAGCCATTATCCACGAGCTCTGAGATTTCCTCAGCAAGTCCTTTTGTCTGCTCCCTGGGTATAGAACTACCCCTCTTTACCCAGAATTATTCTGCCAATGCCCTCTGCATGTACGTCATGAAAACTGGAATATGCTTTACAGGTAAAAAAAAATCCAACAAGATAGCCACTCAAATTCTACAAATGTATTTCTAATCAGAAAAAAATAGTAAGATGACAAGTGTAAGGATTTAATTTCATGTAGAAATATGCAACAGCATTAGCTAAGTCATTTTATGAGTTAACAGTGAGAAATGCTGCCAAGAGCCATTTTTCTCCACCAGACATAGTGAAATGACTGCTTACAGCCAGTAGAATATTAAACTAAAGGAAACAAGCATTCCTGTTTTTTGTTCTGATTGTCCTAAGAAGCTGTTAGCTGTAGTTATTCAAGTTGTTAGCTGAGTTTAAACATTGATGTAGCAGGCAGCAGACCATCCAATGAAATAATAGTACTAATTCAACAAGAAATCCTACAAAGCTTATAATCATATTAACAAGCAAAAGCAGCAATGTCCCAGTGCTAACATGGGGGCTAGGGAGACTTACTTTATCCAGCATATCATAGCACTTGCTAAGCAGAACCCTCCAAAATTTGGCTGTTGGCTTGTCCACATTTCCTTCCACTGAAGATGCCACAGTGTTTATGTAGTGAAGAACTTCTTCTAACAGCCTGGACAGAAAGGAAGTAACTTTTAGCAAGTACCAAGGCGACTAAACAAGTCTATTGTTATTACTGGAAGGCATAAAATCTCACAAGACAACAAAAATAAAAGGAAACGAAACAGAAAAATTTAAAAACGACCACTCATGGAACACAGCATTTAAAATAAATCTTACACCCTGTTTCTCTTGGAACAAACATAAAAGCTAGGTCTCTGCAAAAGAAACCCTCAATTTCCTATCACTGTCTTTTACAGCACAATGGCTACAACTGTGATCTTTGATTTACACCAATACAAAGGCACCTGTGAACAATGACTAATTTTTATTTTCTACCAATGAACCGATGTATTTTGCTAAAAATCTGGAATTCCTTTAGTGATTCAGACATGAATAGCATGACAATTATGGCCAAGCATGTAAATAACGTCTATCAAAAATACAGAAAAAGAGTGAATTTTGGGTAGAGCAATCTTTCAGAAAGAAAGTTTCACCTTCCATTAAAAGAAAAAACCAAACCAAAACCAAGTAACTTAACATAATAAATACTGCTTGTAGTAGTATTAAAAGATAGTAGTAGTAGAAAAAGTATTAAAAGATATTTTAAAAGTATCATTAGAGTAAAAGACATTCTAATGGCACTACACTGAAAGATATTCCTGGGTTGCAGTAAAAGCTAAAAATAGGAGTAGGGCATATTTAAAACATACCTCTGTTCCAACTCCTGCAGCTCTTCTGGTTCTTCATATTCAACTATCTGGTTTAAAAAGCAAGAATGAAAATATGAAACTTACCTCCCCTCATTTAACTAAAATGCCAGAATAGACAAATTTGGGTTTTTTTGAATCAAATGTCCACTAACATGGTAATTATAAGTCCCTACATTTGTACTTAAGCCATCATTCTAGAAGGAAATCTGAGCACCTTGGGCAATTCAGTCACAGTAGCAAATACTTTTCATGCAGGTGGATTATTTTCAGCTGAAAAACTGGAACTACCTGCTAGAGTCAGAGCCTGAAATTCATAACATTTTGTCTTTTCAATTAACAGCATGAATCCCATGCTGGATTTGGAGTTACACAGGCTGTGAGTGAAATCCCAAGCGCCACAAAGCCAGTGGGAATTCACTGGGACCAGAATTTCACCTGGTTACCTATGCATCAGTTACACAAATGGAGACTGTCTGGAAAAGCCTTACTGAAAAATAAGTAACATTACTGAGAGGTTTCAAAACTGTGTCAATAAAGGTGTCAGCAAGCTACACTGGACAGTGCCACTCCTTTGAACACAAAGTCATACTAAAAAGTAAATGACAGCTCAGCTATTACAATATGGCACAATCACTTACTGTGATCAGTCTAGAAGCAAACTGCCATTATTACCTTTTTCACAAAACTCTGAGAGGACAGAAGTTGTGACATGAAGGAGACTGACAAGAATTTGAAATGCCGGAGTTGTTTGTCGGAGTGAGACTCCACATTAAAGAGCTGCCCATCCTGATTTTTTGGCTTTGTCTTACACGTTCCTGGGATGCTTTTTGTCCCAGGATCATCTGTTGAAAACATTGACAAAACAAATTTGCATTAGAAAAAAAAAAATTAATTTCTGGTCACAGAAAAAAAGTAAAATTACAGTTGTTCAAAGTCCCATCCAGCCTGGCCTTGAACACTGCCAGGGTTGGGGCACCCACCACCTCCCTGAGACACTTGTTCCAGTGCTTCACCACCCTCAGAGTAAACACTTTCTTCCTTATATCTAGTCTGAATCTATCCCCTTTTAGTTTAAAAGCACTACCCCTTGTCTCTTATATTAGGAAGGTTTACATGCATTTGCTGCCTCTGTTTGAGGTTACCTTCTTTATTCTCTGGCAGCTCTGTCAGATATTGGATTATCTTCATCACACTCTGGAACTGCGAACGTACATTAAATTCGCAGCAGATGGAAATCCAAAATTCAGTGTCTGCTTCCAGAACAGCATCCTGTTAATGGTTCAGAAAAAAATAGAAATACTTCAAGGATTAAGAAAGAATATTTCTATCAATACTAATAAAAATACTTGAAAGTGCCTCAGTGAGCTTGTGAAAATGCCATGCTGAGCTGGGCACTTCCAGGATTAACACCACTTCCAGTGGTAAAAGCAGCAAGCCAATGGAGAGAACTATGTTCTCTCCATTCTGAAAGTTGTTCAGAGGGTACAGAAAGAGATTAAACTGCTGCAGCAAAGACTATCTTCTTACCAATGTTCCTTTAATAATTCTTTCTGTTTTCCCCATAAACTATGCTTTCACCTAATCTCAGGGCCTGCCTACACAAAAACTTAATAGGGTTTTCATCTTGGTCCGTAGAGAAAGACCAGTATCATGTTTCACAAACACAATTGAAGGAAAAAACCCCAACTTCGTTACTATTGAAGCACTACATAATTCGATTATCAGCTCTTCAGATCAAGGATTGCTGTACAATATGATCTGACCTATTGTTCAGGCCCCAGGACATAACACTATTGCAAGTACAGTACAAGTCATAGCCAACATCACCATCAGGTTCTGCTGTAGCACAAATCCAGAGCTCACTACCTTTTCCAGCACAATCTGGGGCTCATTGGGAACCTTCCTAAAGGCAAGACCATGAACAACAGAGATCAGGCTCTCAATGAAAAAGCTGACCCCTCAGCCTGCTAACCTTGTCTGTGCTTGGTGTTGCTGTCACAGTTTTGGTCACGTACTGCTCAAAGAGCAGCACCAGGAGAACCCAGAGGAATTTGTCTCCTCCCACTGTATTGATCAGCTGGGACAGGATGGGCAGGCGCCGGTGCTCCGGCACGTGGGGCAGGGCATCCACAAACACACGAATGATCTTGATCACCACCTCCTCCACGCTTCCCGAGGACTCTGACAAGTCACTGTCTTCAGCCTGTGCACAAACACAGCAGTTCAGGTAGGTTAGTGCAGGTGGCTACAAGGCCTTTCTTGCAACTTCAGAAAATCAGAGTAAGCACTAAATGCCAGATAACAGCACTGCCAAATGCATAATCTCAAGGAAAACGTAAGTGTTCCCAAGTAAAGTTTGTAATCATACAGTTCCTTTGCAGTGTTAAAGGAAGATGCTTCAAATAAAATTAAGAAAAAAGGAAGAAAAAAAAAGAACAAAAAAGAGAAAAACTGTACTTGGCATCAGCTGAAACAAAAAAGACATTATCAAGAGAAAGCAAAGCCACATCCTTCAGAAAACTTTGAGTTAGGGTCTTAGATTCAAGGGCTTAGGAAAAATAATATACACGGGGCTACATGGTCTCAAGTAACATTAGTCTCTTCCCACACGTAATAATCGTGTGCAACAAATAATTTGTCACAGAAACTTGTGTGGGCTGCTAGGAAAGGTTTTAAATAAAAAGATTAAAGAAATCAATTTGTCTCTCTTTTTATGTAACAGAGAACTGTAAGAGGATGAAAAATGTGTACACATATAATTAAATATAGTCTGGGAAATCCTCCCCAGTTCATTTTTACATGACATTCATACATCATATTTAATGCTTAAATCTAAATATGACCAAGAATCAAGATTTCTTAGGTGGAAGTGAAATCTGAATGAAGAAAGTGTTCATTTGAAAAATGAGGATCTATTTCTGTTTTGGTTTATAGCCATTTATCTAAGAGGTCCAGGCAAAATCAAGAAAAGCCCCTTGAACACCAGCTGGAAGAATAAAAACACTTACACTTTTTTCAGACCACATCTACTACTCCTATGACCATGACATATTATAGGACTAAATTCTTCCTTCCAATGGTTCCTCTATTAACCTGCCTGCTATTTTTACGACAAAAAGCTTGAACTTAAAGTATATTTCAGGTCCTCTCCAGGTATAGTTGTGGTAATTTTGGCTAAACCATTTATGATGTGAACTCAAAAGACTGAAAAGAAGCAGCAGTCTGATAAACTTGGTCAGAGACAGAGGAGTCTGAATTACATTATATTACATACAATTTAATGTCTATCAAAATAATCCTAGAGTATGTGACAACTTATTCTATCACCAATATTCTAAATAAAGTTACTTAATTAATCTTTCTATAAAGTAGACAAATGTACCTGTATAAGAGCAGGAATAACCATCTGCACTGTCTTGTTAATTACTTGGAAAGTGTAGGTATCATCCAGACGCAAGACATTTGCTCCCATGAATGTAAAAATGGGCATAATGTTGTGAAGAACTTTATCCTGGGAAAGAACAGATGAAATTAGTTCATGCTGCTGTGCATATTATACCTTAAGGCACTTCTCATTCCCACAAATGACACTAGATTCCTATAGAAAACCCCCCAAAAACCAAAAGAGAATCATGATTATCTTTCAAAATCTCCCTAAATGAGTTTTAAATGGATATTGTCCCTTAATGCTACTTACTGTATGATTGGTAGAGTTCTAAACATTATTTAGAAACCAAGACACAGATCTAAGCAAGTAATTAGAGAGTGGAAATTGAGAGTTTAGTGTGATAAAACACCTTGTATCCTTCCACTCAGTGCCAGGTGAACACAAGTAAAACCAGCTATGAGGAAATCTGCAGAAGCACAAATGTGGTTGTGGCATAGATTCCAGTGATTTTCCCACCCACTTTTTTTTGTATTTGTAAAACATCTGCAATATCCCAAATCATACAGTGTAAACTAACCATACTAATTTCAATTTTTGGCTTTTGGGGGGCCTAGACAGTAATCATAGTAACCAATTTTAAGAAGGCTTAGAAGATTAGCGGTATCACCTAGCTCAAAAGTTAGTTTCCTAGATTTTGCCAGGACTTAGGCAATAAATTATGGGCATATTTATAATTTAATTTTAGTGACTGGAAGAAGTGTTTTAGATTTTAAAAGTGAGATGAGATAAATAAAAAATGTTTCCTTGTATTCTAACCTTGAAAATTTTTAAGAGCCAATATTAATGTAAAGTAAATGCCTGGTTCTACAGCAGGTGATGGCAGTAAGATGGAAAGAAAACCCCCAAACAATAAAACTACAAAATCCTACAAAAATGTATCAAAAATATTACAGTTTTGTCTTTCAGAAAACATGCTACCTTTTCAAATGTGTGGAAAAAATATTGAGGTGAATATAAAGATGCAAACTGAGTTTGATACACCTGAATACATTTTGCTGGTTTAGGGTTCCAAAGCAGAAGAATCTTAGAACAGTGTACAGTCAAATTTCAGTCCACACAAGAAAAGGCCAGTTTCTCAGTCAATTAAAATCAGAACAACCCAGTTTTATTATCAACTACAATTACATTTTTCAGTGTTGTACAAGATAGGAACTTGTAACAATGCATGTGCTAACAGGCCAGGTGTTCTCTCTTTTTATACAAAAAAGCAGGAGAAAGAAGAAACAAGGCATGAGAACTCTGACCAGAGTGGAAAGGTCAGGTAGGGCTGGTGTCAGAAAGCTGCTTCCATTTCTACTGCACTCCACTGTGAGCCACAAATGGCTGGTGACCAAAGCATCAAGAAAGAGGTTTGCTTTCAACTAAAATGGAATAGAAAGCCCTAAAAGAGCAGGGAACCTGTCCATTTTGCCTCTATCTCCTTTTCAGGAAGTTTTTCCCCACAGAACAGATCTCTATGTTCTTCACTTTATGCAATATTTGGAACCAAAGAGAAGAGCTAACGCATAAATTCCAGGTGTTACTTACAGGAAATATTCCAGCAACAGCACCAAGGAGCAGCAGAGCATGGTGGTGTGTCTGGGGCATTTTAGAAATCCTGATGCACCGAACTATCAGTTCCACGCTGAATTTTTCTTTGTCCAGGACATCTGCAGGTAAAAATACTCACTGATTAACACATTAATGGTCAGCCATGTAGGAATAAACAGTACACTCAAAGACTGTTTTCAGTTTGCAAACCATACTTAATGCAGCTACAAAAAATGATTAGGAAGGCAAACTTGTATACCCTTATAGAAGAATCTCTCTCTCCTCAACAAAACTGTGTAAACTGAGGAAGAAAACCAAGCTGACACCATTATTTTAATGCTGAGCTGGTGAGAAAATTACCAAGAGATGAGTCTGGTGATTTTTACCTGCTGGGACCTTGCTACCATCTGATGACAATTTCTGACAAATGTTCAGCAGACAGCTGAGGATCAGCTGCTTTGTATATTCCATATTTTCTTCTTTTGATGCCCTGGGTTCCAGACACCTACACATTCATGAAAAAAATAGGATGGAAAAATAAGTAACCAAACTGCATATTAAGACACAAATAAGAAATTGCAATTTTAATTCCGCATAAATTCTAAACTGAGGCTTCCAAAAAGTCTTTGCCAAAAGTTTTGGCAAAGTTTCTTTGCCAAAAGTTTCTTTTTTTGTTTTCAAATGCATCAACTGGTCTAATAAAAGACAATTATCAAAGCACTGCCAAAAACTTAAATATAACCTGGACTATAATTACCAGTCTATGTACAAGCAAGTCATAAGGAAAGAAAGACAAACACCCAATCTACATATAAACTTGTCTTAAGTGCCTGGATATAGGGCTGGCAGGAAAAACAATAATTTCCTTAGGCTGCACTGGACTAAGACTGTTCCATAATGTGTTGGGAGGAATTTCAAAGCTTAGAGAATTATAATTCCTCTGCTGAAGACACGACTCCTGCCAATTATCCCAGTTTTAGGACGGGTTGTCATCCTTCTTGGCAATCCCAAGCCATCTGCCCAATGAAGGTTTCACACAAGAGAAGCTATGCATCAGGTAAAAATCTTACTGTTTGAAAGGGAAAAAAAAAAAATCATAATAACTTCCCATTCCCCTCCTCTGATTGGCCTAAAAGAAGTTCAGTTGAAAAAGGCAAGCTCAGCTACAAGGCATAGCAACAAAGCAGAGACACAGTAGTTGCCCCTATTTCCATGCTTAGGGTGCCTGCTGCAGCAGAGAAGGCTCCAGGGCTCTGTGTTACCTGCTCAGAAGGTTGAAAAGTGCAGGTACCAATGCCTGCGGATGCCGAAGCTTCTTCTTATGCTGCAGTAACTCCAGAATAAGCATCACCCTCTGCCAGGTGAGGTGCCTTGTTTGTGGTGCCAATTCTGCATTTTGAGGCTTTCTAAAAAGACGAGACCAACCAATCAGGGATTTTCAAAGGAAATGCTACAGTGCTTCAGGAAACACACCCCCCCCCGCCCCAAGTAAAAAAAGACAATTTTTCTTTCATATAGTATTGCATGCCCTTTACTGCTGCTCCCTGGAGGGGTGGCAGTGTGTGGGCTTTTGACTGAAGCAGCAACACATTTTAAACAAACAACAACAAAAAATTCAGACCGAACTTGAAAAAACAAGTGTTTCCTGGAAACACTTCTGGAAGTGGGGGTGGGCAAAAAAAAAATCTGTTACCAGGTAACTGTCCAAATGATCTGCTTGCCACCCAGGAAACTTGCTTCTCTGGAACTACTAGTGGTTAACACAGTGACTATGCAGGCAATGAGGGATGCGTGAGCACGTGTGTTTGTAAACTGTGGCAGGTACAGTTTACAGATGGGTCAATCTGTTAAGTGATGATTATTCAAAATGGTCAAGTGAAGGAAAATTAGAAAAGCTATTCCAGGTCAAACCAGGAAAATTCAATCAGTATCCTGTTTCAATATGGCTGAAAGAATGTTTTAAGAGAGTAAGTACAGCGAACAAAACTTCCTTATGAGAATGGAGAGAAGAAACAGGACAAAGATTTAAAAACTAGTGATTATATTATGACCTTATTGGAAACAAAATACTGTTTTTCAGTCAACTAACAAATATTTTGATGAACATCTGTTAGGTTTCAGCCAAATGTATGTAATTTGTCCATGCATCTATATTTAAAGGTAACCTTGCTATTAACAAAAATGAATCTTGTTCAACTGTGTTGAGATTCTATAACAGCAACTGTCAACATCAAATATACTGTATTTTTTAATATATTTTGACTGTATTTCCATCAGTTCTCAAAGAGCAACATGAGTTGGTTTTCCCATGCCAAAAGTAGCATGGATTTATTTTACTGTGAAAAGAAGAAATAGTTGCTTGCCTTTTCAGTACTAACTATGCAATGTACTAAGACAAGTGGTGTTTTCAAACTGCATGGATAATACTTGTGGGTTTCTAGTTACTTTACCTCTGTTGCTGCATTTTCTGCCTTCTAGTCTGTTGAACAGTGGCCAGACCTTTGGTTTTCTCAGGAGGTTCCAGTTCTTTGACAATCTGCTCAGCACACACTGTAATCTGAAACAAAACAGTAACAATGCAAGCACCAATGAACAATTTGTCACATCACATATCTGTGCCCTGCCTTTTTAAAAAACACATCCCTTTCATGCACATATGGGTACATAATCCACATATTCCCATCATATCCCAGAAAATGAACATCAGTGCAGCAGAAAAGAAGTGGCTTCTGCTGCATTCATTCACTTAGTGTAGTAAATGACTGATATGTGGCTATTAAAGAAAACACCTTTTGAAAGCAGTCATTTAACAAAATTTTCATGCCATTAATACTATTCTATTATTTGACAAAAAGCTTCCCATTCCTTTCCCACTAAAAATGATATAAACAACAAGTGTTACTGAATGAGAGTGACACAAAATCACACTGCAATGGGTTTGAACACATTTCTGTGTTCTGGATGTTGCCACTTACCCCTTTAAACACACTGCTGATTGTCTGGGCACAAAGTGGGTTCTTACAGTTCAAGAGTAAGTCAAACAATACTTTTAGTAGCTTCTGTTGCACCATCCCATCTGACACAGACGCAAAGAATGGCTTAGTAATCTTCAAAAGGAGGAAAAAAAGGATGCAGAGAGGTATACTTTAAGAGGGTAACAAAATTGCAAGGTCTTGAATTAATATATGTTGGATTCTGTATGACACACCCCATCATGCTGTACTGCAAAAACCTGCATATTAACTATGTATTTGTATATCCAGGAATCTTAAAGATGTAGACCACATACATGTGAAATATCCAACAGACAAACTGATTTCTGAAATTTTTCACACAGCTAACTGGTGTGGGGAACAAACTTGCTGTTGCCAGCCTTTGGGAAGTACATGCCAACACCTGACCAATACAGGCCCGAATTTGTAGCTTCCTTCAAATTAAACTATTTCTCACCTACTGTATTTTGTTGACAATTTTTTCTCAGATGAAAAACATTAATAAAGCTCTTGCTTGACCAACAAAAACCTAAAACCTGTGGAACAGTAGTATCTGTAAAGATACAGGAATTCATCTGTGAGCAAATAGAATATTACTACTTTGTGCTTATCAAAATGCAGAAAATAGAGCAAGCAGCAATACCTCCTTCTGATAATTTTAAGAGTTCAAGTTTTGCAGCCTGTTTAGATGTTTCAAAGACACTGTGGAGACACTGAAATTCTTGTAGTAAAAAAAAGACAGGTCGAAAGCTATGGACTCCTCCACACTGAAAGAGCCCTTGTAAATCCAATCTCAAACACTGCTAGCTGCTTTAAGCATAAGAATAAATAAAAGATATTTCATAAAGCCATACCTGCCCAAGTGCTGTGATCTGAAATGGTGGAATTTCTTCATATATTTTCTTGGCAGCATGCAGACTTTTGATAAATAAATCCAGACTCTTCTGATTCTTGCACAGGAGGGTTGCTGAATATTCATTAAACTTTCCAAGGATTAGATGCAGGAGAATGACTTCATCTTTTAACATTGCCTCAGCTTTGTTAAAGACCTTCTCTAGCAGACGGTCTAGTACAGGCAAGAGGTGAGAGAGAACCATCTGGAAACAGAGAAAATGCAGAACAGAAGTTTTTATCCATTCTCAATTTAACAACTTTCCAGTAGCACAGCTTCATTATACTGCAGCATCCCCTCTCTTGGACCACACTGCATACAGTATTTTAGGCAAGAGCTGTTCAACTGGAAAAATAAAAGGTATAATATGAGATTACCCCAAGTGCCTGCTCATCTGCTCCTTCGCTATTCTCATCTGCAGAACAGTATTTCATCATTCCAAAGTACAGAAGCAAGGTAATTTTTCCACCCATTTATGACTGCTGTTTTTCACAAAACCCAAACGTGAAACAAAACCACTCACTCCCTCCATGCAGTTCACAATCTTTTCAAGACACATACAACTGAACAGAACACAAAGATTCAAATTTAATTCATTTTTTGAACTTTGAAGTCATATTTTCCTGCACTTGGAGAATTCTGAATATGCTAGATAAGAGTAGGTTAATACATGTATAAAAAATTCACAGTACTACTTAATACTTTGCAATTCTGTACAGAAAACTCTGTTTACTATGCAAAGTAATACATTTCTTCTGTAATAATCTCTTCTGAAACAGTCTTTTTTAGTAGTATCAAGGGAGTTTCTTTAAAAACTCCAAAGCAAAATTCTGCAGCCATTACATTCCTGGAAGGGTCAAGAAAATGTTTTATGTTTCATTAAACCATACATTGCAGCTTTACTGCATATTATTGGAGGTGTCAACTTAACACCTAATAATCTAATGTATTATGGAGTTATTTAACAGCATTATTGCTAAATGAAATGTGATTTCAGCATTTCACTCAAGTGCAGAACCCATAAAAAAAACTCAAAAGGCAACACTTACTTCACCATGGATTTCATGAAGAATTTTCATTAAGTTTTTTGCAATATATGATGGGAAAATAGGGCTCTGTACACAATCAAGTATGTTTTCCAAAGCTTCCAAGAATTTCTTCTTCTGGGATTTCTGTTTTGGCTGTGTCTCAAGCTCCTCAAATAGAGTTCCCATAATCTAGTTCATTAGCAAAGTGAAAATTAAGTTATTTTCTTGCAATAAAAAATGCCTTAAAACAACAATTATTTGATGCTTTCATAACACTGCAATCTAGATATAAGCAGAGTTCTTCATCTGGAAATAAATCACTGTTAATGCCTCTTAGGTTCTCAGCTCTCTGCATGTAATAAATCACTTGAATGTTTTTATAGTTCCTAAAAAAATTATAAATCAGTCCACTATAGGATACAAAGACAATTAACTTTCCTGGTTAACTTGATTTCTTTTCTGTGAGATAGAAGCTCACAGCAGCAGACAAAACTTGTATTAATGTACACCTAAATTTAAAAAAAATACCTGTGCTATGTATGTAGGGTCAGATACAATCTCTTCTGTCTTTTGCTCCAGATGCTGAAGGAGAGGATGAAACAGAGACTCCTTTATTCCTCTCAAGGAATGGAGGCAGTTGAGAGCAGCCCTTCGAACTTCACTCACAGGACTACCCAAGTTAATTAGCAAAGATATCACCACTGCAAGAAGAATGAGGGAAGGATGAAAAGAACAGAGTAAAGTGAGTGGTGAAAATTTTACTGTAGCTGTCCCTGAAGAGGCATCAACATTACATTGGAATTAAGAATTCATCTCTTTTCACTGCAAACCTCTAAGGTACACAAAACCAACACAAGTCTCACAGATTCATAACTCTGAACTTATACTTATCACAGTCCTTATATTCATGTTTAAGCTTAGAGTTCATATATTGCTGACTGTCACACCCTGACACTGCAGAGACAGTAATGTCCTATAACTGTAACTGACTCCTTCAACACAGCCCTGTGCTCCTTTAACACTTATAAAATTAGAAAAAAAAGTAGCTTCACTTACTTCAAGCTTGGACTTACAACTGCACCAGTCAATTAGCAAGAGAATTGTCTCAGCCCAGTGCAGCTGAACATAAATAACTTGAGATACCCTTCATGGTACAAAATATTGTAAAATTGCACAAAATTAAAAAGTACAGTGATTGAGTTCTAAGATGAGAGACAGACAGACAGACAGATAGACACTGTTTTACTTTACCTGGAGATGATGGTGATAGCAGTTGTTTCTTTTTCTGGTTTGTTTGTGATTCAAGCAGTGCAGAGCCAATATACAGAGCCTGAGTCTGTAGCATTGCACTGACTTCATAGTTCAGTTGATTTGAAAGGTTATAACTGTAAGTCCATAAAATGGAAAGGAATTTGAAGAGAACCTCTGAATCTTTTAGATGCACCTTAAATTTAACACAATGGAAAAGAAAAAAAAAAAAAAAAGAAAAAAAGCACTCGTTTGATTTATTTGGCAAACTACTACTGAAAACATTTGATAAACCACACCACCCACTTCAAAGGAGTACACCAAAAGAGAACTTTGTCTCAGAAAAATAGTGTCTCTTGGGAAGAAAAAGCTATTGAGTAAATGCTGCATGTATAGACAAGTCCAGATGTTATTTACATATGCATGTGAAAAACCATGAGATGGTGTAATAAGGAAACACTAAATTTCTCCTAGACGTTTTCCTTCCAGTTTCTGTATTTAAACACTACCAAATTTTACAGAGCAACCCTTTGTTGTGCTATCAGATAGAACCAAAACTTTTTGCTCAAACTTTATGCTCTTGATCAGAGTTATGTTTTCATCTTTGCTTCCACTAGTACATTTGTGTTTTGTTTTTTAACTTTAGTTTTCCATTATTACATTTAATTAGGGTTAAGTAACCCAGCTGAAGCTTACACTTCCATCTGCTCACAGTACTTGAATGCCATAAGCAGTACTGCATGACCTGTTGACCATTTTTCTCAGTTTTCCTTAAAATTAATGCAACTATGAAATAGTTAATGACTCATAATTCAGAGCAACAAATGCAAAAATAATACCGTGAATAAGAGATTCATCAATTCTCTGTACTGAAGAGCATCTCTTCCCTCACTAGCTCCACTGACAAGCAGGTCAAACAGCCCCAAAAGCAGGTGCAGGTAGTCTTTCCTGTCTTGATTTAGAGATTCAGGATTCCACCAAGATTCCTCTAAAAAATACAGGTTATAATTAAGACACAGCAGGTGCATAGGAACACCCTCAGGAGAAAACAGACATCTCTAGTTAAAAGAGGACAATACATTTGGTGATTTCATATTCAAGTAAGTAATCTTTACAAATGTCAATAACAAAGGAGAAGGTTAGGGACAAGGTAAGCAACATCTCCCTGATTCCAACAAATTCTGAAGGAAAAAAAATTAACTTTCCTGTTTCACTGGTGTAAGCAACAGGCAAAATCTTAACACCTACCTTTTGAAAAGGACAGGGGAGGTTTTAGGCCATTAATGAAGTTTTTCAATAAGAATAGGACCATAGCTGACTCCTCTGCATGAGCAGTCTCACCACTATTGAGCTTTTCTATATATGCACTTAACAAGTCCTTAGGCACCACAGTGTCCTCTACTGTTTCAACAGACCAATTTAGGGGAGCTTCCTGTGAATGAAAAACAATTTTAATGTATTCTGTCACAATTCCATGCAACAGAAAACAGAAATTTAGCAATAAAATTCAGCAACATTTCATTTCCAACCTCCAAAGAGCTACCTTTATGGAGTGAATTACATTTCTGATTTTACATTGAAACTTGCATCTGCAGTTTTAAAACCTATGCCAGCTCTTTCTACCATAATTACAGTGTACATAAATGAGGTAACTGGAGAGTAAAATGTCAGTCTCTCTGAAATATCTCTTCAAAGGGATTGGGAATTGCAGCATTTTTGACAGTCAGTTTAACACTTTAATCTAGCTCTGTTCCAGAAAAATAATCCATGTTTCAGATACTTGCATATACAAAAAAATCATTAATGGAATGCCCTGAGGTCAGAATAAATAATTACCATGTGCAACTATGTGTGTATATGTGAGGGGATGTACACACAGAAACACAGCCCTGCTCACATAGATTTCTTACACACAGAAAAAAACCTAGAGCTGTTTCTCAACAAAATAAGTCAAGAAAACTCCAATTGAAACACACATAAAATATTAGAGTAATTCTTAATGGCACTATTGCCAAGTGTGTGTTTTTGCTCTGAGAAGAAATTAAGGTGATATTTTTCACTCCTTCTCCAAGTTTCTGAACCTGGTCTTCAGTAAAAACAATTTAAAAAACCCTCTTAATACTGTTTTCAGTACAAAGAAAATGCCCTCTCCACACTCTTTACATCTTACCTCTGCAGGTTCACAAGTTCTGAGATTTTTAATTTTTTTATCCAAGAAGCAGAAGACTCTGATAGCCACTGGAAAATAATTTTTCTTCATCTGTCTATTGCAGCAGCACTGAACAAGCAATGCACCAATTATATGAGTAGCTACTTTCTGTCTCACACTGTCAGATTCTGTTTCAGCAACTAGTATCAGGTCATCAACCTTAAAAAAAGAGTGGAGGACAACAAATATCAATATGACAGTGGGACTTCCCTATGACTGAACATGTAAATGAAAAATGGTGTAATACTGTTTAGTTTCTATCATAGGTAAAAAGTTACTGTCTGCTGTAATTTTACTCTTTGAAACCTTGCAATGCACAAACATCAGTTTCTATGAGCTACCCACAGGTATACTTGCTTACTCTCTAGAATTTTTTTTCATGGAAGCAAAAATTCCTTGAATTTAGTTACACTAATCATTTGTCAAAAAATGTAATCACTTTTTTTTCTTAAGTTAAGGAAGAAATTGGTTTCATATGAATGGTATTGTGGTTTACTATTTTTTAATATACATATGTAAACTGTATATAAATACATACAGGCATATATATATATATTAAAAATTTAAAAAAATTAATAGATATAATTTTATATATATACACACACATATACATGTATTTGCCTAGCAGCTTGATGATAGTATATTAGTGCCTAGAGCAGCCATGCAAAGTTCTTCAATAAGACATTTGTTTGATTACAGTCACCACCTGAAAAGTAAAATCTCTCTAAGGTTAGGTTGACATGATATACTTACCATTTGCAATAGTAAGGAAGACATCAAATTTCCAGAAAGCAGCAGAACAATCTTCTCATTGGCCACTCCAACCAGCTCTGCAGACTTGGTAGATTTAATTGCCTCTTCAAGAGCTACTCCAAGGGAAAAAAAAATTCAAATAATCTAGGTATAAAATAATGTATTAACATACAGGTGGCTCAATAATATTTAGAATCAGTCAGAAACATACTAAACAATTTCTACCTCTTTTCAAAGAGTTTTTTTCAAAATCCATTCACAGTTACAGCATCTTAGCCTGATAGTGACAGCCTGCCTCCTTCAATATTTGTTTAGGTTCAATAAGGATGAGGTCCTAACTTGCCACAGGTTTTCTCTTATCAAACTAGTTACAGGGAATGCTTTACCTTCTGGCCAGCCTTTCAGTAAAGGATGCAAGGAGCAGAGATCAGACTCTGACAAACAAACAGCCATTTTCCACTCTGCAGATTTTGAATTTGCATTGGTGATTATCATAAAAGGTAACAACTGCATTACTGCTGCATCTAGCAGTTCTTTCTTCTCTTTCAGAATCTCCTCTTTGACTAAAATTTTTACTGCTTGCTCCAAAACCTTGTACCTAAAAGAGAACAAATCATGTTGAAAATACATTAGTCAATCACATCAGCAACATTTCTTTGATTTGTTCTCTATTCTCCATGGTGATTTTCTGTATCTAAACAGCAGTAAGAACAAATAAGGAATTAATAGGAAATGGTATGAAAATAATTGGACATCTCTCCTGTAACTCAGCATAGAAATAGCACAACAAAAAGCATTTGCAGAGAAACACAGTTTTTAAAGTACTCTTCATAGTTACTTTAAAAAAAAATTAATTTATACAGAAAGAACTTAGACTGATAAAAAATGCATGAACATACCATTTTCCATCCTTTGAAAGATCAGCTTTCTGGAAAATGTTCAAAAGACTTGATACTATTACTTCTGGATTGACTTGTTCCCTGAAAGTCTGAACCATAATCAAAAAAAAAGAATGAAAATACAACAATATAGAAAACAGTCTACCACATCATAATGGAAACTGCATCTGCTATACCAAGTGGGAACAGAGATCAAACATGACTAACTGCATTCCTGCTGATGTTCATGTAATGAAAACACTATCAGGTGAAAACAAGTGATAAGGCTGCCCAGTATGCCCTCTTGATATGCTCAAGTATGGAGAATTTATTGAATGTGGAAATGTTTGGTAAATTGATAAACGCTATGCAAACTATGTTATAATTAAATTATATATTAGAATTGTTTTGACTTTACATTGCATCTGGATCACAAAAATAAAAGTCACATTAACAAAAGACACCAAGGTTTAAAGGAGACCTCACGTGCTTCTATTCCTATTTACTGGTGATCAAGAATGAATGAACACACAAGACCAATTCCACTACTACTAATAATATTCTCCACTACTACTAGCAGAAGCCATAAAGACAGACTGTTACTCCAGCTGGAAACAATCAGTACAATGCATACCAGAGTCCCATCCAGTAAACCTGAGCTGGAGCTCGGGACTTTGCCACTATCAACTGACCAAATGACTAGCATATGGAAAAACTCAGCTGAGCACCTCTCACTGGAGTAATGTCTTGTGACTGCACCACTTTCCATCCAAAAGGCAGATAGTGTGGCTTTCCTTTTTATAGAAAAACATACAGAATAAGCAGCAAGTGTGCCTCAAATAATAATCAAAGATTTAAGTATGCTTCAGTAACTACATTAAAAAAACAAAATAAAACAAAACAAAACAAAATTGATAAATTCACTTTAACGGCCTACACCTCGGTAAGGATCAGGGAGCAGAGATTTGGGGGGAATTTGTGAGATGGCAAACAACACAAGCCTCCTGTATTTGTGCTGCTTTATCCTGTTAAAGGATAAAAGTCATGCAATAGGGACACAAGGACAAGAAAGACAACTACACAGAATACATTCCAGACACACACACATTCGAGACCAGGTAAAATCTCATGTGCCCAAAGACACACACTTACCTCCAAAGAACTGAGAGCAGACATCACAACATCTCTGTTGTCATCCTTGAGCCGTCCAAAAATTGCTTCTTCTATGAAAGCCTGATCAAAGCCTTCCTGAAAAAATAAGGGAAAACAAAATCAAAAGGAAAATAAATCATCTGTCTGTAGAACACTTTACAGGTTCTTAATGAAATATCTGAATTTTAGTGTAAGAGAAGCGGTAATATCATCTAAATGAAACCTCACAGGCTGAGGATAATTCAATAACAAAAGAAAGAAAACTAGAAATATTAACTAACTTGGATTTTATGAGAATGCGAGCAGCTTAATCAACAAGAACTATATCCAGACTCCAGAATATGGGGAAATGGTGACAGAAGCCTACTGAAAACACCATGAAAAGCAGTAAGGATGACATAGGCACAGTTTCACATACCACTTATCTTCAAGTGGTAAGTCTGACAAACAGCTTTTTGAAGACATTCAATGTTAAGTCAGTTCTGTAAGTGCGAGGTTCAGACACAAACCTTTGAAGTTTCAATAACATCTTTCAAATGCTGAAGAGCCAGGACTCGCACAGCAGGCTGAGGATGATTCAAACTAAGCAGAAGGGAGGTATCACAGTCTTCCAGAAACTGAAATACAGATTTCACAGTGACCCCATTGCATGTTAAAGATATTTTAAATACACATAAGGATAATGGGAGACATTCTTATGGCAATTTTTTGTACCAGAAGAAAACCTGCACAACCAAGACCTAGAAAGTTAAACTACAGTACAATGATATTGTGTAACTGTTTTAAATTATTAAATTTCTTCACTATTGCAGACAGTTTTTGGAAGATAGCTTAAGAAGTACAGTAAGCCACAGACACCATTATGTCCTAGAAAAGCATTACGCTTATCTAAGGATTCTGAGAAAGCTCTAGTGACAACGTCAGTGTGACAGAGCACAGACAGAAACTGCTAAAAAGGCATCCCTGCTAGTCCAATTGCATGCACTTATCTCAGGAACCTTAAAAGCTGGAAGAGAGTCATATGCCTTTGTTCTGCATGCCTTGTGTTTCTGTTAATCCACTTGTTACTCAGACACAGAATCTGTGCCTTTGTTAAATCAGTACAAAAATACAGGAAGCGCTTCTTTATGTAGCTCATCATGTTTGCCTAAGTGCTTTCAGTCTTTCAATCATTGCAAACAACAGCCATAATACTAACCAGCTCAAATAATAAATTCCTTGGCCAGATCTGCTGTAGTAATGGTTATTCTGTGTTAGCTGTGTTAGGCTGAGTTTCAATTGCTCTTCAGAAATGAAACAGGAAGAACTCTGTGGTCACTCTATTCTTCCCTGTTACCAACTGCAAACATTCATAAAATCAGTGCAAGGAAAAGGACCAAGCCATCTTCTCTCAACAGTGTTTCTCAGCTTTCCCAAAACAGACACCTCTGCTACTGACAACATTCCTCAGTAAGATGAGGCCTTGCTGGGCACCACTGTGTCATCACTATTGACCCCTACCTACAGTGTATGCAGTGGCCATGTTTCTAAGGAAAAATATTATTGGTAGCAATTGTAGCAGGTGGAAATGTATAAATTTTAACCAGGGGAAAAAAGCTCACACTTATGAGTTCTTATATAAAAAAAAACCAACTCAGAAGACCTGATAGGTTTTGCTTCACCACAGTTTTGACCAAGCTCCCCCCAAAATATTTAATCAAGTTAGGGTT
>VZRH01008431.1:0-16610 GCA_013397555.1 Urocynchramus pylzowi | reverse complement strand
AACCTCAGGGGGCCTCCTGCTCAGAGCCCCAGGAGCTATGCCAAGGACACATTTAAAGGGAGGTGGAAACAAAAAGTAGATAACGTTTGTTGACCAACAAGGATATTAAAGGGATGGGATCTTAAGGAATGGACATTTTGGGCAACGTATAGGATACTTCTTGGGGGGCTGACTCTTGGCCTCCAGCTAATCACACGATGGATTGGGCCGAAGGTTCTGGATAAAGAGGATGGGATGCTGAGTGATTGACAGAGGGCCAGGGCGGGGGGTTTGGGGATGAGCTCAACCCAGGAGAATGATAACACAGGTATAGGGAAGGGGTACAGTTTGGGGTAAACTACTTAGGAAAACTAAAGGAATACAAAAAACTATTACAAAGTATTACAAAATATAAAAACACACTACAACATCAAGGCAGCAGCAATGGAGAGATGGAGACACCTCAGGGCTGCTGCTGGCTTTGTGCTGAGCCCGGCAGCCTGGGCTGGGAGTGGAGATCCACCAAACATCTCTTCACAGAGAAGAGATGAAACAACTAAAACAACTAGAGTTGTTCCACGTTAGGATTTTTCCATATCTGGAGTGAGTGAAGTTCGGGAAAGTGCAGGACTCCCATGAGCAGAAGTTATTGAAAGCTGCAGCGATGTGTGTGGGCTAGATCCTAGCTGCAGAACCACAGAACGATGTAGACTAGAAGAGTCCTCTAAAAGCCATCTGATTCAGCCCCAGAGCAGGGCCAGCTTAGAGCATTTTGCTCATGGTTTTGCCCAGTTGTGTTTGGAATATCTCCAAGGTTGGAAACTCCATGGCTTCACTGAGCCTCTCATTTGAGATTTGGTTTACCTCACATTAAAAATGAATGTCTGATGTTAAAACCTGTGATGTTAAAAATGTGATGTCTCCCATCAGTTTGCATTCAGTGTTGCAGGGTTCTGTACCTGGAAGTCAATGCACAAAACCATAAAGGGAATGTGGCTTGTGACAAACCAAGAAAAGCCTGGCAAAAAAATCGGAAATAAAATTTATCCCAACTGATGTCAGCAGATGGACAAAATGATACCAAAGATAACAATTCCAGCATCAGTTCTGTAAAACTTTCCATATATTGTTGAGAAGCTTCATAGCTATGACAGAAATAACAGATTTGTTTGTAAGGCTGCTGTATTTGGCAATCATTTAACATGCAGTAGAAATACAAAATGCTGATAAAAGTCTGGGATTGCAGAGAATTATTTAAATGCTTAATTTTATCCATTGTGAGTGTCCCCTGATTTCAACATTATGTTATTCCTCTCTGATCTTTTTCTTTGCTTGGGTTAAACGATTGTAGGTGTGGCAGCAGAGGGAGGAAATGCAGCTGGATGTCCAGCTCTGTGCCTGATGATATTTACCAGTGCCGTGTTAGAGAGTGTGTGTTAGCTCTGTGTCACGTTCCTTCTGACACGGTATGATCTGCATGTAATCACTGCGATTGCTGAGCTGGTAAGAGTTGCTACCACTGCAGTGTCAAAGTGTTTGTAGGATATAACTGATTTAACAGGAATCGATATTATTTTTCTGATGGTTCTAACACTTGAGATTCTGATCACCTAGCAAAGGAGCTCGCTGGGAGCGGTGCAAACCAAAAGGCCAGTTTTATTGCACTTTTTCACATTCCCTGTGGCTTCTGTGCATCTTTTTTTTTTTTCATAAAACTTTCATGTGACCTTACTTTTAGCATAACTTAAAACCTATAGAAATATGCATATTTCCATGCCTAAAAATACCATTAAATTACCATAAACATTAAAATATCTAGAAAATATTATTGCAAGGGGAAGAAAGTTTGTTCTAAAACAGGAAAACTAATCTTGTTTGTTTGTTTGTGTTTAACATTGGGGTTCATTACTTAAATACTCTAGTCAGAAAGATAAACTGAAGTTGTAAATGCTGGAATGTGTTCAGGTTCTGTTTTTTCCCATGGAGAGCTGCGAGACAAAACTTTCATACCTTTGTGCTTTTTGTTCCATCCTTGTTTGGTTCCAGAGTAAAGCTGGGATTTCCCTTGGAAGTTAATTGGAGGAACAGAGACACCTTCTGCAGAGGGAGAAATACTTGTTCTTGATTTGATTATAAACAAGTGTTTTGTGGAAAAATACTAGCTCAGAAAGTCTATTAGGAAATATGCTTAGATGGAATTGTAATTAGCCAGTGTTGAAGTTGAGCCTCATGGGGATTTGCTCCATGCTGTACTCTAAAGAGGTGCTTTTTGAACTGAAATCCAAACCTGTTTCAAGTAGTCCCTTTATTTTCTTATCACATAGGTGGTCTGTGTAGGTGAAATTCTCATAGCCACCCTGCAGCTGAGATCATCTCTGCTGATGGCTACTACTAAACTGTAGGCATGCAGTTTGTGGTATTTGGGAGTGGAGCTGCGGCCGATCCCCATCCCCAATGGGCCACAGGTGTGAGGAGCAGGTGAGCAGCATGGAAGGCAGTGAGACCTGGAGTGCTGAGGGCACTGATCAATCACCAAAGGGAGCAGAGGGCACACAATGCCCTCCCAAGGGCAATGCATGAACATGAGGGCTATAAAAGGTTGGGCTAAAGAACAAGGGGAGCAGGTGCTTGTAGCCTTCTGATGTTGCATGGTGTTGCTCTGTATGGGCAGATACTTGAAGCCTTCTGATGTGGTATGGTGTTACTCTGTTTGGGTGAATGCTTAAAGCCTTCTGAGATTGTATGGTGGCTGTCTCAACTGTAATGTCAGACTGCATTTGAAAGACTATATTGCCTGTTAAAATTCTTAGTGTCTTAGAATATAGGTTAGAAATCGATTAGATATTAGGAAAACATTTTTCATGAAAAGGGTGATAAAGAACTGGAATGATCTGCCCAGGAAGGTGGTAGAATCACCATTCCTGGATGTGTTTAAAAAAAGACTGGATGTGGCACTCAATGCTGTGGTTTAGTTGAGGTGTTAGGGAACGGGTTGGACTCGATGATCTTGAAGGTCTCTTCCAACCTTGTGATTCTGTGATTAATATAAATTGTCATATGCTAATTTTTTGTTGGGGAAAAGATGGTCTGTTTCAAGCATTTTCTGTAAGTTATTCACTTGTAAGCATTGGCATGTTTGAAAAGGTTTGATTGAGAAAGGTAAACACTATGAAATTTTAAATGTTCTTTGCTTTTGTAAAAGTACCACTACTAAGTTTGTGGTACTTGAGGAGAAGATATAATGGAGGTCTTTATATAGAGAGAAGGCTACTCTTTATATTCCTTTTCTTCCAATTCACCTCACCAGCTGTGCATTGAGCAGAGCTTCAGCTACCTTGGTAAGTAATGCAACCCAGTAAGAAGGGATTTGTAGAACAAAGTGGTGCTGAGTACCCCTCATCACACTCTGTGTGTTCCAGAGGTTTTATGCAGACCAGATCTTGTTGTGTCTGATCAAACCTCTGTGAGTTGCATTCCTGGAATGCATCTTTTTGGTCTGGCTTCATTTGTAAGCAAGAGGTGGGAGGAATTTGATATAGAGAGGAAAAAGGAATCTCTTCTGATTTAAAAAAAAAAGAATGCTCAGTAGTGCTCAATTGTAATATGAGGCCATGTGAAGGAATTGAGTGCTACCTATGCAATTTACTATTTACATACCAAATTACAGTGCTTGTATTAAATGCTCTTAAGCATTCTCAAGTTGTTATTAATTAATTTACTAATATGATGCTTCTATTTTTCTTTCTTGCACCACCTTCTGTAATCTAGTGAGCCATCATGATAATTCTGAAGGAGAGAGAAGAAAGCCACCTTCCCTGTGCTTCCCATCACTTGCTAATGATCTTGGTATGTTCCCTGACATTTTCCCATGCCATTTCTAATTGGGAATGTGACTGGCATTTAAAATACAATCTGATTGTAGCATAATGAAGTAATATGAAGACCTTTCTAGGGTATGCAAAGATTGTCACTTTTTCAGTGTGTGAAGTTCTTTAATGTTTCAAGCAGAAGTAGGTGTTAACAAATCCATGTGTTTAATGTGGGTGCTAACTGAACGGTAAGTGAATCTGTGTTTCAGAGCAGTGGCTTGAACATCTTATTCACCCAAGGTAATCTCATTGTCAAGGAATATATTGTGTTTTGCTGTTGGTTTTAGGAGGCATGCTGAAGTTTTGTAGTTTGGGAGACTGTGTAGTTAAATCTGCTACTCTGAGCTAATCCGTGTCCTTTGTTCTTAATTCATGTACATATCTGCTTCCTATTAGAACATTATAATTTATAAGAATACATCTGTGGTCTCTGATTATCAGGTTGAACAGTGCTTTATTGTGTTCTTTAGGCTGCATAATGTATTTTTCTGTAGCCTGTGGCAATGTAGCAGTCTCCCTTCACTGGTGGGCATTGTGAGATGATGAGGCAGTGCCTTTCTGCAGGGTAGTGTTGATAAGGCCTTGAGGCCATATTTCCCTTCGCTAAGCTTTTGCTAAAAGCAAAGAGATAGGAGCTCTTCTGTCCTATAGCAATGCACAGATCTAAAATGAGGGAGGTAGGATTTATTTTCCTTGTCTGCTTTCTCCCATAAGGGCTTGATCTTTCTATGCTTGCATCAGTGAAACTCAGGAGTAATTCTGATGAGGTCAGTGAAGCTATATGAGTGTGCAGCTGGGGTAACTGGAGGCAGACATGATCAAGCATAATTCATAGAATCACTGGATGGTTTGAATTGGAAGGGGCCTTATAGATCATCTAGTTCCAACCTCCCTACCATGGGCAGGGACACCTTTCACTAAACCAGGTTACTCAGAGCCACATCCAGCCTGGCCTTTAACATTGTCAAGGTTGAAGCATTTACCACTTCTCTGGGGAGCCTGTTCCAGTGCCTCACCACCCTCGCATTAAAGAATTTCTTCACAACATCTAATATACCTACCTTCTTTCAGTTTGAAGCCATTCCCCGTGTTCTGTCACTACAGTTCTTGACAAAGAGTCCCTCTCCAGCTTCCCTATATCCTCCTTCAGGTACTGGAAAGTTGCTGTTAGGTCTTCACACAACCTTCTCCTCTCCTGGCCAAACAGCACCAACTCTGTCAGCCTGTGTTGATAGAATAGGTGCTCCAATCCTGTTATCAACTTTGTGGCCCTCTCTGGACTTGCTCCAGCAGCTCCGTGTTCTTATGTTGGGAACACCAGAGCTGGATGCAGCCCTCCAGGTGAGGGTCTTAAAAGTGCAGAGTAGAGGGGCAGAATCCCTTTCCTTGCTCTGCTGGCCGTGCTGCTTTGGATGCAGCCTGGGATTCAGTTGGCTTTTTGGGTTGTGAGCACACATTGCTTGGTCATGTTAAATTCTTTTGTCAACTGTAACCACTTGGTGGTGGTTGAGGTTGACAGAGTTGCAGTTCTCACTGCTGGATCAGGCTGAAGGGAGAATAATTCTTGAGTTGAACTGAAGGGCTGGAAGAAGTTTCCTTGTTAGGCAGTGCATCCAGCACATCATTGACTTACTGACCACTGTGGGAGGCAGTGTCGTGTTTTCCTGGATTTCCTTGAAAATCTATTGTAGCTTCCCCCAGCCATAAATTCTCATGTTTAACTGCATTCCAGATCTTAATAATAAATAGAAACCCTTTGGATGGGGTGGTGGAAGCTGTTTTGGGGATTTTACTGTGTTAAAGACATTCTGACATGGTAACATAGACTAAAGGCTTTTGAATTATTTGAGAAATAAACCCAAAAAAAGCAAACTAGCTTCAGCTAGATACATGCAGAGACAGCATTGTCTTGAAAAGAGTAGGCAATAGTCATCTTTGTAAATCCATTTGAGGTAGTTTGGTTTATCCTAGGAGCATCAGGGAAACAAATGGAGAAGGTAAACAATGGAAGAAAAAAGCTGTCCTTTCAGTGCTGAGCTGCTTGATGAATTATGACTTTTTTGTTTGTGTAGAAAGTCAGCTAGAAAGTTGGATTATAGAGACTGCATAATAGTCGTGATGAAAAGTAGGAAAATGTCTCATGATTGCTGTGAATGTATAGTCCTTTGTCACACTCTGATGTTTCTTAGCCTGGGGAATACAGTACTGGGTGTATAAATTATTATTATGAAAAGGTGCCTGTGCCAGACAATCTGCTGAAAGAGCAGGTGTTCTAGATCTACTGTGTGGTAGTTGTGAGCCACATTGTTTAATGCATTGGGAGAACTTGGTAATTGGAGTGTAGCAATGTGGCCACTGGGGACTTGGGTGTAATGAACAGTGAGCAAAATGTGTACTGATGTGTCTCACTGTTCATAGCAGGGCTGTAAACAGAAGAAGAGACAATGAACTGAAGGATGGGAAGGAGGAAGAAGTAATCAATAGGGGACATGCTGAACACACTTTTCTTACTGCAGTTTACAGTCTTGCTATCACCTCCTTCAGTTGCCTGTTAATCAACTGACAGGTGTTGGAACAGCAGCAGATCTCACTCACCCATTCCTGACCTGTAGTTGTTCAAACCTCTGTTTGTCAGCCAGCCACTTTCTGTGTATTTTTAAAAATGTTAAGATGAATCACAGCTCTTTCCTTGAAGAAGAAATAGTATCGTTCCTATCTGGATGCACTAAATACAAATTTCAGCCTTTTCCCCAGGATGGCCACTGAAGTCTGTGCTGCTTTCATTTCTTCATTTGTCCCAGTCACTGCCAGTCCATGGTCCTTTTCTGTAACTGGTGAATACATGATTTGAACTATGGTGAGCTCACAACTTTATATGACAGTTCCTGAAAACAGGTATGATCCGCATTCAGTAGCACAGAAGAGAATATTTATTTGCTGGTTTTGCTGTTCAGTTATATTCAGTTACATATTTTGTTTATTCACATTCTAAAGTTTAATTATTTTACTTATTTTTTGTGTAGGAATGAGTTGTGTTCATGTAATGCCTGGCACTGTAAACACTGCAAAAACAGAACATTTTTAAGTGTTTGTGTATGTATATATGCCTACATATATGAGAGTTATTAATACTGTTATACCTTAAGGGTATTAAAGAGTCAGAAAGTGTATTTTCGTGATACTGAGTCACACAGAGTATCTTCAGTCACAAAAATCCCCCAGTTTTTTGTGTTTCAGTGCCATTTAAAAATATGTTTGGCTTTTGTATTTGCTTGCATTGTGGATTGGAAACTGTCCATGCTCTCATGTATTGTGGGGATTCTTGGAGGGGGAAAAAAGCCCTGTTATTAGAAGAAATAGTGTGTTAGATGCAGATGAGGGTCTGCATCTGAGTTTTACTAATAAGCCTCCATCTCCAGATTTGCTGATTACTGGAGGCATCATTTTTCAGATTTAAAATAGTGGCCCTGCTGTCTCTGTGCCTTGCAGCCTTGCATAAAGAAGTCTTGACAACTGGTAATGTTCTAGATAACTGCTAACAGCTCTTACTGACAAGTGTATGTCAGTAGTTTCTCCTCTGTGTGTCTTACTCTGACACTCTGCCTGCACTGTCCATATTGGGGACTTAAGGGAGTTCTCTGCAGAGAAGCTACTTGAGAGGCAGCTTAGAGACCCTGTGACATCAGAGGCAATTCCTTGGATACACAGAGATGAGAGTACAATTTCTGCACAATGCTTGACAGGCACTTAGTGTAAGGCCAGGGAGGCAGCCTGGGCTTATACATGTGGTGGAGGGAGTGTGAAGCACTGAGAGCTAGGTGCTTCTGGCACTGATGCTGATGCAATTATTTTAAATAAGCCTGGTGGCAAAACACTTCCTGCTGTTATACTCTCAAGTAGTGTATGGGAGAGGTTACACTTCACAATCTTTCTCACTTTACTTACAGTGTGATCCCTGGTCTGTATTACCTGCTGATTCTTAATGGTATGGTGATGTATGTGGCTTGTTTTAATTTGCAGAGGGGCAACAAACCACTTGAAACAATTTGACTAATTTAATAAAAAGTCTAGTCTGTGTCAATGTAACACATTTAATGACTCGTGTGTGTGAACTGCAACAGACAGATCTGAGATGCAAAACATGATGTTATTTCTTGAGCAGAAGCTGTAGGGATTGTGCAACTGCTGGGTTCCATTGGAAGCCTTTAGTGCTTTTCTTGACATTATGTATGAATTGTCTTCCAATTCAGAACCCATTTATAATTACTTAATTTATACTTTATTTATAATTAGTTGTAACACGGTTATCTTAAAAAAAATCAAGATCACAATTTAGTTAATGGTAGACTGTGCCAGAGTTAAGTTTTCCAAGCTGTATGTATTAGAATGCAGATTTTATTTGCATAGTCACAAAATTTCTTTCCCAGAAATTGTGCTTTGTTCAGTGTACTGCATAGGCAATGCTCAACACCATTATGATTTTTCTTCTTTATTCAGTGAATGTCTGTTACACTCAGTTGGAGCATGTTCCCAAATACATAATTTAGGTTTTTCTGCTCTGGTGATCACAGTATTTGTATTTGTCTTCAAGTATTTGAGATTCAGCTGGTATTTGATTTTTCACACCCTTCCTTATACTTCACAGTATTAGTATTATTCCTGGTCTATAGAAAGAAAACTGAGGCACATGTTCCAAACTGTATTTGCTTCCGTTTCCCTATACAGTGGGTAGTTTTAAGATGATGAATGCTGTTAGTATGGAATTTGTCTTTTCCCTTATGTGCTTTACAGAGTACAATTACATACTGAACTTTTCCTCACTGAGTAAGCTTGATGATTTGAACCTTTAGGCCCAGCAGAATCCTAAATTTTTCTGGTATTTTCATCATGCATTGTTTTAAACATTCTCTCCTGCATTTGGAAGTGCAGTGACTCTCCTGACTCCCCCCACTGGTACTTCCACAGTAAAAAATCAGGCTCTACAAATTTAGGGCCTGAACAGCCTGGTCTTCCACAGATCATCTGTGTGCCAAAGTTACCAATGAAAGTGGTACAAGAGGAATCACTGAACCATGGGGAACAATTGAAAAAGTGTCGTGGTGTTCTAGAAGCACATTCAAGACAAAATAATTTCCCCTAGAGAAGCCTAAAATATATTTGAGTCCATTAATTTGAATTCAAAATGAACTTTCTGCAGAATGTTTTTATCGGGAAAGATGTGTTCAGATTGTATCTGCTGAAAAATTAATATGGGAGTTTGTATAAATACATGTGGAACCTTACAGCCTGTAGAGGTAATTTCACCTTTGTTGCTGACTCCACCTCCAGTAACTGTTCATGTGAACTGAAAAATTACCTAGAACAGCTTCTGGCTTAGGAAAAACCCCCACAACATGTTGAATTTGGTTCAGCTGTGAAATTCTGGAAGATTATAGCTATTCCAAATTTAAGTAAGGGACCCAACAGAGATCTAGACTGCCCTTTAGCCAATTTTTTGTAAAAATGAACTAGATTCAAAGTGAAGCAACATTTAAATGCTCTCCTGTCCTTTGCTTATGCTTAACTGACCATAGGCAGGGAGAGAGGTTAGCTAGTTAAGAAACAAAGGACTTGTCCACATTCAGAGGGATTGAAAATAGACAAGAGCCTTCAATTCACCATGAGTAGGTTATTGCTGGTGGATCTCAAGAGCAGGCTGATACTGGAAAGTGTGCAAAACTGATACTTATTTCTCCTGACATAAGAATATGGCTGAAGTTGGTGAAAGGGATCATAGCTGGAAGGAAACAATTGACATTGGAATTGGAAAATTCAGGCCTTGCTGCTGCTTTTACATCAGACATGGCATGAACGTTGCTCATTTTTTCAGTGCTGGTTCTTAATGCAGCTGAGTGCCAGAGTAAGACTTTGTAGGGCAGCATGGAAGGACAACAGTTCTGGAAAAGGAAAACTTGTGCTATACATAAAGAACATGTTATCCGTGTTTGGCAGTAATTCAGGTTATGCCTAATGCTGCTGTATACAAGGATGAATTTGCTACTTTTATTAATCTCTGTATCACTTCTGTGGAATGAATAATAAGTAGATAGTATTCATTTTTACAAACTGGCAATTTGTTCAACCAGGTTGCCTTCTTGACTGTGTAACTTGAGTATCATTGATGTTAGTGATATTACACTGGTGTATCTGGAAAAAGAAATGAGGGCATTGAGACTGCAACTTGTCAAAGGTCAGTCAGTCAATGTGTACAAATGCTGAGTTTAGAACACAGCAGTGTCTGATATCCTGTGCCCATAATCTCTACCTCATACCTTAGTGATTTAAAACCTGTGCCCCTCAGATGATTGTTGTCTGGAAACTAACTTAGTTGACAGTGTTTGTTTCTAGATAAGTAAAGGCATATTGTCTTTGCAGTCCTTGTCTCTCTCACACATCTCTCTCATTGTGACCAAAACTATTGCTGAATGATGTGGTGTCATTTTAGATGACAGTCTCAAATCAGTTAAGGGTCACAGGCTGGCCTACAAAGGGAATTTTTTAAACTGGTTGTATTAATGAATTACAAATTGTATCATCAGTTTGATGATAACAATTCCAAATTGTATCATCTCATTGCCCTAGTCACACAGTTTCTTCCTTGCTTAGTATCTCTGTGTGGTAAAGCTAAGCCAGCATAGAATAGGAACATAGGCAGGATTCTGGGAACACATAATGTGTGAAGGTTTCTTCAAAAGGTTTGTAACAGGCCATGCTATACCCCTAGTCTTGCCCCTTGCATTCTCGTCACTGAACCATTTTTAAAATCCTGGATCTGTCTCACCATTTTTTCCACTATTACGCCAGCCCTATTTGTAGTTTCCCCACCTGTTACTGTGTGTATTGCTCCATAACTTCAGTGTGCCAAGACTGACTGCAGTGTGGTATATAAATTACAATATACTTTTCCCAGTTTTTCCTTTGCCCACTTCTAATTTGTGCAAAGCATCTATCAAAGCTTCTGGTATTATTTAATCCATGAACTAATCTGTCTTTGTGAGTTGCACCTACCCTGACAATTGCTATTAAACCAAAAAGACACCCTCAAGAGCCTAGCTCAAGGGATAAGGGACTTCTGGTGTTGTGGTTCCTTATGAATAGAAATGCATCATAATGTGAAGGCTGAGGACTCTTCTCATTCATGAAAGGTATGATCTTGTGCAGTGCTGCCTGGCAGTGCCATCACTAGAGGGTTTGCCCAGCTATGTTACACCTTTCAGCACTCGCCTTGCAGTTTGTGATTGTTGCTACGTATCACAGTACTGCCTAGTGACTTTGGCAGAGACCAGATGTTGATTGATTCCTACTGCCCTGAACCCTCTCTGAGAACCAGGGCCATCTGCTGTGCAGGATGCAGGGCTCTAAGCATGGCCCTACAAACAGTGGGAACACTGCCTCCAGGGTATAAGGGACCCTAAATCCCTGACATCCTAGAATAATGCTAGGGATGTTTGGGTGCAGGCCACGCACAGTCAGGAGAGGCAAACACACAAGTGAAGGGTGTGTGGCAGGTAAAGCACACTGTAATCATAATTGTTGTATGTATTCCTCAGGGCTTTGACATGGATAAAGCCTCTGCTCCTGGGAATTCTTTTCTAGGTGGACATTAGGGACCAAAAGAAGCATTGCTGACACTGTTTCAGAGATGGCAGAGTGCACCATGATAAGCTTGTTACTCTCAGTGAGAGTAGTCTAACAAGCTAACACTCAGATTTTTGGGAAAACTTTATCTGAATTGCCTTGCTCAAGGTCACATAAGGGTATCTTGAGCTGGCATGGTTGCACCACGTCTCAGCCCCGTGATTTTCCTTCCGCACAAAGGGTTGGCAAAAGCTGGTGATGTCAGTGCAGTCAGCATTTTCTCCATACCCCTGAAGCCCAAGCTATGCTTTGGTAGTATTTGTTGGTCCCATAAATGTTTCTTGCTACACTTCATCCATGGCTGAATTCCAGGGACAGAGTAAGTCGTTTCTATATATAGCTGATGAAACACTTTGGGGTCTTCTGACAATGACAGTTGTTACTATGAAGCCAGCAAATGAATTTTTTCTGTTCTTTCTTAATTTTTTATTTCCAAACCTGTCATTGGAAATAATTTACTTTGAAAAGAGTAATTAGCTACTGTCTAGTTAATACCACCACATATGACTGGCATGGAACTTTTTCAGAGTCAAAGTTTGTGCCTTTTGGTGCTAACGGGAGGGCTAAATATGCTCAGTGCCCACAGTGCTTTTCCTTAGCTCAGACAAAATCAGGATGTTGGTTCCCAGATATATGGCTCTATTCTCCCTCTCTCTTTCTGTTTTTCTTATGTATGTGTTGGTTTCAGAAATATTAAGTGAGTTCAAAGTTTATTCATACTACCTTTACATACTGAATTTAATTCCTTGGTTTTCTCCTTACAGTATAGTGTGTTTCTTACATTGAAGAAGGCAGGTTATATTTATTGTGTTGCAAAAAACCAAACCCCTAAATACCTCTAATAAATGAATACACTTTATAACACACCTTACCTTTCTGCTTAGCTTTGTTAGGGAAATTTATGCATAATTTTTAACAGAATCCAACATTTTTGTCCAATCTAAATCATAATTTCCTTAAATAAATAAAATTTTTGTAGGTTAAGCTTTAAACTAGTGGATATTTGCTACAAGCAAAAGTGTGTTTTATGTACAAGTGACAGTTATGGCATGCTTTGAAAAGAAAAGGCTTTTTGATCCCTATTTTAAGATTCTATTAACAGTTTACACAAAAGAATAGTCACTTTGAATTTATTTTCTTTTACCTTTCATTGACTTCTTTCTTGAGAAAGCATCCTATTGTTCTTTTTCACAAAAAATCAGGCTGTGACTAGGACAAGATGAGTACTTAAAGACTCAATGACTGATTGAGCTCTCATAAGGTTCTTTATCTTCCTGTGGCCTTTCTGAGACAGTTTTGGCAAATACAAACTATTGTGTTCCTACACAGGAGTGTCACAGCTGAAAACTAATGGTGACCATTTCCATGTCGGTTGATTGTTTCACAGGCAATTATTTAAGTAGAGAAATCTGGCTCATTTCTTATTCTAGATCTCATTAAGTTCAAGTAGAAGAATAATCTGGTGAAACACTCATGCAGTGTTCAGCATTTTTGGAGTTTTATTGAAAGTTGTCAGTTTATTCTACTATTTTGTGAGAGGGAAGTGTAAGAAACATGTTGAAGGATTGAAAATCTGAGAAACAGTAAAAATGCGAAGGACAGAGTTATTGAAAGAATGATATGATGGCTTTTGACAAGTAAGTGAATGTTAAATATAAACTCTGTGAAAACCTTCAATTTCATTAAGAAGGATAGAGATTAATGTCCTTTGGATAGAAAAGCCCTTTGTTTCTCAAGGAGCTTCATGCAAAGCATACCAGAAGGCTTTCACTTGGGTGGTACTCACTTGTGTGAACTCCCAGACCTGTTGTTGCTGCTAGGAAAGATCTGGCCTTTTGGTTCTCCTCATGCGTGGAAAGTGATGCCTGCTTGCCCCAGTGTTCTCCTGGGTTCAAGGCACCATTTTCCTGGGTAGGCCCTTACTAGAGTATATGTTAGCATGAACTACAGCTGCACATCTTTTGCCAAATAAAAGACAAAACTAGTTGACAATTCAGCTCTGCCTTCTGTACTCCTGATCTCCCCTACCACATTATTTTTTCTAATCTGTTTGGCAGTCATGAATATTCTTTTGTTTTGCCCCATTGTAAACAACCTGTGTAATTTCTGCCTTAAATATACTTGCTGACTCTCAGGTACCTTGCCATGTCAGCTGAAGATTCTCTATTCATATGGTTCATTGTGTTTCCTTCTTTTTCTATCTTTGAGACTTTTGTTCTTTGTTTCCTGTTTAGGTTGCTTATTTCTGTTTTGGTTTTATTTTCTTTCTCTTTAGACACACATAGTTCATGGCTATATGATTCCACTAGCTTTATTTGGGAATAGTCCTAACCTACCTTGGCTGTGGGAAGAAGCTAGGTGTAGCAAACAGCTTTATTCATGCCACTGTGCTAGGCACAGCTTTCCTGTTCTCTTGTTGAGCTGCAAGAGGCAGCTCCCTTTCCACTTCACTTTTGGCTCTCTTTCCCCTATGGACCTCCATTCATATGCTTCTCATTACCATCCACACAGTTAGTTTATAAAATTAAATTAAAGTAGTAAACAAAATACCAGATACTACTCCTAAAGCTCCATCTATAAATATCTCCCCTGCCTACTCATGCTGTCTGATTAAGAGGCAGTAAGCAGTTAGTTAGAGAGCCTAAAGCAGGTCAGATTCCATCAAGATAGGCAGGATTTTTTTTTTTTTTTTGAATGAGGCTATTCCATTTATCTTCCTGTTTTGTAGGTAAAAAGCCCAATGTTCCCAAAATGCACACTGACAAAGTTGAAGGCTCCTATTTAGACATTTTCAGAATTAAAGATTTTCCATTCTGAAATATTTTTTGATCCAAAATAGTCTAATATAACCTAGCCAAAGTGGATCTTGAACACATGATTTTTTTTTTTTTTTAATCTCTTGGACTAGCTGAGGGGATACTATGGTTCTGGCCGTTGGTTCCTAGGAACAATGAAGACATTTTTGCTTTGTTATCAAGTAGTGTTTACCTATGTACCAAGTAAACATGGAAAAATGAACAGTACCTTTGTAGCAGTGGCTAGCTGTATTTTGAGAAAATCCAGTTATTTTATGAAAACATAATAACCTTCTTTAATAATTCTAGAAAATTAGAGTGAAACATCCTTTGATTTCTAGAAATCTAGACATGGGTCTGATTCCAGTCCTAATCCACAGTGTGATTGGATAATCTTTGTCAAAGAAATTCTTTGCCAAAGCACCTCAGTTTTTATTTTGTGACTGAGGAGGGCACCCTGGCCCATATTAGAAGGCGAAGACCAAAAAATAAAATGTGGGTTGTAGGTAATACCTCCCTGTACAAAGCCTTCAGTACCTGTGAGGCTCACCTGTACTGCACAGTGGGGACTGGTGCAGAACCATTTCCATCCATGCAGATCCCCAGCCACGGCAGTGCCAAGGAAAGGCACAAAGCTGGTTGCAATGGCTCCCCTCTAATGAGGGAGTGCATGGAAGGTCACAGGCTTCATCAGTGCAGGAGAGCTCTTTGCATGGGGGACAGCTCTGGGTCACAGCATTACAATTTATGTGTGTACTTCTAGGACTCTGACTTCTTCCTGCATTTCCTTTAGAAATTTTTCCTGTGCTCTATATAGCAAATAAGAAGAAATAGTTTTACTGACTGTGAAGGCTTGAATTATCATTTAAGTGATTGCAGTTAGACTTGTATTGAAAACCAAAGGTGGCTACCAAGCTATAAAAATAAACCACAAGTTGCACCACATACATATAATGTGAACACACATGAATTGTGTTGGTTTGTAATTGCTATTTGATCTTGTCTCAGAGTATCCTAAGAGAATGCTCATTTGTGTTTGAGCAAAAAAAGGCTAAGCATAGCATTTGCTTTGGTATGTAGATAGAAGTGTAGCAACCTTGGGAGTATTTGCACTGAGCAGGTGAAAAGCATGTGGTTCTGTCTGGCTGCTTAGATTTGGAATTTCATTCTTAGACTGTTCATCTCAGAGTATGTACATCAGTCTCCAGAAGTTCAGCTTGCTGTTATTGCGTGAGTTGTTGCAAACCTCTTCTGAATTCCAATTTGTAACCTTAGTGCTGCATTTACCAAGCTTTTTTGAGCTGAGGAGTAGGAATTTTCTGTGCATGTGTGCATGTTTTTCTATATTGCTTGGAGTTAAGGGATAGAAGGTGACTTGGAAGAAAACAGCTTCAGTTAGCAATATGAAATGGAGCACATATGGTGTCTAGGTGTAAATTATCCTGGTTATTCATTCCCATTGGCTTGGAGACCTACTGAGCCTTTAACGAGCACGGTTTCCCTTATGCCTGATTTTGTTATTTACGGCTTCCAAAAGCTCAGCTTTGGTGAGCATTTTCATTTTCTGGGTGAGAGATGATACATTTTTGGTGTTGTATCCAGTGTGGACACCTCTAGAGAAGATGACCTTGGCTGATGATAGGTGCAGGCATTAATGACAAGCTCCATGAAGAACGTAGTAAACTTGCCAATTCCCAGAAGAAACATTGTTGCCAAAGCAACTGAAATGAGAGGGCACTGGAGATACCGGACATGCTTGCCAGGATGCTTGATCTCGGCGCTATCCTTTGAGATTTTGCCCTGTGGAAAGCACGGGCAAATGGTTCCTGCTGCACCCTTGTAAAGTTACTGGCTCCACAGAGCTTTGTACGTGCTTCTCGGTGCCTGCTTTTGGATTTACTGAGCGTGTTTTTTGACAAAAATATACGTGTTGCTTTTTAAAGTTGTGTTTCCATGCTGTCTGGTTAACTCCAGACCTCTTTCCACTGGAAAACGTTCTATCACTTGGGTGTCCTTGCTGGGCCGGCTCGTGTAATCCTTATCCTGAGCGTGCGAGGTGGCCCGAGGCGGGACACGGGCTCAGACTAACGCTAAGCAGTGTCGAACTGCATTAGCAGACCGTAGCCGGGCCTTGGCGAGCAGGAGTACGAGTCAGTAAGAGAGAAACAAACCAAAACAAAGGCCAGGTAGGTATCGGGCTGGAAGAGCAGACCGGCGGGCATTGCGGTCAGCCGTGTCGGGCCGGAGCGCCGGCAGCGCCCGGCAGCACTGCCCTGCCCTGCCCGGTGCC
>VZRH01008430.1:47171-60570 GCA_013397555.1 Urocynchramus pylzowi | reverse complement strand
TGGAAAAACCCATTTTAAAATTTCTTTTCCCCTATTTTCTGTGGAAAAACCCAGTTAAAAATACAAATGATTTCCATTTTCTGTGGAACTCACAATTTACCTCAGTGGATGTCAGTGGGACTTAATAATATTAAAGGCCAATGTAAACAATTCCATGCTTTAGGGAGCTAAAAAATAAATAAGGACATGAAACACAGAGGGGAAAGGAGCTGAGGGAAATAATAAAAATTGATGTAAATCCGTGGGGGTTTTGACTCTTGAGGTGATCTCTGATTCCCTGAAGCTGATGGATTTATTTTTTCCTTAGGAATGACATGGAAAACACAACGGGGACAGGCACGAGAAGAGTTCCCAGAAGCTGCTGAAGAACAGCCTGGAAAGCAAAATATATTTTAGGGATGTCCCTTCCCTAAAAAAAATCAACACAAATTTAGAGACAATTTGTGTTTATTCCATACTCTGTGCTCTGGTGAATCAAAAAATTCCTTGGGATTTAAATTAATCACCCCATTTATTAATTNATATATCTGTATCTACTTAATGTTTATATATCTGTATCTCTGTATATATAGAGATTCTATAGAACCTGGGATCCCTGCAGGAGGAAGCTCCTGGAGAAATGTGGATTTAGGAGGCAGCAGGAAAATCCCACAGGGCAGGGTGTGACAATTCAGCCGGGTTTGAGGTTTTGGGAACAAAAGGGATGTCCCATCCAGGTGCGGATTTCCAAGGTGTTGCTGATGGCTTTGGAATGGGCTCATCCAGACAACGGATTGTGAAAGTGCCCAAAATCCCCGAGTCTGTGGCTGCTGAGGGCTGGCACACGTGGTCTCTTTTGTGGGGGAAAAAAATCATATTTAAAATGGATTTTTCTTTCATTGTTCTAGAGGAAAAATCCATTTTAAAGTGGAAATTGTGGCAAAAAGCCAGTTCAAGATGGAAATGTTTCCCTTTTTTTTTTGGTGGAAAAAATACAGTTTAAATCAGAATTTTTTTTTTTAAATTTATATTTTTTCGAAGATACAGTACAAAAGGGAAATTTCCTTAACTGGGAATGCAAACGGGCCCAGCAGAAGGAAGGGAGCCATGGGAATGCTGGAGGCTGGTCAGGAAATGCCAAATTCAGTGTTCAGGGAAAGCCTGGGGAGGAACAACCTCGGGGAGAGGTTTAAATGTCCCCATTCCTGGGTCTGGGAAGGGAAAATCACAGGAAAATCATGGGATCATGGAAGGGGTTTGGAAGGGAATTTAAGGATCTTCCACTTCTACACTTCCTATCATCCCAGATTCCTCCAGCCCGGCCTTGGACACTGCCAGGAGTGTGGAGTCCTCAGCCTCTCAGGAAACCTGAAAAAGTGAAAAACCACAGACTCTGAAGAGCACAAACAGCATTTCTGAAACATTTCTGAAACATTCCAAATACAGGTGGGAGGGGAAGAGCACAGCTGCAGCTCCTTGGCCTTTTTCTTCTCTCCCTCTTTTCCAGGTTGAAAAGAAAACGGCATCCACTGCTTTCCTTAAAGTGTTGGACAATTCCTTTTTCTTGACCAGAGATGGGGTGACTGAGAGGTGTTTTAAAAACTACAAATCCATTCTCCACATTAAAGTCTTAAAAACTACAAATCCATTGTCCACATTAAAGTCTTAAAAACTACAAATCCATTGTCCACATTAAAGTGCGTCCTCGCAGCAGGGATTGTTCAGGAATGTGCACCGAGCTCATCAAGAGCCAGGATGGTTTTCCCAACACCCAGGGAGAATTTTTGGTGCTGCAGTGGCTTTGTTTTAAATTTAAGCCCAGCCTTGGCCAGGCTCTGCCTTCCACAGCTTCTCTACCAAAACCAAGGCTGAATGTGGGGATGGTTCCTGTAGTGGAAAGCTCTGTTAGGGATTGTAGTCCCCAAAATCTGTAATTGTTCTAGAGAGCTGCTGCTGGGGGATTTTGGATTCCTGCAGCATCCCCAGCACCTGTCAGGGCTCTGCAAATGCACATTTCTGGGCTTTCATGTGAATATTCCCTCCCTCCAATTTAGATCCCTAAAGTTCTCCCCTTTTGCAGGCACTGCTCAGATATTGTCAGCTTCTTTTCACTTCTTATTTTCAAATTTACTGTATATAAAAATGTGGATATACTTTGGTCAAGTTCAGCACAGAATGGTTTGGGTGGGAAGGGAACTCAAAGCATCTCATGTAGAATTAATGGGGAGACTGAATTAAGATCAGACTGCAATAAGGGAGAAATGAGGTGGAACTTGTTGGCAGGAAGGCCTCCAACCCCCTCCCATGGGAGGATTTTTTGTTCGATTTTTTTTTCTCGAGTGGCTCATTTCCCTGCTGCTGGAACACCTGATTATTTTCCTTTTGTACTGTACATTAGGAAAAATTAAAAAAAAATAAAAATCTGCTTTAAACTGTAGTTTTTCCACAAAAAAAAAGGGGAAACATTTCCATTTTGATTTGCTTTTCCCCGCAATTTCCACTTTAAAATGGATTTTCCCACCAAAACAAGGAAAGAAAAATCCACTTAAATATGATTTTTTCCCCACAGAATATAGCAAAAAAATACCATCACCAAAACTATTTTAAACAGATTTTTTCAATAATTCTATTTTAAAAGGCATTTTCCTGGCATTTAGATTTTAAACCGGATTTTCTCACCAAAAATATGGGAAAAAAAATAAAAAACCAAACTTATTTTAATTTTTTTTTTTTTCTATTTTAAACTGATTTTTCCGCAACTCCCATTTTACACAGGAGCGTGGGACAGGGCTCCTGGGAGCCCCAGGGTGACAGCTTGACCCAGCTGCCAGCACATCACGCAGGTGCAGCGCACGCAGCTCCCCAGAAGGGCGCTGCTGCAGCGGCAGAGCTGCCCTCCCGCTCACTCCGGGATCCAGCCTCACGTCCAGAGCGCTCTCCTCGGCGAGGTGAGTCCCTGAGCGCCCCGGGCGGGCTGTTCAGGGTGAGTTTTTGTCCTGTTTTGATGGGGTTTGCGGTGGCCCCGTGGCTGGGCGGGTCCTTGCTCAGCCCTGCCCGCCTGGGCAGGAGAGATAAACTCCGAGAGTTGCCCAGCTCTGCTCCGCTCCCCCTCGCAGGGTTTCTCTTCTGAGGTGCCCCAAAGGCACATGCTGGCCGGTTTGCCTTCAGACACTGAGAATATCCCACATAGTTTTACCCTGGTCACAGAGTTTTTCCAGTTCTCTCACACCCCTTTCTGTGGCCTTTAGCCCAAATCCCTGAGGGCTAAGCCGTGGACGTGCTGATTTCCCCTGTGAGGAATTTACATTTCTGCAGCCAGGCTAAGTTTTAGTATGCTTTCTCAGCAAAATCTTATAAATCGGAGATTTATACCTAAATTTGTACCTAAGCAAGACAGCCGGGGCTGCTCTAAGCCCCTGCACACATTTAATCAGAGGAATCCCATCCTGAGCTGCTCTCCCTGTGTTAATCAAGATAAGCAGTCCCAGCATCCGTGCAGACATTTAGGTCTGGGGAAGATCAGTCCCGGTTTAGCAGCGTGTGGAAGGAAAAGTGCACGTTGGAGGTGTTAATTGTCACCTTGTGCTGATGAAAAGGCAGCAGTGTGGGGAAGGGAGGAAAGCAACAAGAATTACAGGTTTGAAATATGTAACAATATTAAAGGGTGGAAGCAGTGAGCTCTGTTACCCTAAGGAGATGAAAGGAGGGATTTTAAGGGAACAGGGATTTAACAACACTCACTTTGTGGAAGATCAGTGGGCTCAGGTGAGCTCAGGATTAGCAGAGCTCTGCCACATGAATTCCATAGGATCTGGAACAGTCCTGGAGCCACCTGAGAGCTGGAGGAGCCTGGGACACGCCAAGGGACAGCGGGGAGATCACCAGAGGCACTCCCAGGAGGTCACCAGTGTGAATCCCACAGACACCTCCTTCCATCTCCTCTCCTGAAGAAGCTTCTAGAAGAGAACTGTGAAGACCTGCTGAAGCATTCTGAGAGACCCCAGGTGTGGTTGAGGGGAGAAAAGCAAAATATCAGCTGCCAGTGTGAGAGCTGGAAGTGTTTCCTACTCTTCTGCTTTTCTGGTGGTGGGAACAAAAACTGTGTGAAGCATGTGAGGAAGGCAGTGGAAAAGGATGGGGAGTTGATAAAAATGGGCAGATTTCTAAGAAGAAAACTGTCATATATATATATATAGAAACTGTCAAAATCTACAGAAAGTTTGCAAAACAGAGCCGTATAAAAAACCTGAAAACTGTCTCCTGGGACAGTTCCCAAAGGGCAAGTTATAATTATGAGGTACTCCCTCCAATATTGAACCTAATTTCAGGAAGTTCTTCCTGATAAACTATCTCAGAAGCCAATACAACAAGTGACAGAAGCTTTCAAGGACCCATCTCGGGCCGTGTTGTTTGAGAGGGGTTGGACCCATGCCAAACTTGATGGTTACAAATTGAAACCCAGTTTGGGAAACTCACAGAACCACCACAAACAAGTATCACAGAGGAGAAATTATCTCCAGGCAGAAATGTTACAGATACCTCAAACCCAGTTTGGGAAACTCACAGAGCCACCACAAACAAACATCACAGAGCAGGAATTCCCTCCAGACAGAAATGTTACAGCTTCAGCAAGGTCAGTCTGGCTCTGTAACATTTTGAACTGCCCTAAGAAACCCTTAGGAAGTGTCCCAGACCAGCTTTTGTGTTAATACCAAAGGAGCCAGGTCATCCCTGCTGTCCCCTGGGCCATCCAAGCCGTTGTCACTGTTGTCACCATGCCTTCAGCACACAGAGTGCCATGTTGTGCACGGTGGGAGCAACCCATCCAATCACATGAGCACGTAGGGGTAGACTTATTCTACAAGCCTTCTTTTTCAGACTAAAAGAAATCAAAAAAAGTCTTAAAAACCAAATTAATTCTTTTTCAGGACCTACTTAATTTAAAGAATGAGCATTTTGCCACAACTGTGACAAAGAAACATGAGAGTTTTTTGGAAGTGGCCATAATTCACGTGCCTGTTTCCCATCTCCTTTTTATCCCTGGGGAGATCCCAGTGTGACCAGCTCAGCACCCACAGCTGTGCTACAAAAGTGCTAAGCAGGGTGAGATAATCCACATTTAAAGCCCCTTTCAGGTGTGTTGGCCATGTCAGCACTGAGAAAACTCCAGGAAACCCCAACAGCAATAATTACTGTGATTTAATTGCTTCACTGATACAACTTTAACTCAAACATCGGTGGTGTAACTTCTGGTTTAACATCTCAGTCTGCACAGAAAACTCTTATTCCAGACTGATCATCTCCATCCTTCACAGAGCAGGCACTTCCTGTTAAATGATGTGGGAAAAGTGCCCCCAAGATTTGCATGACCTACTTGAATCATCCTGAGAGACAGAGAAAAAAAAAATTCTGAAGTTCAATGTAATTTTTGGCTTGTACTAAACAGCTTGAAGCATTTTTGTTTTCTTCAGTTATCTGCGTGCTGCTGTCTCCCTGCTGACATTTCCTGTAGGGTTGTAGGAGCACTTGGCATATCCTTGTATTTTCAGCTATTAAAAATCCTCCAACATTCAGCAGTAAATGCAGGTGAACTTTTGGACATTTATGTCAAGAATTTCCACCAAAGAGAAACTTGTTCCTTTCATGGCACAGGATTCTGCTGCAGCCATGGGTTCCATTAAATATTTCCCTCATTTTTCTTACACATTTCTCTCTTTATTGCCAGTTACAGCTCCAGGACAAATGCTGACACTTTTTTTGCATAAAAAAGATTTCACACTTGGTTTACTTTAGCTTAGTTGTGAATGTATCAGACTTTAAATTTAAAAATTCCTTTTGATTGTTTCCCTGAAATCATGTGGCAATAACCTAAAAGGAACACAGCAAATTTAAAGGCCTCTATTTTATTTTAAAGTAATTAATTTTTTTTTTTTTTTTTTTTTTTTTTTTTTTTTTTTTTTTTTTTACTAAATTATGTGGAGCTTAAACAAACAAACCAAAAAAAGAGAGAAAAAAAAAAGGAACAAGGTTTTTTCTCCCCAGGATCCTTTTATGGTCTGAGGCTGTTGAGGTGGAAAGGCCCTAAAAGGTTCCTCTAAGGGGACACCAAAAGAAGCAGGACTCCTGAATTCCCTGAATACCTGCAGAAAAGCACTGGATAATTGCACCATGGATAACAAAGCTGGAGGTAACAAACCCATCCCAGTGTTCCACCTGGGACACTTCATTCCCTGCAGGTGTCCTGGTACCTGCTACCATCCATTCCTGTGAGCTCTCAAATTTCATTCCTTTTACTCCTTTGTATGGCAGTTACTAAAGCAAAAGAGAGAAAAAACAGTTCCTATAATTTAAAAAATATACAGAGAGTTTGCAAAACAGAGCCTTATAAAAGACAGTAAAATTGAGGGGTTTTGTCCTTGAAATGGCACCAGGCGAGGACAGTGAAAGATAAATGAGGGAGAGAGGAGTTAACCCAGTGAAAACTTTATTGTATTTCCCTCTGGTGACACTATTTAGTGCCAACATTTTAAAAGCCTCTTGCGAGGAAGTTTTTCTTTTAAAAATTCTCCATGGGAGCCTCTTTGTTATGGAGATACCTTTTATGAGGAAAAGAGTCCTCAGCTCTCCATCCTCCCCTGGAGCTGGGAAGAAACAGCCAGGGCAGCTCTTCAAATGAGAATGGGGACAAAAGGATCCCTGCGTCTTCTCAAGCCTTTCTTACACATCCAAAGATCCACTGTGCTTTTCCTCAGGTGAAATAATGTGGAAGGAGAAACCTGGCAATCCAGAAATGCTGGCTGGAGGGGAGAGAAAGGACAAGAAGCTGCTCACACGCAGCTTGAGACACCCTCATTCCAAATGTGGTGAATAATATATTTTATTAAACTATATTTATAATTTATATTTATAATTTATATTTATAATTTATATTTATAGTTATAATTTATATTTTATTATAATTTATATTTCTATTTAAATTTCTATTTATATGAATGTTTATATTTGTATCTACCACTCCCATCCCAGAACAGCCCTGTGACTCTCCCCACCCACAAACACACACACACACCAAAATCTCCTGTATTTTTAACAGCAGGGCTCTGGTACACAACTTCCTGCAGGAAACATGAGCCAACAGTGGCAGCAGAGCACAGGAAACCCCAACACTACAAAAACTTAACTCCCTGCAAGGCCTGACACACGGAACACCACAAAAAGGGCATCTCCAGCTTGCAGATTCCCCTCACAAAACTCTTGGTGGATTTGGGCAGGGCAGGATTTATTCATCCTAAACTCAGCTTAAATCCTGCACCCCAGAAAAGCCCATCTGAGAACCAAACTCTTTCAGGTTGGGAGGAAGCAGGAATAGCTGCAGCTGTCACCCTGTCACATCCACAGAAGTTGTGGCACAACCTGCAGCACTTGGAAGCAAATCCAGCCATTTGAAGCCCAAACTTTTCTTTAGAAATGTCTTTTGGTCTTTATTAACCACCAGGGTGATGGAATTACATGCAAAATTCATCTGAGAGGTAAAAGGGGAAAAAAAAGTGTTTCATTACTCAGTTTGGGATTTTTGGGAGGGTTTTTTCATCTGCTGTCAAAGAAGTGAATGGCAACTTTTCAGAGTCTTTGTCCTTTGCACTTCACTGGTCACCATCTGCTGAGTTCAGTGGCATCATGCTGAAATCAGAATTTTTTGTTAAAGAGAGAACAAAATTATTATTTAATTGTCGTCACTGTTGTGACACAAAATAACATAACTCACGTATGGTGTTCTAGTATTCAAACAGGAATAGGAAAAGAGTATTTTATTTTTTAGACTTTAATATTTATAGAATTTTAAAAGTGATAGTGGATTGGAGGATGATATTGTTATTTCCTTAACCACACTGGTTAAACTAACAGTTTATTAAAATTTTCTTTCTACACAGAAGAATGCAAACAATCATTATTTATATGAAAGTGCCTGAGAAACTTTATTATAAGAATGTAAATATCAGAAGGTTTAGAAAATCTAAAAGAACAGGGTGACAAATAAATATTCCAGTAAATTTTGGATACTGGAACTTGGAGTTTTGCAACCATTGTAGCTCCAGCTTACCACAGATGTAAAAATGGCCTTGCTCACTTTTAACCATCCTTAACCATGCTGAGCAGTTCCTACTTCAGTGCTCAGAAACATCTGTCCCTAAAAGCCCTGTGTGGTAAATATATCATACCAAAATGTAATATTTTTGGGGTTTAATGAATTTCTTAGCTGGAGATGCTGAATACAGAGGTTGCAAAAGATCTCTGGCTTTAGCAGGCTGATGACTGCAGGAAAGAGCTGCGAGCTGCTGTGACCAGAGACTTCCTGGTGGGCGGTGGGGAAGCGAGAACACGAGAGAAGGCCGAGGAGGAGACGTAGGTGCACAGCTCAGAACAAAGTGGTGCTGCAAACCACATCCCTGCCTCATCAGAGCAGGCCAGCTGCAGCTACTGAGCAGGGAAACAGGAAATCCAGCAGCCTGGCTGGCCCTCCTGAGGAGGCAGGTTACTGCTCAACACTTCTGGGTTGATGGTTGCACTTGGTGATCTTTTCCAGCTCGGAGCTTTTCCATCCTGTGATTATTTTCTTGACATGTTGTGAGACACTGAAGTGTTTCGTGGCTTAGACATTGCTAAAGTCATCAATCAACCAATCAATCAATCAATCAATCATCAATCATTTTACTCACTGTAGCAAACTGCAAAGGAACTGCTCTCCATCTGTGACCGCCAGAGCCACCCCTACTAATGGGAATGTTGGATTTTGAACCTGGGATCAGACTTTTGTCCAGTTAGCCCAGGTCTGGGAAGAAGGATGGATCCACGAGGGTATTGGGAGAGAGACTGATGCTGCCAGCTCACACATTCAGGGGGCAAGTTACCATGTGGGAAGGAGCACAGCCCAGCTCAGACTGCAAACTGATAAGGGACCCTTTATCAGCTCTGAACAGGGCACTGTCTCTTTGTCCCTGCTCAAGGGAACTCATGGGATAACTCCCCTGCCCTGGAATATCAGGACATTCACAGGTGTTCACCTCGGCCATAATGAGCCACAATGGCCTGAACTGTGCTGATATCAAAGGCAGCTGCATCATCTTTGCAGGTGTCAAAGAGTCCCAAAGTGTCCCATGACCCACAACATTCCATCATCCAGGGGGAAACTCCCCACTCCAGGGGAGGCACCTGGGAGTTCCACCTGAGCCTGAGTGAACATAAACCCAGATTTTGTGTTCTGTGCATTTCTCCCACCACTTCTTTGGGACTTCCCCTCATCCCCTGGTGGATCCACTCTGTGCTCACCAGTTGGATCAACAGGCAACAATCAGGTCTCATCACGAGACCTGTGGGTGGTGAGATCTTCCTCCTCTTACCCTCTCCCTCTCTTCCTTTTCCTTATATCACATTTTCTTAAGTGTTACTTTTATGCTTTCATGTTGTCATATTACTCTAGATAGTAACAGCCAAAATGGCTACATGGCTGCTTTCCTCTGCAACCAAACTGCTCTAAATTAAACCCTTCATATATTACCTACATATATAATTATTAAACCCTACATAAATATATTTTTTTCCCAAACACCAATTTTAGCCTTGGCTTTTTAGGGTGGGTTGTACCACATGTAGGTGAAACAAACCCAGTGGAGTTTGCAGCAAGCTACAAATGACAGCAGCTGGCTGACAAGCAATGCTACAAATTATGATTTTCCCTGGTCAAAATCTCGTCAGAAAAGGGAATGTTTCAGGCTGGAGAAACAGCACCAGGATTTCCAGGCCTTTATTGGCTTGGGTTGATGATAATTGACTGTTACCTGGAACAGGAAGGTACCTGGAAGTCAGAGGGGTGGAAAGGTCTGGGAGAGCTGCACAGCTCCTCTCAGTGTGGTGCTTCATGGTTTCCCCAGGGCTGTGTTAACACCCGTGGAGGAAATGCAGCAGAAGGGCTCTGAATGTGACACAGAGCTTGTGGTGTCCAGCCAGGGTGCTCAGGCTGAGAATGGTGACACTGAGAGACAGCCTGGGGGTGGGGGGTCATCACCACCTCTGCTGGGTGTAACAGAATCCCTGACAAGGCCTAAGTCACATTCCCAGGGTCATTTGGGATGGCAAACATCTCCAAGATCATCCAGTCCAACCTGGGACTGAGCCCACTTTGTCCCCAGCCCAGAGTTCTGAGTGCTACCTCCAGGAATTCCTTGGACACCTCCAGGGATGGGCACTCCAAAGCTCCCAGGGCAGCCCCTGCCAAGGCCTGACCCCCTTTCCATGGGGAAATTCCTGCTGCTGTCCACCCTGAGCTGCCCTGGCCCAGCCTGAGGCCGTTCCCTCTCCTCCTGTCCCTGTTCCCTGCAGCACAGCCCAACCCCCCCGGCTGTCCCCTCCTGGCAGGGACTTGTGCAGAGCCACAAGGTCCCCCCTGAGCCTCCTCTGCTCCAGGCTGAGCCCCTTCCCAGCTCCCTCAGCCCTCCTGGGGCTCCAGCCCCTTCCCAGCTCCCTCAGCCCTCCTGGGGCTCAGCCCCTTCCCAGCTCCCTCAGCCCTCCTGGGGCTCCAGCCCCTCCCCAGCTCCCTCAGCCCTCCCCACACCACTGGCTCTGTCAGTCCTTCCTGAGCTCCAGGAGGTCTCAGGGACTCGTCCCATCCCTAAGGAGAGGCACAGGCTGGGTGAGTCCAGCCCCAGCACAGCCCTGCCCCTGCAGGCACAGCGCTCCCCTCCACACAGACCCACAGGGCGAAGGGCCACGCCTGAAGTGACAATGGCACAGTGTGCCCTGCCACTTGTCACTGTGCTGAGCTGCTATAAAAGTGTCTTTGTACAGACACAGCAGCGACCAAGAAAAATATTTGAGCTGAGCACTGCCGAGGTCAGGGCGGGTTTAATCACAGCTGAGTGTTCACCAGGGAGTTTGGTTCTTACTTCTTTTTCTTCCCCTTCTTTTTGAGAGAGCCAGGCCAGGGATGGCCCCGGAACTCCAGGAAGGCAGCAGCATTGTGACAGATGTAGTAAGCGTTGAGCATGGCAGCTGGGCTGAAGAGATCCACTTCTTTCATACCCTTCTTTGCACCCTTTTTGGATCTTTTGCCTTTGCCACCCTTGGATTTTTTGGCTTTGCCTGCCTGCAGAAGGAAAATGACCACAAACCCACTCAGTTCTTGGTCTTTGTTGTCTCACTTTTGAGTAGAGGACTCCAGGCTGAGAGACTGAGAGAGCTGGGAATGTTCCCCTGGAGAAGGGAAGGATCCAGGGAGAGCTTCCAGCACATGCCAGGGCCTAAAGGGGCTCCAGGAGAGCTGCAGAGGGACTGGGGACAAGGCCTGCAGGGACAGGACCCAGGGAATGGCTTCCCTGTACTGCCAGAGGGCAGGCATGGATGGGATCTTGGGAACTGGGAATTGCTGGCTGGGCTGGAATTGCCAGAGCAGCTGGGGCTGCCCCTGGATCCCTGGAATGTCCAAGGCCAGGCTGGGACAGCCTGGGACAGTGGCATGTGGTTGGAACAAGATGAGCTTTAAGGTCCTTCCAATCCACACCATTCCATGTTTCCAAGACATCCCAGAGCAGCTGTTTTGTTCTTTTTAGTCCTGCCTGCAGAGCCCCTCACCCAGACCACGGTACTTTGTGGTGCTTTTAGGTAAGGACTCACAAGCATTAACACACCTTTCACCCAGTCCCTGTTCGCTCTGCAGGCTGTGACAACCTCTAAAGCCACCAAAGACTGAGCTGATCCCTGTCCCCATGTGCTTCCTTCTGGCTAAAAAACTATTTGTGCCCAATGGAAGTCAAACATTCTCTTCCACTGATTGTTTTTTTTTTTTTTAATTACTACATAAGGATGTAATCCTGAAGTAACTTGGCCTGTGTTCATCCCTTCCTGTGTGCCTGCTTGGATCTTAACCCAGGAAAGCAGGACTCCCTCCTGCAGCTTCCATGGCTCTGGGATGGAGCTGCTCTCCCAGCACTGCTGGTTACACAATCCAAACCCATGTACATAGCATGCTTTCTACGTTATAATTTCTAAACACTCCTTTCACAGCTCAGCACTACTCAGTGCAAAAGACACAAACATTTTTGCTCTGAGGTTTGAGGACAGAGTAAAGGGCACAATCCTCAGAATCAGCTGGAGCCAAGATGTGAAAGAATATGAACAGGAAAAGAAGAATTTTTAAAAATAATCAAATTTTCTATCTAAAACACACAGACTCTCTATTACATGAGCAAAAATGAGAGAAAATAAGAATGTAAACTGCAGCTGCTGGCAGATAATTTGCAGAATGAAACTACTTGAGCTCAGACATATGTTTGAGATGGCACAAGCCTCTTTCACAGACCTTAACTGGGCAGAATTTGTGGAATACTGCACATGCTGGAACGTGCCCCCTTCTCAGGGACATGCTTGTGCCAGATTTTGCAGTCAGCCAGTCACCTGAGTGCCATTCCTTGTCTGTCCAGGGTCTCTGGATTTTGTGAGCACTTGTAGGCTCCTGGTAGGAATTCAAACTGTAGCTGATCTTTCCAAATAGAAAAGCTGCTCACAGGCCTTATATGCTATGTACAAAATTTTACAGCCTGCAGCCAAGAACAAAAAAAGCTAAAAATCAGAATTAGGTTTATACTTGCGCACAAAGTGAATTTGGGCAGGTCAGTTCTGTCCTGCAGCTGTGGGAAGGAACCTTTTGGATATTAACCCTTTTCCTTACAAAGGTGTTATCAACACTTCTGAAGGATCAAAGGTGTTTTACCATGGCTGAGTCTTTTTATGGAGCAGCCAGGACCTCACATCAAGCTCTGAAGATGGACCCTGAAACACAAAATTACAGGGTTAGTAACACAGTGTAAAGCACCTCTGTGTTAGTCCCCACGAAACTTTGAAGAGAAAAAGGGAAAAAATAGTCCCTTAAAAAACCAGGTCGAGGAGGGTCATCCCTAAAAGCTGATACTCACCTGTGAAATCAGCTGCTAATTGTCAAATTCCAGGACTCGGAGCTTTTCAGCAAAGCCCTCGAGGTTTACAATCACAGAATCCTGGACAAGACCTCCGAGAGCAAGCCCAGCCGTTCCCAGCACTGCCAGCCCTGGCCACCACTGACCCCAAGTGTCCCCAGGTGCCACATCCACGGGGCTCTGAAATCCCTCCAGGGCTGGCGACTCCGTGCAGCCCTGCAGCTGTGGCAGGGCTTTTAGGGAAAGAATTTTCCCGATATCCAGTCTAAACCTCCGGCACAACTTGAGGCTGTTTCCTCTTGTTCTGTCCCTGTCCCATGGGAGCAGAGCCCGACCCCCACTTGGCTGCGCTGTCAGGGAGTTGTAGCGAGCGAGCAGCTCCCTCCTGAAGCTCCTTTTCTCGCCCTGCCCCAGCCCCACCTCCCTCCGTCACCGCCCCGTAGAAATGGCAGAAT
>VZRH01008430.1:24919-47120 GCA_013397555.1 Urocynchramus pylzowi | reverse complement strand
CCCTGCCCCAGCCCCACCTCCCTCCGTCACCGCCCCGTGTAGAAATGGCAGAATCTCACCTTCCTGTCCTCACATTACCCCGGCTCTGAAGAGACCCCAGCCCCAGTCCCCCGGCACGGCCGCCATGGCCTCCCCCCCTACCTCTGCGTCGCGTTGTCATAGCGACCTCGGGGGCGGGGTCCGATGTTGATTGACAGCCCAATGTCCAATCCGCTGTTGACGCACCTGCCCGTCGCCCAATCAGCTGCCAGGGGGCGCTTCCCGCCACTGAGATCGTCAGGGGGAAAAGGGCGGGAGAAGCTGTGAGGGGGATGAGGGGCCTGAGGGGAGCGGCCGCCGCCGCCATCGCCGCCCTTGTCCCCGTCCCTGTCTCACCCACAGCCAAAAGCCCCAGAAATGTCACAAAGAGGGGAGAAGATCCCCACCACAACATCTTGGAGCTGAGAGGAGGAGGGGAGCAAGTCGTGCTTTCCAAAAGTCTTGGAAAGATTGTATTTGGCGGACTGTTAGTGGAATTTTCACGTTATTGTCCTGACTCAACCTCCTTCACCACAAAAAATATTTGAAATAACAAGGTCTGCTTTACCTCCTTGAAGAGCCACAGCTCTGGACAGCAGGCCCTGAAAATGACGTGTAATTGAGGTTGGATATTTCCAATAAATCCCCATAAACTGAGGCCTGACACCTCGATGGAGGTGAGGGCTCTGAGGGAGGGAAGGGTACATTTTGTTCTCTGCAGCTTTTTTAGACACAACAATTTTATCTAAAGGTAGTAGTGCTTCTAAAGGTGGGGTGATTTTTAAATTTGGAAAAAAATATGGGAGAGAGGAGTCCCTCCTGCATCCCTCAGCACCAGATTTTCACTTGCAAAGCACTAAAAAATAGGCACAAGTGAAAAATATCAGTAGGGGCTGAATTCCCTCACAGAAAAAAAAAATAGCTCATAATTGCAGTATTGCCAAACTCCAACAAACACATCAGCGAGTCTGCCTAGATCATGGGTTTATTTTTACCTTTAACATTAACCTCTCTAAATGTGCTCTCTGGTGCATAAGTAAATTTTCCTCCTTCCCTAATAAAAAGACTTGGTAGTGTAGCTCAGGAAAAAAATCTGCAGATTTGGGAATAAAATTCTCTTGAATGAGCCTTGGATAATGAAAGAAAAAAAAAAATTATTTCCACTCTGTTCAGGGAAATTCTGTCATCTGTATTAACAAACCACACAGCATAAAAGAAACAATCATAATTACACTAATTATCTCATTTTAGCACAGACAACTGTCAGGGGGCCACATTATAATTATTGAGGAAAAAGGAAGGCACAGAGCACTGAAATGTTCAATCAAGGAGACAAAAATCATCTTGTGCAGTCAAATGTTGGGTTTTGTGGCAGAGCTTGGACCTGGCTGCAGAACAAGCTGCTGTTTACACATGCAAGGCTTTGATAAGTAATTAAGGGAAGCTTCTCAAACTCCAGAGTATAATAAGCCTGACCTCATACAGTCACTTCTGTGGTTACAAGTGGATAAATACAGAGTCAGCCAGGACATCTCTGTGTTATTTTTATGGAAATATTCACAGGAGAAAAGGGAGGGATTTTCTTTTTTTAACACTGACAGACTGAATGGATAAAGGCTGAAGGCTAAATCTCCCTTTTTTTTTTTTTTTTTGATCACTCTCTCCTTTTCTCAACTCTGAAAGGAACTTTGTATATTTGTAGCCTTTTATCCTTCACTGAAATTTGCATTAAATTCACCAAACAGCTCCAAAGTTGCTTAGAGAAGACTGAGAAATTAATAACTCAATTCTATATGCTTTATGTCCCTAGGAAACAGCAAGAATCTACAAGAAAACAGGAGAATCTGTGCTGAGGTGCTGAAGAAAAGGTCTTACCCACAGCAGAATTTTCAGCAGCCACCTGTAGGGTGAAAACAAAAAAAGTTCTTTATTGCAATTACAGCGGGAACTGGGAACACTGGAGGGTTCCTGGAACCAACAGTCCTGTTGGGGTGAGATAACAGATGTTCCCCCAGCTGTGCAGAAACCACCCAAAACTTTGTTCTGAAACTGCCTTGCTGAACGTATAAAATGATTATTCCTTAATTGCTGGCCCCCAGCTCTTTTGAGAATTTTTAAGCAGGAGGAAATCCTCATTGTGAAGCAAAAAAAAATTGAAACTGCTGCTTGCTTGCCAGGATGGGACATAAATATTTCAAATAAAGGTGTAGCCTCTCCCTAAGTCACATTTTTTATGCAGAGGTTCAGGGTTTCTGTGGAGATCTCTCTCTGGGAAGCAGGAAATTTGGTGGTGATGGTGTGAATAAATTGTAATCCAGGATAAGTTTGTACCATTCTCCACCACTCAAACATTCAGGTAGGAATTTGTGTTTCTAATCTCTCTCAGTAAAAATAACAGGCACTGAAAAGCACAATTTAAATATAAAGTACAGAAAAATGCACATTGGGAATGTTGTTTTTTTGTTTTTGTTTTTTTAACATATTGTGGGGAAAAAAGACACTTTGGGAAAAAAAAAAAAAACAACTTCCAAATACCAAGGGGTTTTCTAAGTTTTTTACTAATTAATTCAATTTCCCCTTGAGTGGAGATGGGGAGGGGTGAGGGCTGAGTTTGGGGGATGTTTTTGCCCTTAAAAAAATAATAAAAAAGAAGCATTTAAATTAAGACACAGGAAGAAAAAGCTTAAATAAAGAGGTGTCCTTTAAAAGTTGGTTTATTTTGAACAAGAGCATATTTTAAAAGGTTTTAAAAAGGCTTAATGCCATTTCCATGAACAAGGCCTTGGACAAACGCCATGAAAGAAACATTCCCAGGTTAATTAATTCTTTAGGCAATTAGCACAAATCCTGCCATAACAAACACTTGTTTATTTAGGGCTCCCCTGCCCTATATGAACACACGATGCTTTGACAAATGCCACCCTCATGCAACGCAGCTTTACCCAAGTGTAGTGTTCATTATTTCATTGAAGTATGAAGTTATGAAATTGATAGAAAGTTTACAGCTCGATATCCTATTCATTCTGAAAATTATGGACCACAGAATCCACTATTTTCCTCATAAATTGTTCACCAAAGCACCTTCCCTCCCCACTCCAAGAGCTGGCACAGACATTCCCCCAGCCAACCAACAATCTGTGTAAAACTTGGGTTATTTAACTGGTATTTGCTTTCTCCTCAGGGCTGGAAGGGCTGAAGAGGATGTGGAATCATAATGACACTCAGGGAGGAGAGAAAAGGGATCTCCAAGCTCCACAGCTGGAAACTGCACAGCACAGGGGTGGTTCAGTAAGGGTGAGTGAAGGTGGAGGAAAGCAGAGGTGCAAAGGGGACGGGTGGGTGTCCAGGGGACGTGCAGGACCTGTCCCTGCTGGCAGCAGGAATCTGAGCTGGGCTGTGTCACCCAGCAGCAGCAGTGGACAGGGACAACACGGAATGCTGTCTCCATCCCAAGCCAACCTGTGTATTCCTGGTATCGCGGGGTGGCAGGGTGGTGTTGGGAGCACTCAGCAGCCAGCCAGAACCGAACAGACCCAAACAAACGAGTGTGGGAGGGATGGAATTCCCAGCTGGGAATCCCCACCCCAAGCCTACGTGGAGACCCGCCTGGACTCTGAGCTCACTCTGCAACCCATGCTTTATGGTCTCCAAGAAGTCACAGGATGACCTCCAAAAAGAGGTGTCTGCTGGGCACAGAGACACTTGGTCTCTCTGGAAAGTTTAATTTGTTTTTCCCCAGCTGTGCTTAAACCCCCCAGACCCCCCCGAGCCGTGTCACCGCCAGCCCCCGGGAGGCGGGAGCGGGGCAGGCGGAGGCGTGGCCGTCACTGGCAGTGCAGCAGCTCTTCCCAACGAATGGGCTGCGAAAACACCTCCCGCTCCAGCCACAGCTCGTAGGAGTAGTGGAAGTCCTCGGGCAGCTCCAGGCGCTGGCCCAGCACGCTCTGCAGGCAGTTGTCCACCGGGGCGAACTCCGAGTCCTGCGGCTTGTCGTACCTGCGGCTGTTGAAGGCTTCGATGTTGGCCCTCAGCGTGCATTCCTCGGCCTGGAAATCCCACGGCCTGGCGTCGATGTCTGCAGTGGAGGAGGAACAACACCCAAATAGTGTGAGAAACATTGCTCTGACGAGGTCTGAGCAAAAGAAAGGCTGAAGGTTTCATGTGAATTAACCAGAGTCACTCCTAATTATTATTATTCCTAACCAAATCCCATTATGTGTGCATTTTCATTTAAGATATCCCATAAAAATGTAATTATTCCTGCATTAAGAATGCTCTATAATTACCCAGCCCCTGCTTTTTCACAAAGACCCCACCATTTTTACTGAAAATCTCCACTGACCACTGAAGCAGGGATCAAGATTTAAAACATTTAAAAGCTGGTGAGCTTATTGTGAGCTCCTAACTACAAATATTTTAAAATTTGGGCAAATGTAACTACGAATGATACTGAAAACCTGCAATAACCATGACATTATGTCATATTATATAAACTCATAATATGAAAAGAATTCCAGTATTTTCATGAGCTCTAAATCTGCCAGTGCAGAACGGTGCCATAAAACTTCTGGAAGAAATCCCCAGCAGGGACAACAATTTCAGAGGTTTTAGGCCGAGCAAGTGAAGCAGATTGCAGAGGGACGAGCCCGGGCAGGACTCACCGTTGCCGTAGGCCCAGTCGTCGTTCATGCGGTGCCGCACCTTCTGGTAGATGGCAGACATGGTCTTCATGTTGCTCTTCCTCCACTGGCGCCCCAGGTACTTGGTCTGGATTTTCAGCAGCTTGAGCACGTAGAGCTGCATCATGGCCTGCTTCACCTTCAGAGCCCGCTTCAGGATCGGGGCTGATTTGAACACCACCAGCATCTGCCAGGAAATCAACACCCATTAACGCAGAGCGCCCGGGGAGCCACACGAACAAACAAACGCTCTCTGGGCTGGTGTGGGCACCACACCTGGGCCTCGTACACCACAAACCCCCAGGAGGGAGAACAAGAGCATTCAGCACAACCAACACTCTCTGCACAGGGCTTGAGGGTCACAGAAATAATGTTATTTGCAGGAGAAAAAGTATTTCTGCATTTAAGGCTCAATCTGTGAAAGAAAAAAGGAAAGATGATGAAGAGCAGAAGCTCCAGCGCTTCCACAAGAAACCCTGAGCACAAGGCCAGGCTGAATTGCTGTGTAGAGCCAGGGACATGTTGCAGGTGAAACACTGGAGGGTCTCAGGGGAAGGGGACACCCCTTACCATTGTCCTCGAGTGTTTCCACTTGGTCAGCTTGTTGAGGATCCTCAGCAAGTTAATGCAGGAGAACAAATTCCTCCAGCAGAACTGGTTGTTGTCTCCGGCTTCCTGCAAGGGGAGAAGTGCAACCCTGACCACAATGTTCATCAGCACTGCCACAGAGATGTCCTTAGGCAGAAATCTTTATTTTTATTGTCTGCACAAATCTTATTTCTGAGGGAGCAGAGCTTCCTCCTCACTTGGGTTATCACCAGCAGGTTCTGGGGAAAACCATTCTGAAACACAATTTTAATCTGCTTTTAATTTAAAATCACATTATTCCATCATGGGAAATATATTTTGTGGTGGATTTGTTTTCTTTGTTTACAGCCAGAGAGAAAATTTCAGCTTGGTGATCACCACTGCTTTTGGTAACTATATAAATCAATTCATGCTTAAAGCACACATTTCCAGTAAAAGGAAATCACAAATCAACAGGGGATGACAAATAGCAACGTTTGTATCAAGAGGAGAGACTTTTCTGTAACAAAAATCCCTCCAGCTTAAGTGCTGCTGAGACATTGTTTTAAATATTAGGTAACTGTAAACACTCCCAGCTCCAGCTTGTGGAAACACTGCCCGTGGCACTTTGAGCAGTAATTCCACCACTGCAGTAACTTGCTCCATGTTTGAACAACTCCAAGCACAGGAGAAATGTCCCACAAAAATCCTGTTTGGGGATTAGTGCAAAACAAGGGCTGCTGAATTTATAAACCACTCACAGCCAGCTACAGCCGTCTTAACTCGGGGCAAAAACTCAACCCATTCCAGGATCTGGGCACCCTCGGGAGGAGTTTGGGGGAGCCCCTTCTGTCAGTGTCCAGTCCAACTGTGAAAGCAGATTTACCAAGAAAATCCCACCAGCACGACCCCTTTGCTTTTAAAGGCAAGTGCCAGACAGAATCAAGGAATCACTGAGGCTGGAAAAGACCTGCGAGGCCACCGAGTCCAAGCTGTGCCTGATTCCCACCTTGTCCCCCGCCCAGAGCTCTGAGTGCCATGTCCAGGCTTTCCCTGGACACCTCCAGGGATGGGAACTCCAAACCTCTCTGGGCAGCCCCTGCCAATGCCCGAGAGGCAGCCAGAGGTGAGATGTCACCAGAGTGTCACCAGGATGCCACTGAGGTGCTCGTGGTGCTTTGGGGGTCCCAAACTGCATTGCCCCTGCAGTGTCACATCGTGCCCAGGCCTACCCTGCACCCTCTACACCAAGTCATTTTCCCAAAGATCCCAGTGGAATAAGCCAGTGTCCATTTCTTAGGCTGATGGATTTGTTTGTCACCAGTCTGAAGTTGTCTCTACAGATTCAAGGAGGGGAGGGTCTTTCCATCAGATTTATGGAAGGAGGGAAGAGGCTACACAGACTTTAATACCCCTTCTAAGGGGTGGGCTAAGCCCTTTGCAGACCCCTCTGGAGTGACAGGAAAGGGGAGATGGGGACTGGCCAGGATTTGAATCCCCCTCCACCTCAGCCACTCCTGTTTTACACCAGGTGGGGGACAGCAGTTACCCCACAGGCCCCTCCTTGGGAGACAGCAGTGCTGGACTCATCCTGGTTCTTCCTGGGATAACCCAGACACACATCACTGTGCTCAACCCACTGAGAGCAGAATCATCTGGTACATCCTCTAGGAAATGTGTTACGCTGGGATGTTAAAATCACTCATCAGAGTGGTAAAAAAAAGCTAAAACAACATATGAAGTGCTGGCTGAAGAAATATAAATACATGCACAAACATCCACCTCGAGTACCAGGCTGTGTCTAATTCCTATTAAATCCTCACTTTCATGGGTATCCTCCCAAAGATGAACCCTTGTGGTAAAATTCAAGTTGGTTTCTGCATACTTTCTAATTAAATTGCTCTCCCTTGACAATAACATCCATGTCTGCTGGAGGAAAGTGAAAGGTGCTGTCCTTGAATGTGACAGCTCTCAAACTGTCCAGACCCTACTGGGAATATTTTCCCTAAAACCGTTCAGTTTTCTCCTACAGCCTTAAGGCTGATTGTGAGCATTAGCACGATCACGGAGCCTTCAGTGAACTGTCACTAGATGTCCCCATCGGCCCGGGATCCGGTGGAGTCTGGCAGGGTGGATGGGGACACCCAGCCTTCAGCAGCCCGTGGGCCTGGGGAAAATCTTTCACTCTGCTGATTTTGACCTTTTCACACCGAAGGAAAGCAACACAGGCCGCAGATTGCAGCAGCACCATGAGATCATCCCTGCCCGGATTGGATTGGCTCAGGATCCTTCTTAATGATTTAGGGTCTCCATTATTTCCTGTTAACCCCAAAGCTTTCCCCTGTGCTGCCCAAGTCCAACCTCCTCTGCACTTGCATTACTGTATTTATGAACCTGCCAGCGTTATTATCCCATCTGCAGTCTGTGTGTTTGCCCAGCCCATCCTCTGGCCAGTCTCTGGAATACTTAAGGCTCCCCTCCATAGGGAATTTGGTTCATTCCTTTAACTGGAATCTCATAAAACAGGAGTGCTCAGAGCAACTGAAACCTGGGAGGCAACAGCCTCTGGGTAAATTCTCTTTCAAAGCAGAAGAGTCTTGTCTTGTCAGAACAAGAGGAAACAGCCTCAAACTCTTCCAGGGGAGGCTCAGGTTGGACATCAGGAAGAATTCCTTATGGAAAGAGTGGTCAGGCCTTGGCAGGGGCTGCCCAGGGAGCTTTGGAGCTCCCATCCCTGGAGGTGTCCAGGGAATTCCTGGAGGTAGCACTCAGAGCTCTGGGCTGTGGACAAGGTGGTGTTTGATCAAAGATTGGACTCGATGGTCTTGGAGGTCTTTTCCAACCTCAGTGATCTTGGAATTCTGTGATTCTATTCTGTCAGAGGGAAAACCCTAAACCCAACTATTTTTATGGGGTGCCCAACACCAGCAGTGCCTCTTCCCCACTTCCCCACAGCTGACAGTGACTCAGAATAGTGATGGGAGGAATTTTCAAGCCTGGAGGGGAAAAAAAAGTCTAATTTTGGAAAGGTTGGGAGCTACAGAAAAAGAAGACAGAATAGAAAACCCAAATCCTTCCTCCTGCTGTCACAAAGAGCAATCCTAGCCACAAAACCCTTTCTGTGCTGCTTACCAGACTTTCTGCTGTGAGCTCAGGCAAGTCACAGACCGTGCAATGAGGATAATCCAGGACAGAGATGCTGCAGAAAACGGGAAAGAAGGGGCTCATTAGCAACCAATTAACATGAGAGAAATTTTTAAGGTGATCTATATGATTATGCCCAAGCTGTAACAGTTTTCCTGCTCAGTGCCTGGAAATGCAACAAGTGATTTGTGTGGGGAACAATCCCATCTCCAGCACGTGAAGCAGCCGTGCTGACGGGCCTCCCTCTGGCACAGACAGCATCCAAACAGGATCCCAGCCTCAGCACTGCCTCACCCTCAGCTTAATGGAGCACATCGATGCCTCCTGGCTCCAGAGCTCCATCCTGAGTGCATTAATAAGGACTCGAAGGATTTGCATCCATTAAGACAGGACAGATGAGTTATTCATATGCATATTTAAAAAGGGGAAAAAAGTAAACAAAATAGATCTGAGGTTCACAAGGAGGCATCTGGTTGGCAGCAAGAAAATTAATGGTGAGTGAATATTTAGAGTATCACATTTTTCAAAGGCCTCTAGGCCTATGGAATTTAGAAAAGTAGTCAATTAAATACACCCAGAACTGGAATTTACACCTCCCTGGCTCAGAGCATCCAGCTGCACATCCACCTGGCTCACAGGTGCATCTCCTGCCTGTGAAACCTCCATCCCAGAGCAGAGGAGGGAGCTGAGTGCTCCTGGGATACGTTTCCTCCTCACTTAAAGCACAGGACCAGAAGTGGAAATATTTACAGCAGGAGGATCAACATATTACTTCCTTTTTTTCCATGCGTGCCTCCTCACACAAACACAACCATACATGTCTGGAGACAGACCAGCCTACACACACAGCTGAAGAGCAACAAAAAGAGCATCAAAAAGGAAGAAAAAGGATCTTTTTATCATCCCAACATCCCTGTGGAGCTCCTCTCCAAACAGGGAAATCCTGCCCTGGTGAGCTGTGAAAGATCTGTGCTGTCTCAGGTCTTTGATCCATGGTGGTCCAGCCAGTGCCCTGCTCAAAACAGGGCTGGTGCCTCTCTCAGATCAGCAGTAAAAGGCAGTGACAGCTATGGAAAACCTGAAGGAGTCAGGAAAGCTGAATTACAGCTACAAAAAGTGGGAAAGACCTGGAAGATCCTACCCCATCTGGCCTTGACGAAGCTGTGGCTCAGAGATGCCCAGTGACACAGGATGGCTCCCCAGGAGTCCACGTGAAGATGAAAACTACTTTATTTTAAAGATTAAGCCTATTTTATTTTAGTACTATTTCAGCAGCCCAATCAGAGATTGAAAACCCAGCATCCAGTCATCCTCATCATGCCAAAGGGATTTGCTCCCTCCACATATTTCTGTAGTGGATGGGACACTCCAAAGCCTTGTGAGGACACCTGGATCCCCCCAGGGCATCAGGGCTCCCCAGGCCCGAAGCCTTCCTGCCCCACCACCTCTCTGTGCCCACCAGTGGCTGTACCTGTTCTTGGCAGCGATGTAAGACATGATGTTCTGGTTGAAGAATTTCAGGATCAGTGGGATGCAGTTGGCAAACACCAGGTGTTGGGACACGTACTCAAACTGGGGGAGAGAAGGGAAACGGGTCAGCATTAGCTGGGACAGCTAGGAGCACCACCTGGGGATGGAAACCTCTTTCCAGCCAAAAGCAAAGCACTTGGCATGGTTTGCCCCACACACCTCACAGACCATTTTGTCCCTGAAGTTTGCTGTGTAAGGTTTGTGTCATTCACAGCAGCTGGAAAATTCCATTTGCCATAGAGAGGACACGCACACTTAACAGCAGTGCTTTAGGAATAGCTGCACCTCATGGCTTTTCAAAATTAAATCTGTGGCAAAACAGTGTGTGGGGAGGAGGGAAGGGGTTGTAGCTATTACATGAGAAAATACAGTAAATCCTATTGCTCTCATACACTAATCCCAGTTCCCTCAGAAATTTTGACTGAAATAATATCCCTACTTTCCTACTTGCTTTTAATTCCTCTCTCCCTCAAAGCATTAAATGGTCTTCAAGGTCCCTTCCAACCCAAACCATTCTACAGTTCAATAATACAACAAATCTCTCCTGTCCTCTAAAGCTACAAACTGCAGCAAAACCCAATCCTATCCCATCCTGCCCTTCCCATGCCTCTCCATCCAGATCTCCAGTCTGAGAGGGAAGGAACAGTTTGTTCTCATCTCAGCCTGGTGCCAGCTGTCAGCATTGGCACACCACAGATGACACAACACCACAGATGACACAGCACTGGGATGTGCTGGTGACTAATCGACCCTTCCAACCCAAACCATTCTGTGGTTCAGCGATTCCTTAATTTCAGACCTGCTGGAGTTCTCATGGTGCTCCCTGAGACCACCTTTGTCACTGAAAGAACAAAATCACCCCCATCAGACACCAAGAAAAGCAGAATCAGGGGGATTCAGGAAACCCTGCAGCTTTCTCCAGGCTCAGCAGCAGGCTGCAATGGCCCTCCTGCCTGGGGGGAAGAAAGGAGAGGAGCTGCTTTGAAGTGAGAAAAAATAATGAAGGGATGTGGGGGGGGGAGCAGAACAAATGTAGGATTGTAAAAATGTGGGAGTTGGTTTCATTTTACCCAATCCAATACGTGGATTTATATTTATCCTCAGTTAAATATCAGTGGGTTTTGTAACGCAGAGGGATTTGTATTGTGCTGAAAGCTTTCACAGAAAAAATTAGAAAACATTAATTGTTTGACTTGCAGAACGAGTGGAGAACTGGGCCACAGCTCCTATTAGTCTTTGGGTTTTTTTAAGCAAGGAAAGCCCTGGAGTGGGTGCAGTTTGATTGGTGCTATGCAGATGGAACAAAAATCACATTGGGAACAAAAATCACATTGGGAACAAAAATCAGATTGCAACTATGACCCAGATCTCCTGCCTCTGTTGAAACTGGAGCCCCAAGAACCCGATCCTGCCAAAACCAGATTAGGTGACCTCGTGAGGTCCTTCCCAGCACTATTTCTGGGCACTGGAGATGACAGAGCAAAAGAGAGTCTTGCCTAATCCCCTTCCTCTTCCCCCTTCTGTCAGGGAGGCTCGTGCTATTTCCTAAATTTAACCTGAATGGATATTCCCAGAAGTCTAAAAGCTCCTGCCACAAGAGAAGAAACGGTGTTGTCAAAGCACAGCAGGGTTATCCCAGCCTGAGCGACCCTGTACAAATCCTGGAGCTGTGGAAATGTGATTACAGCTCCTCATGGAAACTCTTCCCAGAAGTCTTCCAGGAAAGGGTTTATCAGGACCTTCAAGCCCAGCTGGGCAATGGCCATCCCTTCCTCTAGGCCCACCTGGTAGATGTGGTTCAGCTTGAAGTGCTTGAGGAGCAGCAGCAGCAGCGCCGAGATGCTCTTCACGATGATCTCCTTGTGTCTGTTCACGTCGATGCCCAGCTTCATGCTCTGCAGGACGGTGATGCTGGGGTGGAGGGAAAACAGCACCGTGGCTGTGGCAGCAGGGAGCCCCAGGGGCTGTGGAGTTCTCCTTCACTGGATGAGCTCTACAAAACCAAGCACCTTTGCTCCCCCGGGACTCCCATTTCCACCCATCCTACCTGGTGGATGCCAAAATGTGTTCAAAAAAGAGGAAACAAAAGGTAGATTGCCCTCCACTAGGAATCCTAGTGGAGTGGTAGGGAGAACACCTCCTATCTGCTGACAAATCTTTATGATTTGGGTCAATTAGCGGGATTTTATCATTTGTGCCCCTTAGCTTGGAGTGGCTGCACTCAAATCATCCCAGCATCACTTCCTTGGCTTTCACTGCTCTGCCCTGGTGCCAACAGTAATTTACACCGACCCAAACAGATACCCCAAATCTGGAGGCCCCCAAACCTATTGGCTCTCCTGCTTGGTCCAAGACTTGGTGGCAAGGCTAGGATGGCTGGTGGCCACCTGGTGAGGGACTTACGGCATCTCTTCAGGCAACACATCTGCCAGGATGTTGATGGAGTCAGTCTTAGCCTTGGAGGTGGGTGCAGCAGCCAGGAGGATCTTCAGCAAGGCGATCTGCAGGAGAGGGCAGGTGTGGGGGGATGGTCCAAGAAAAGGAGTTCCTTCCTTCTGCTTCACTTGCCAAAACTGGACAACTCCAAGCCAACTCTACAGGGTTTCACCAGACCACACTCAACCTCTGACAGACAGGACAAGTTTGGGGAGCTCAGCAGCTCTGTTTGATCCTTAACCTAAGGTTTCACATGTGCCTGAGCTCTGGTAGGGTGGGTAAAACAACACAAGGAACACCTGGAGCTTAAATCTCTGTCTCTCCTGACAGAGCCCACGTGACCCAATCAGCATCTCAGAATCCACTGAATCCCTCCTCTTGGACTGTACTTTCCTCCCAACTCTGCTCAGGATTCCCACCAAAACCTCACCATCCAGGTTCTGAACACTCCTGTGCTGAGCTCTGCAGCTCCCGGACTGGCACCATTCCCTACTCCAGAGCTCTTCCTTCCTTTTAAGGAACAGGGGCTTACCATGTACTGGGGGAGATTGTACAACATGGCTCGATACAAGACCTCACAAGGGGTTTCTTGGACTTCCTCTTCCCCCTAGGGCAGAGAAACATTAAAAACAAGGGAAAATGAAGTAAAAATAAGCATGGATTTACGTGACACCTTGGAAACCTCCCATTTTCTCTCTGCTGATGGGGTGAAGCAACTTCCTTCTTACCAGAGACATGGGGCACTTCTCCAGCTCCTCCTCGTTCTTGATCTGGACATCTGAGATGGAAACGTACTTGTGCTGGCAAAACACACAGACAGAGGCAGAGCAGTGTCACAGCTGAAGGAGGTGACACGGCCAGCGATGGTCACAGCAGTATCCCAGAGAGGTGTGCAGGTCACAGCAGAGGCACGGGCAACTCATCCCTGTGTGGGACATCCCCCTGTCCCTGAGGCCCCTCACACCTCCTGCCTTTGGTTACTTGCACCTGCTCCTTCTAGGAGCTCTCTGTAAGGAATTAGAGGGACAATCACCTCCAAAGGACAACCCAGACCTTGGATAGGGTCAGTTGGCCTCTGGAGGGGTCTCATTCCCTGTGGAGCACTGCAGGAGCCGAGGCTGGCCGTGCTTCCCTCTGGGAACAGCACCACTTTGGGCATGTATGTCCAAACCCAGCTCTGAAAGTCTGTCACCTTCAAAACACATGGCAGACACTCAGCAGGAAACAGGAATGCTACACCTTGGATAAAGGGAAAGTAAAAATGCTGGAAAGGCTACTTGAGGACTCAGTTTTTAAGTTTTTGCCTCAGTTCCTGCAAGAAGCTCCAAAAGCTTTTCCTGTGGCACCACCATTTTACTCCCTGCAGTAACAGTGTTTCAGGGAGGTTGGCCAGGAGGATCCACGTGGTGGATATCCCATGCCATGCATGGAGCCACCATCTCACCTGCTTCAGGGTCTTCACACTTTCATGGATCGGCCGCGGGAGCCCTATCAGGGTTTCGGTGTCCCTGGGGAAGAGGAAAGAAGGTCAGTACTGGGAAGGACATCCATGCTCAAACATTTCCATGTCATAACAGGTAAAAGAGAGATCCTGGAGTCTGCTGAATGCATCCCAGATGAGTCAGGAACTGGGAGAGGTATTGGCCTGAGCTGCTGCCCTCCCACCTCCTCCCTATCATGCCTGCATGAGAGAGGAGAGGCATCGGGGATAAGAATTGGGGTGAAATCAGATTGAATCAGAATTTGGGTGAAATCAGATGACATCAGAAATAGGGTGGAGCCAGTCTGAGCCCAGCACTGCACCTATAAATGAATGTAGCCTGCTGGGCCTGTCCCAGGATGACTCTGCACCCGCAGCTTGATTTATTCATAAACTGGGTAATTTGCTGTGGAAACCAAACTGTCTCAGCTGCCTTTCACATCAAACCAGTTCCCAGCTTGGGCCAGCGGTCACTTATTCTGGGCTAGGTCTGATTTTTAATAGAAAGAGGTCCCTGGGGACCAGAGTCTCCAGGAACATATTTTTCTAGCACTGCTTTCATTGCTGCAGCTCTAGCAAACCCAGCACTGCCTCATCCTGAGCATGTCTTGAGCTGGGAAAACCTGAGCTTTGTGCACACCTCCCACCACTTAACCCCCACTGATGGAGGCTACAGGGCAGATTTTGTGGATGAAACACTCACTGTCCCAGCGTGAATCCGATGAATTTGTTCCTGCTTGCTTCCAGAAAATGCTCGATATCCTTCTGTCTGATGGAGCAGCGGAGAGACAAAAACAAGGAGAAGGTTGGAAAACAGCCACGTACAAGATCACAACCTCAGACTGATTTCTAGAGATCTCAACAGCAGTGGCAAAAGCCACCTTTGCCCTCACTGGCTGGGGGCAACGTGAACCTAAACCATCTGTATTTGCTGTGCAACTCCATGGGAACATGTGAGTAGATGGAGAGGAGTTTTCTGCAACCAGCACCTTTGCATGCACCTCCTGTGCTCCTCACACGCATCTCCAAGGAGCATCTGCTCGCTCTGAGAGAACAAATGTTGTCTCCACGGTCTGTCAGAGCACACGCTGCTCCGACAGCAAGCTGACATCTTGTCCACCTTGGGCATCTTTCATGGCAACTGCTCGGCAGCTCTGCACTACAAGCAGGACATGAGCTGTGAGCCAGGGCTCTCCTGGACAGAAAGGAATCCAGCTGGATTTACAGCCAGCAGCCAAGGAAAGCAGCAGCCATTGGATTTCAAAGCTGAGAGTGTTAAGTGACGTGGAGCACCACAGCACCACCATGGAGAGCCATGTGGGAAACCAATTCCTGCTGTGTTTCTGCTAGGAATGCTCTGGACAGACACACTTAACCCTGTCACTGCGCCGATCTCAAAATTATCTATTTGCTTCTGTGTTTTAAAGATACTGGATTAAATCCAGGCTTGGGATAAACAGCAAAAAAAACCCTCACATGGATCAGAGGGAAAGGGGTAGAGGTTTTCACCCTCTTCCTAACATTCCCTCATTTCATGTGTGGATAGCTGCCTTAGGAAGGAAAGGCACCAACTCCTTTATCCTTAGATGTTTTTCTCTGCCACTAAAAAAGGCTTCACCAGGCAGCACAGGGGTCCTCCTCACCCAACAAGGTGTCATTAACCAGCTCCCAAGATGATTAGTCAAGGACTTTGTGCTACCAAGATCCACTGGGGCCTGACTGGAAAGGCTGACCCTGCTCCCACAGCCTCCTTCCCAGTACAACCTGGGATATCCAAAACTAGATCACCACTTATTGGGCACTCAGTTGGTTTGCCCATTTATTGGCTTGGGCTGGGTTTAGCTGAGCTCTTCCCCAGGCTTTGCACACCAAACATGGCAAGTGGCCAATCCAGAAAGGACCAACCCTGACAAAAAGAGAAGCGGTGTCACTTCAGTTCAACATGCCAGAGGCCAAAAAACTTCCCAAAAAACTGCAACGAGCTCCAGGACAGCTAGGGCTGGTGAGGATGGCGGTGACCCCAGGTGGCTTCACCTGACTTTGGGGGCCCAGGGGAGCCCCTTGGGGAAGGACACCCTCTCGATGGGCAGGCGCTGGGCCGGCATGGCGGGGATGATCGCGTCCCGCTCCATCAGGTCCAGCTCCCCCTCCATCCCGCTGTCCACGTCGTCGTTCTCCTCTTCATCAACCCCTCCTTCGTCGTTCTTGAAGGGATCTCTCTCGTTGTAGATATCCAAACTGTCCTGCTTCATCAGGGGCTGCAGCAGAAGGGGAAGGAAAAAATTCAAGTGACTTCAAGGATTTTATTTCCCTCTCAGGTGCCGGCACCAGATCTCTCCATCCTGAAAGGATCAAGCCCTCAGATAAGGATACTCAGGTAAGGATTTCCCTCCTAGCTGTTGCCACCAAAGCCTGCACAAGAATAATTCTTTCTCCACCTCAAACCTTGCTGTTCTAGGAGTTGTGACCCCATTTTCCACCTTAACTTTTGGGGCTTCCATCTGACATCTCTCGCTTAGCAAAAGGCATTTCCATCTTCAGAACACAACACAGCAACTCCAAGAGCAGAGCTAAAAAAGGAACTTGCTGTGAGCAGTTTGCTCCCTGGAGCTTATCAGCCCTTTGCCATAAGGTCAGGATGTCCTCTGGCTTCCTCTGGATCAAACACCCCATGGGGCTGATCTGTTGCAGTTGAAATTGGTGGATGAAAAACTGGACATGCTCCGACCACATGTACTGAGAGCCCCAAATCCCCGCCAGCTGTGGGCTGGTCCCCCAGCATGGGCATCAGGGGAGGGGGGGATTCTGCCCCTGTGCCCCTGTGCTCAGGTGAGAGCCCACCTGCAGAGCTGCCCCAGCCCTGGGGACACAGCAGCAGCACCTGGAGCTGCTGGGGAGAGTCCAGAGGAGGCCCTGGAGCCCCTCTGCTCTGGAGCCAGGCTGGGAGAGCTGGGGGTGCTCACCTGGGGAAGGGAAGGATCCAGGGGGAGCTTCCAGCACATTCCAGGGCCCAAAGAGGCTCCAGGAGAGCTGCAGAGGGACTGGGGACAAGGCCTGGAGGGACAGGACCCAGGGAATGGCTTCCCAGAGGGCAGGCATGGATGGGATCTTGGGAATTAGGAATTGCTGGCTGGGAGGGTGGGGAGGGGCTGGGCTGGAATTCCCAGAGCAGCTGGGGCTGCCCCTGGATTCCTGACAGTGTCCGAGGCCAGCCTGGCTGGAGCTGTGAGAAACTTGATCTAATGGAAGGTCCTTAAGGTCCCTTCCAACCCAAACAATTCCGTGAGCCTAAAACTGGAAAACCCCGGAGCACTCGGCGGGGGAGAAAGGGAACCACAACCACGGGCACTCCTGGCTCCTCCTGCCGGTGCCTGCTGGAAACCCATCCCGGCCCGGGAGGTCTCACCCTGCGGCTGCGGTGGCCCCGCTTCTGCTGCTGCTGCTGCTGCTGCTGCTGCTGCTGCTGCTCCACGAGCTCGATGGCATAGGTGGGCGGGGAGGCCGCACGCATCCCCCGCACCACCTGGATGCTGTCCTCGGGCAGGGGCGGCAGCCCCAGCTCCTCCCGCCGCCGCACCTTCATGGCCTGCAGCGCCTGGAACCCGCCCAGCGTGAACTGGGGACGGAGAGAGGGGAGAGCACGGAGCACACACGGAGCGCACAGCCCTCCCGGGCAGCTCCCAGCTGGGGGCCAGCAACCGGGAGAGCCGAGGGGAAGGCACCACGGCACTGGTTTGTTCTCCAAAGTCCTCCCCCACCTCACGTCCTCAGCCCACCCTCATCCCAGAAGGAACTGTTTCCTTGTGTCAGCTCCCGGTGCCATCCTAAATAACCCCATCATGGTTGGGTTGAATGGTGGGGAACATCCAGGCTGCAGCAGCACTGTTCCAGAATAAAAGTTTCTGGAGCAAGGAAGGGATTGCACTCACCAGGAGCACCTTCCAGAGCAGGAGCAGGACCTTCTTCATGGGGAAGTGTGGAGCGTGGCCGCTGCAGAACTTGGTCACCATCATGAAGAGCAGCAGAGCAAATGGCTCCTCACTGTGCACAGGGAAACCTGTGGAGAAGGGACCAGAATTGGGGTCAGAGCCAATCCCCCGTCCCTGAGCTCTCCCCGCTGCTCCAGCACGACAAAGGGACCTCCACAGGGCACAATGAACTTTGGGGCTCACTCAGCTCCATCCTGAAGGTCTCCCGGCAGGTTTTCCACTCGGGGGGATCCGTCTCCTGCTCCACACGGATGTTCTCCACCATCAGGTACATGACACTGAGCAGGACCCTGCCAGGACAGCACGGCAGGCAGGTGTGAGGCCACTCTGTCCCCAGAGGTTGTCCCACATCCCTCCCAGCGCCGAGGGGGTACCTGAGCTCCGTGCTGTCGGCCAGGGAGATGGCCGGCTTCCGCAGGGCGCTGCTGCAGGCCTGGCTGTTCCTGCAGCAGAGGGGTGGGCTCAGCGCCAGCCCCCTCATCCCCAGCACACGTCTGTGGTGCTGGGAATGCCACACCAGGGCATGTGACACGGCTGTGGCACCTCCCGAGGAGGAGGAGGAGGGGGTGAAAGAAGATGAAGAGGAGGGTGAGGAGGATTGAAGAGTGTGAGGAGGATGGGGTGAAAGAAGATGAAGAGGAGGAGGATGAGGAGAAAAGGGTGAGGAAGATAGGGAGAAGGAAGATGAAAAGGAGGATGGTGAGAAAGATGAGGAGAAAGATGACAAGGAGGATAAGAAGAAAGAAGATGAAGAGGAAAAGGGTGAGGAGGATGAGGAGAAAGAAGATGAAAAGAAGGAACAAGAGAAGATGAGGAGAAAGTGGAGGTAGAAGAGAAAGAGGAGGATGAAAGAAGAAGGTGAGGAAAGTGGGGAGGAAGAAGTTGAAGAGGAGGAGATAAAATTGAATGGAAGAAAAGAAGGAGAGAAAGCGGATCAGAGAATCACAGAATCATTTTGGTTGGGAAAGACCTCCAAGGTCATCGAGTCCAAGAAGTGCAGGGGTGAGAAGAAAGAATGAAGTGAAGAAGAGGACAAGGAGGGAGAGGTGGGCAAGGGCAGCGCAGTCCTCTCACTCAATCTCCATGTTGAGAAGCTCCAGGAAGGCGGAGAAGGTTCCCAGCTGGTACAGGAGGAAGCTGTTGTGCCGAGACCAGTGCAGGACATCACCTTCATTATCACAGTCCCCAAAGACACCTGGAGAGGCCCCAAAGAGAAACAGTGGTGAGGGAGGATCTGCCTTTGAACCCCTGGAGCCCGCAGGACAACCCCAGGCAGGAGCTTCACTGCACCAACCTGGCACAACCCTGAGAAAGGCTCCTCCCAAACCCCCACGGCAGCGGATCCGTGGCCACGTCCGGCCACGGGGGACGTGTCCTTACCCTGTGCCAGGTACAGGATGGCCCGTGCTACTCTGAGCCTCTTGTCCCTGTTGACCACCTCCAGCCCGTCCAGCAGGCGCATGACGTAGGCCTTCTGCTGAGCCCTGTCCAGCTCCAGCCACCTCCTGTCCGGCACTGGAAAAGGAACACGACCTCCAGCCAGGTGCTTCCCTGGGGGTCCTGCTCTTGCTCCAGGGCAGGGGTGCTGAGCCCAGAGCTGGTACCTTGAGTGTGAAAATCCTCCTCGAAGCATCTCCTGTTGTGGCCCAGCTCAGGCTCCTCGGTGTAGCTGTACAGCTCTGATGGAGACAGGGATCAGCAGGGACATGGAGGGGCTTCACCCTCCTCCTCATTCCCAAATTCCTCGAGAAGTGTGCCTGTGCACCCAGGCAGATGTGGGACAGAGACCCAAACTGGTCCCTGAGCTCTCCTGCAGCTCCAAGGGCACCTTGTGGCCACCCACTGCCACCAAATTCATCCCCTTCATCCCTGTGTCCTGGCTGGGCTGTTCCCAGCAATTTCACTGGGGTTTTTGAGGGGACATTTTAAGTCTCACTGAAGCAGTTTGGGAATGAAGGGAATGCAGGAACACCCAAGCAGGATCCGCACTGATCCCCCACCCAGCAGCTCAGACATTTTGGATCCTGCAAATAGGGGCTGGACGTGGAGGGACATGATGTTGCACCTGCTCTTTGTAATTCCTGCCTGTTCCCACAGAATTCCTAGCTGTCCCTTTAGGATTCCTACCTGTTCCCACAGAATTCCTACAGTCCTGAGGTGCTGAGCAGCACCACGGAGGACTGAAGTGATCCTGCAGGGAAGGAGGAAGGATCCCTTGCAGAGGAAATGTGTTTTTGCCAGGCCAGCTCGTGCAGCTGAGATACACCGAGCTAAAAATAACCCCATTTTCTCCGGACACGCTCGGGACCGCGGGGTTAGGGAGCAGAAGCAGCTGGGGCAGGAACACAGGGGACAAGGACACGACCTGCCTGATAAAGGGTGACACCTCCCGCCTGGGCCCTGTCACCGGACACTCCGCCCTCCTGCCACCCGCGGCGTTGTGCCCTGGGTGATGGGGAGCGCGGGGTAATCCCCGTGTCCCCACGCGTCCCTTCTGCGTCCCCGGGGAGTGAGTGGCTCTCTAATAATAAACCCCGCTCGCTCGGTTACTGCGCCACTCAATATCCATCCCCCATCCCGGCGGGATTTTCATTTCCCCTGCCTGCCGGGCAGCTATAAATAACAATGCAGCACCCAAAACCTGCTTCACCTGCCAGCTCAGCGCCGTGCCCGTCGGCATCCCCGTACTCGAATTCCAGGTTGGGACAATCCACGGAGCCCTGCGGAGAGCGGGATGGGGTTAGGAGGGGGCTGGCACATCCCTGGGGATATTTTGGGATGCGGGATGGCTGCCAGCACTCGCAGCCTTTGCGCCAAAGCTGCTCCAGCCGCCAGCGACTCGGAGCAGCGACTCGCAGGGATGGGTCTCCCGGGCTGGAGCGGGGAGTCCGTGCGGGGCCGCTTAAAACCCAGCGCAAACGTGGAAGCCGTGTGTGAAAACAGCATTTCTCAAATCCCAGGGAAAGCAGAGGCGCGACACAAAATGCCGGTGAATGCTGGATGCATTTCAGAGCCCCGCACGCCCTAAAAACGAACCCCGGGGCTGGTTCAAAGCAAAAGCCCGCGGGAGGATGCTGCGGATCCCTGAGCTCCGTCTTCAGCACCGCAGATCTGACAGCTCTCGGGGCCGGGCTTTGCCTTTCTGATCTCCCCCTCCTCCCCTGCGGATGAGGAACTGGAGCATGAAACTTCGCCGGAGGATTCCGGCGGGGCAGAGAGCAGGCAGCCGCAGCCAGACGACCCAAGGCCGGCACCGCGCCGCCCTGCCCCGGGTAATGGAACACATGAATGGGTAATCAACGAAATTAACATAATTCCCCATTCCGAGGCTCAGCATCCCTCCTCGGCAGCCGGGCTGGAACTGATGCGCATCGTGGCGATTAATATTGATGGCCCAGGAGGATGCGCGGCTCCGGGATGAGCCCGACTTGCTCAGAACCGCTGGTTTCTCACCCCATTGCTGCAGCCCAGCCGGGGGGCGGCTCGGGCGCTTAAAGCCGGGGAGGAATTCGGCGAAGCGCGTGCAGCCCTAATCCGATTTGAGAGACCGAGCCAGGGGAGCAAAGCTAACCCCAAATTCACGAGCTGGGGGCACGACTTGGACACCGTTCCCAGGAACCCTTTTGGGGTTAGGGAGCCCCAAAGGTGGCTTTACGGTGGCCGGGGACATCAGATCCTGGTGGGATCCTGGTGACCCGATCCCGGTGACCCGATCCCGGTCCTGCTTCCCCAGCCTGGCTCTCACGAAGCCGCAGCTGGGGCAGAGCAGCCCAGCGGAGTTGGGTGGTTCCCCCGTGCCCCGGGGTTGTTGGGGTGAAGGGAGCTGGAGGGGGCAGCGGCACCCGGACCTTGGTGAGGGGCAAAGGGGAGCCTGCAGTGTGTGGGGGAGCCCAGGGCCCAGGTGGGTCCCCAAAACCTTGCTGCCGGCTCTGGGCGTGGGGCTGGGAGGTGCTGAGGCTGAGCCAGCACCCCAAAACTCTGCAGCTGGGTCTGGGAGTGGAGCGGGGGGCGGCAGTGCCGCGGAGCGCCCCCGGGGCTCCCCGCTCCGGGCTGGGCATCGCAGGACGCTAAAGCCACCCCCGCAGGACCCCTAAAGCGTCCAGTTTGGGGTAGGGAGCACTCCCAAGACCGGGAGCTCCCCCAGTCCTGGATAAGGCTCCTCCCGCAGGAACCCCAGCCCCGGAGCAGGGACCCCCCACGCCGCAGCAGGTCCCGTCGGAGCCCGGGGCTGCCGGCACCGAGCTCCGCGCTCTTACCTCGGACTCCTTGCGCTGGCTCCTGAAGAGCTCGCGGCCCTTGGGCTGTGCCTGGGGCTGTTGGGGTTGTTGGGGCTGTTGGGGCTGGGGCTGTCCCGGGCG
>VZRH01008430.1:2488-14472 GCA_013397555.1 Urocynchramus pylzowi | reverse complement strand
AGGATGGGGATGAGGGTGAAGGTGAGGGTGGCAGCCCTACCAGGCCTGCAGGGCGCAGATGGGGTCGATCTCGGTGACGTAGACGATGGAGCCCATGGCCTTGAGCGCAGCACAGCAGCCCTTCCCCACCTGCAACAGGGACAGTGCTCAGGGGCTTAAACTCCACTTCTGGTCCACCAAATCCCTGGATTTGGAGCAATCTGAGACTCAGGCCTGGCCTAGGAAGAGAGGAACTAAAAACCCTGCTGGTTTTGGTCCCAGGGATTATTTTCCCCCAAAACATCCCAACATCTGGAATGCACCACAACAGGAGATTCCAATGATCCCAGGGAAAGTTCCAGAGCCTCCTGCAGCCTCTGCTTCACTCAGGAAGCTTTAGGGGTAATTAACCTTGGAGGGTTAATGAGCTTTAACCTTTGCCCAGCACAGGCAGTGCAGGGAATCCAGGTTAAACTGTTCCCAAAAATGTGATTACAGCAGGAAAAACAGAGCCATTCCAGCTGTTTGGACATTAAAAAAATTCCAGTAGAGCACCCACTGCAACTGGTGTAAACTGGGCCTGAGAAAAACTGGGAAAAGAGGAATGTTCCCACGTGGAGAGAGGGTGGGTGAAGGCATAAATCAAGATTAATTCTCTCTTGACCACACTGGAATGCCCAGAACATCTGCAGAACCTCTAATTTTAGTATAATCACATTAAATACAATATTAAAATTATAGAAATGTGTGTTGTACCAATATGTGGGCATGCCAATATCCAGATATTAAACCTATTCAGACTATTTAATATATATTTTTTTAAAAGATTCAGCATTGGCATCTTTTTAATAATAAAGAAACGAAGAAAACTTTCAGTTTTTGGCAAACTCCTGAGGTTTGGAGGGTCCTGCAGGTGCACAGCAAAGACCTGAGGGTGGAGGAAGCTGATTTTACACAGGGAATTCCCAGGGGGAAAAGGGGGAAAACTGGGAAAATGGAGCCCCTTACCTCCCCATAGCCACAAACCACCACCTGCTTCCCTCCAAACATCATGTCTGTTGTCCTCTTCAGGCTGAGGAAAAAGGGAAAAAAACCCAATTAAAGGTCAGAACTCCAGCCCAGCACTAAGAGCTGCTCCAAGGATGGATCCACAGCTGGATCCTCCATCCCTGAAATTCCAGGGGAAGAGAAAACCCCAAAAGCACCTAAAAATTCCTTTTTCCTTTTGGAAGGGTGGGGATTCTTTTGTTCTTCCAATAAAGAGGATGAAATTTGGGGTTGGAGCTCTTCTTCTGTTGATTTTCATCCATTAACCCTTTGTTTTGACACTCCCAAAATACTGAAAATCCTCTCCAAAAATACTTTAATCTGAATTTTTATTGTCAGCCCCAAAGTGCCCCCCAGGAAGAGCCCCAGGAGCAGCAGGGGAGTGGGAACTCCTTGCCAGAATCCCAGAGCTTTTTCCAAATGAAGCTCCCCCTTCCTCTGGTTTCCTTCTGCTCCCTCCCTGAGCGTGTCCTACATTCCAGGCTATTTTTAGCTCTGGAGTAAATAGGTTAGCAGTGCAGGGAAGGTGAAATTCCCTCCCTTTCCCAGGGAAATTCAGCTAAAACCCACAGCAGCTTTAAGGCACCTCTGTTCTCATCTGCCCTGACCCCGTCTCCAGCTCCTGCACCAGGCTGAACTCGAATCCCAATTTACCTTTCAAGGTGTTTGCATGGAATCCCAGGATTTGCTGGGTTGGAAAGGACCTTAAATCCCATCCCATCCCATCCCATCCCATCCCAGGGACACCTCCCACCATCCCAGGCTGCTCCAGCCCCATTGTCCAGCGTGGCCTTGGACATCCCAGGGATCCAGGGGCAGCCCCAGCTGCTGTGGGAATTCTGTTCCCATATTTTCCCCCCCCATTATTCCCATTCCCTGTTCCTAGGAAGGTGCTGCTGCCCACCCCAAATTCAGGGATTGTTCATGGATTGTGCCACAAACGATGTCACCACAAGGACAAAACCTGTCCCAGCCTCACTGGGCCGTGACAGAATTTGGGGCTGGAGGGACTCAACACCCAATTCCATGAAAAGAAAGGGAATAAAGAGTTGGAGAGAAAAAGGGATAAAGAGGGGAAGGAGAAAGGGCAGCAATGCTGAGTGACACAAGGGACACAGGTGGATTTTATCCAAAGGGGAGAGGGACAGGACAGGAATTCTGATGTGCACCAGAGGTATGGAAGGATTTTATTCTCCCCCGACACACGAATTGAGCTGAGATGATCCAAACGGCAGCAGAGCAGAGCCCTGTGGGAATTCCTCCCCATTTCCTGAGGGAATTCCTCCCTGTTCCCTGTGGGAATCCCTCCCTGTTCCCTGTGGGATCCCACTCACCCATCCAGGATGGACTCCCGGCAGCAGTAGAGGTTGTCAAACTTCTGCTTGGTGACCGAGTCGTTGACGTTCATGGCTGGCACGCAGAGCTTCCCCGCCTTGGAGAGCTGGTACAGCCTGGCACGGGCATGGAACCAGGGATTATCCAGGGAATTCACCCCTGCACTGGACCTTAAAGATCATCCTGGCCACGGGCAGGGACACTGGACACTGTCCCAGTGTCCAGCCTGGCCTTGGACATCCCAGGGATCCAGGGGCAGCCCCAGCTGCTCTGGCAATTCCAGCCCAGCCAGCAATTCCCAATTGCCAAGATCCCATCCATGCCTGCCCTCTGGCAGTACAGGGAAGCCATTCCCTGGGTCCTGTCCCTCCAGGCCTTGTCCGCAGTCCCTCTGCAGCTCTCCTGGAGCCCCTTTAGGCCCTGGAATGTGCTGGAAGCTCTCCCTGGATCCTTCTCCTCTCCAGCACGCCCCCGCTCTCAGCTCTGAGCACAGACTCAACAGCCCACAGCAGGAAAATCACTAAAAATGAACTTAAACACCTCACTGTGGCTCTTCTTTCAAGAGAGTCTGAAAATCCTGTCCCTGCTCCAGCCCTTGGGAAGGAGAACCTGCCTTTGGGAACCTCCTCTTCCCACACTGAGATTTTTGGATCCTAAAAATACCACCAATCCTTCTCCTGACCCCACTGGTGCAGAGCTGGAGTCCCTTCCATGTTTCAAACATTTCACTTCCCTGCTCCAGGAGCTGCCTGAACCTCTGGCCAAGCTCTGATCCAGCTCAGAGCTGCAGCCAAGCCTTTCCCCCTGCAAGGACTCAGCAAAAAGTGCTGCTCTCCTCAGTTCCCTGTTTCCTGGCACCTGGGACAGGATGAATTCCATGGAAAAGCTCCTGTGACACATCCCAACCCCCAGAGCTGCTCCCACCCCAGCACTGCTCCTGCCAGGGACTGAGGGATTTCACTCACTCATCTCTGAGGTTCTCCCTTCCCCCAAAAACAACTCAGTTCCTCTTCCCAATCTCACATCTTCCCACGGATTTAGGGCAGGGCTGGGCTCTTGGCTTCCTCCTCACCCCTCCTGCTCCATCTCCACACCAGGTGAGAGCCTCTCCTCCCACCCCACACCTGGACACCCTCCCACCCACAGGAGGGGCTGCTGCTCCCCGTGGGAGCTCGGAGCAGTTCCAGGAGTCCTGCTGAGACTGAAAGCAGGAGCCTCTCCTCCCACCCCCAGGCTGAGGGAAGAGCAGAGCCCAGGTGCTGGAGGCCCAACACTGAGCTCAGCTGTGGGGACTGAGCTCTGTCCCAAACCTGTGCACCCCAGTGACGCTCTCCTCCACGATGCCCTTGATCTTCTTGAACATGTTGGGGTATTTCTTGTAGATCCAGTGGGTGAGATCTCCCCCATCATCCAGGATCTGGAACAGAAACAGCCACAGAGTCACCTGGGGCCGGGCAGGAAGCCACGGAGCCACTGCTGGAATAAAAACATTGGAGGTGAGCAAGGAGAGGAAAACTCTGGGAAACTGCCTTGGGAAGGGCAGGCAGAAAAACAACTCAGTCCCAGAAATCTCAGAATTCCAGGGAAAAGGCAGGTCCAAGAGCTTGGCCAGTCTTATGTGTATGGAAACACCTGGAATGGCAGCCAGGGAAGGTGCTGGGCTCAGAGGGATCCCCTGAAGAAGAAAAGGCCCAAGAAAAGGAAAAAACCCAAAGGTGGATTTTGCCAAGTCCTCCTGCCCCCAGGAGGCCCTGGTGGCCTGGGCAAGGTGGGAAGTGTGAGAACGCAGCTGGATTCCAGGGAAAACAGGGAGCAGATGTCACCCAGGGCAGGGGAAGTGTCCAGGGGCTGCACAGGGTGACAGCACAACAGCCACCATCAGCCTCAGAGTCACCATCACCATCATCATCACCATAATCATCATCCTCATCCTTGCATATTCCACACACTGATGTCAAAGACTTTTCACTGCATCATCATCATCATCCTCACCCTCATCCCACTCTTTGCACATTCCCTACACCAAAGTCAAAGACTTCTCACTGCATCCTTCTCCTCCTCCTCCTTTTCTTCCTCCTCCTCCTTCTCTTTCCATATTCCACACACTGAGGTCAAAGACTTCTCACTTCATCATCACCATCATCATCATCTTCATCCTGTTCTTTGCATGTTCTCTACTCCAAGGCAAGGAATTCCGACGGCATCGTCATCCTCATCATCATCCTCATTCTTGCATATTCCATACACTGATGTCAAAGACTTCTCACTGCTCCTCATCCTCCTTCTCCTCCAAGATTTCTCAATTCATCATCATCATCCTCATCTTCATCATCCCCTGGCCAGAGGCTGCTGGGTCCCTTCCCAGGGGATGCTGGGGAGGGTTCAGGGATTCCCTGCTCTCACAGCTCTGTCCTGAGGCCAGGAAGGGGCCCTGCCCTGAGGCATCTCCCAGGTTATCCCCATCCCACAGCAGCCAGGAGTTTAAGGCCGTGGCTCGCAGGGATTTGGGGAATTTTGGGTGTCCCAAAATCCCAGCCCTGGTGGAAGCGTCCCCGCCCGTTTGCTGCCGCTGGAGCTCGGCGGGGACCCTCCGGACCCTTCCCAGGAAAAAGGGACACTCCCATCCTGGCACAGAGGTGACACTGCCCAGCTCTGCTGGTGGCTTTGTGGAGCCACCACGCTGCCATCCATGGACACGGAGCTGCTCCCACCTTTTCCAGAATCCCAGAATTGCCGGAATTTCCGCTGCGGCGAGCGCCGGGGAGCAGCTGCTCCTCCAGAGCTCCTGGAAGCACAGGGTGTCCTCCAGGAGTCTCCAGGGAATCCATCCCTGGGCTGGGAAGGGTTAAGTGGAACTGGGAGCTCTCCTGGGCCAGCAGGGAGGAATTTGGAATTCAGAATTCAGAATTCCCTGGCCCCCAGGACTCTTCACTTCATGAATCCCTGTTTAATGTTTAATCCTCTTCCAAGAGAGGATCCAGCCCCTGGCAGGTTCCCCTTTCCCGGGAGAGCAGGGGATGGAAACCCCACAGAGGAGATCCCTGGAGGGGCTGGGAGGTCACCTTGGTGGGACACCCCAACATCCAACAGCCCATCCCACATTCCTGCAGTTTCCCCAGCTTTTTGCAGGCTTGGACTCATTCCTATTCTTACAGGCAGGTTTGGGCTGGTTTTATTTTTGGGAAAAACCACTTTATTTGAGATGGAAATAATTTTGCCTAGAGAAAAGCAGCCTTGGCAGCCCTGGAGCTTCTCTCCAGGTCACCAACTCCCTCCCTCAGCCCTTCCATCCAATGTTCTCTCCAGCAGAAAATCCCTGGAGAGGCTCTTCCATGAGGGAAACCTCACAGATTCTGTATTTTTCAGGAAGAAAAGTCCCTTTTCTGAACCATTCCTGTCCAGCAGGAGCCTTCCCCTGAAGGTCAGAATTCCCAGAGCCCTTCCACGAAGGATTCCCAGAATGGAATGCCATTCCATAATTCCATGACTTTAAGATCCTTCTCACACCCTGTTCCTCACCCAGCATCCTATTTCTTATCTCTAAAACCATTTATAATCATTTCTTATCTCTAAAACCACGGATCTCCAAATTCCAGCAAAATCTCTGGCAACAGCTCCAAAATTCTGGTGCTCCCTCCATCATTTCCATGCTCCAGGAGCAGATCTGAGAATATTCCCAGAATGAAGAGATCCTGGGAAAGCAAAATCTGCATTTTCTGGGAGGCTGACTTGCTCCAAAAGTGACATTTTGGATGGGAAATGATTCCTCAAAGAGCAGAACAAAGCTGCTCTCAGGTCTAGACTCAGTCTGATACCTCGGGGGTGGATTTTTTTTGACATTCCTGGTTCTTTTTAAAGGTGACAGCAACTGCAAGGGACAAAAATCCCACCTCAAACGAGCCAATTTTGGCAAAAACCCAACTCAGATCCACATTTCCACCTTTGATCACTTCTCATATTTAGATCAGGAGCTCCAGGGCTCAAAATCCTTGGGGAAATGTGATGAAAACAGAACATCTGACAGCTGAAAATTATTCTGCTCACCCAATTCCAGGTTCCTGTTTTCCCTGGAAACAAGGGCAGGATAAAAAAGGGAGTCAGGTACCTGAGGTTTGTGTGGTTTAAAGTGTGGAAATCACAGAAAAATCTGGGCTTTGTTCCCAAAAATCACCTCAGCCAAAGGTGAGAATTTAAGGGTGAAAAGGGTGAAAAGCTCTTCTCAAAAAATACTGATTTGGAGCCATTTTTAGCAGTTTAAACTGCAGCAAGATGCTCTGAAACCAAAGGAAACACCCCAAAAAACTGCATTAACACAGCTTATTTTGGAAGCACTGAAACCAAACCTCGCTTGGTGAGATCCAGGAGATTTTAGCTGCCCTTCCCTTCCCTCCCAGGTGGGATTTTTCCAGGTGGGAGTTTTCCAGGGGTTTCCCAACTCACCATGTTGGGCTGCCAGCCCTCGACGTTGACGCAGCGGTCGATGCACCACCAGAAATCGTCCTCGGATTCGCCCTTCCAGGCAAACACAGGGAACCCTGGCCAGGGAGGGAGAGGGGGTAAAGGCAGGAAAATCCTGTGGGAATCACCTCTTGGACACTGATTTATTAATTAATGTATTCATTTATTTGAATATAATCAATTATTACTCAGCTTCAGCCAGTAAGACCCATGGTGGGTTTGACTTCTGGGTGTCCCAGAGCTCGTGGTCAAACCTGTGGCTTCAGCCAGGTGAATTCCCTGGATTTATCCCAGTAAAATCCTTGGGTTTACTCAGGTAAAACCCCTGGAATTATCCAGGTAAAATCCCTGGATTTATTCAGATGAAATCCCTGGACTAGCCCAGGTAAAATCCTAGACCTCACTCAGGTAAAATCCCTGGCCTCACTCAGGTAAAATCCCTGGATTTATTTGGGTTAAATCCTTGGTCTCATCCAGGTAAAATCCCTGGACTTACCCAGGTAAAATCCTTGGCCTCACTCAGGTAAAATCCCTGGAATTATTTGGGTTATATCCTTGGTCTCACCCAGGTAAAATCCCTAGTCCTACCCAGGTAAAATCCTTGGTCTCACCCAGGTAAAATCCCTGGTCTTTTTATTATCCAGGTAAATTCTTTGGCCTTATCCAGGTAAAACCCTTGGTCTTTTCCACGTAAAATCCCTTGGTCTTTTTCAGGTAAAACCTCTGGATTTATCCAGATAAAATCCTTGGCATTACCCAGATAAAACCCCTGGATTTATCAGATAAAATCCTTGGCATTACCCAGGTAAAACCCTTGGACTTACCCAGGTAAATCTCCTGACTTTGCCAAGTTAAATCCCTGACTGTATCCAGGTAAAATCCTTGGCCTTATCCAGATAAAACCCTTGGTCTTTTCCATGCAAAATCCCTGGTGTCATCCAGGTAAAATCCCTGGATTTATCCAGGTAAATCCTTGTCATTATCCAGGTAAAATCCTTGGACTTACCTAGGTAAAATCCCTGGATTTATCCAGGTAAAATTCCTGGCCTTTCCCAGGTAAAACCCTTAGTCTTTTCCAGGTAAAATCCCTGGTCTGGATTTACCCAGATAAAATCCTTAGGATTACCAGAATTTAATCTGGTAATCCTAAAATTTAGGGAAACCCCCTGGATTTAGCCAGGTAAAACCCCTGGACTCTGTTATGCCCCAAATTATAGAATTTAAACCAAATTTAGCTTCATTTCTCTGAGCAAAACAACTTCCAGCTTCAGCTCATTAAATGCCATTTTTACCAAGGATTTTACCTGGACAAGACCAAAGATTTTACCTGGATAAGTTCAGGGATTTTACCTGGATAAGTCTAGGAAAAAAAAAAAAAAATTCCAAGAGTTCCAGAGTTTGGAAAGGGGTGATTTTGTGCTGTGGGTTTATTCTAAATTGAAGCGAATGCAGGGAAAAAACCTCCAAGGGGTGATAAAGGAGCTAAAAATGATGGGGAAGCAAAAATTCCCTAGAAAATGCAGGAGGAATTCTGTATAGAATGCAGGAGAAATTCCTTATAAAATACAAGAGAAATTCCCTATAAAATACAGGAGGTACTCCCTATAAAATGAAGCAGGAATTCCTTACAAAATGCAGGAGAAATTCCTTATAAAATACAAGAGAAATTCCCTATAAAATACAGGAGGTACTCCCTATAAAATGAAGCAGGAATTCCTTACAAAATGCAGGAGAAATTCCTTATAAAATACAAGAGAAATTCCCTATAAAATACAGGAGGTACTCCCTATAAAATGAAGCAGGAATTCCTTACAAAATGCAGGAGAAATTCCTTATAAAATACAAGAGAAATTCCCTATAAAATACAGGAGGTACTCCCTATAAAATGAAGCAGGAATTCCTTACAAAATGCAGGAGAAATTCCTTATAAAATGCAAGAGAAATTCCCTACAAAATCCAGGAGGAATTCCCTATAAAATCCAGGAGGAATTCCTTATAGAATGCAGGAGGAATTCCCTATGAAATTCAGGAGAAATTCCTTATAAACTCCAGGATGAGTTCCTTATAAAATGCAGCAGGAATTACCTAGAAGATGCAGAACGAATTCCCTCTAAAATGCAGGGATTTTCTATAAAATGCAGGAGGAATTCCCTATAAAATGAAGGAGGAATTCCCTATAAAATCCTGGAATTTTCTATAAAATATAGGATGAATTCTCTATAAAATCCTGGAATTTTCTAGAAAATGCAGGAGGAATTCCCTATAAAATGCAGGGATTTTCTATAAAATGCAGGCGGAATTCCCTCTAAAATGCAGGGATTTTCTAGAAAATGCAGGATGAATTCCCTATAAAATGCAGGGATTTTCTATAAAATGCAGGCGGAATTCCCTCTAAAATGCAGGGATTTTCTAGAAAATGCAGGATGAATTCCCTATAAAATGCAGGGATTTTCTATAAAATGCAGGCGGAATTCCCTCTAAAATGCAGGGATTTTCTAGAAAATGCAGGATGAATTCCCTATAAAATGCAGGGATTTTCTATAAAATGCAGGCGGAATTCCCTCTAAAATGCAGGGATTTTCTAGAAAATGCAGGATGAATTCCCTATAAAATGCAGGGATTTTCTATAAAATGCAGGCGGAATTCCCTCTAAAATGCAGGGATTTTCTAGAAAATGCAGGATGAATTCCCTATAAAATGCAGGGATTTTCTATAAAATGCAGGAGGGATTTTCTATAAAATGCAGGGATTTTCCATAAGAGCAGGAGGGATTCCCTGCAGGGCCAGGGGCAGGAGCAGGAGCAGGAGCAGGAGCAGGAGCAGGAGCAGGAGCAGGAGCAGGAGCAGGAGCAGGAGCAGGAGCAGGAGCAGGAGCAGGAGCAGGAGCAGGAGCAGGAGCAGGAGCAGGAGCAGGAGCAGGAGCAGGAGCAGGAGCAGGAGCAGGAGCAGGAGCAGGAGCAGGAGCAGGAGCAGGAGCAGGAGCAGGAGCAGGAGCAGGAGCAGGAGCAGGAGCAGGAGCAGGAGCAGGGCCAGGGCCAGGGCCAGGGGCAGGAGTGCAGCTCGTACCGCTCTCGGCCAGGGCAGCAGCCACCTCGTTGAGGGTGGAGTAGATGTTGCAGGCGGCCCAGCGGCACTGAGCGCCCAGCGCGCCCAGCGTCTCCATCAGCACCTGCGGAGCACAGCGGCAATCAGCACAGCCCGGGGCATTTACAGAAACAACATGGAAATCAGCACAGCCCGGGGCATTTACAGAAACACCACAAAATCAGCACAGCCCGGGGCATTTACAGAAACAACATGGGAATCAGCAAAACTGGGGTTTGTCTGCAAAAACACCACGAAATCAGCACAATCTGGGGGGGGGTTATTTACAAAAACACCATAGAAATCAGCAAAACTGGGGTTTGTCTGCAAAAACACCACGGAAATCAGTAAAATCGTGGGTTTTGTTTGCAAAAAACACCAGGAAAACCAGCAAAATCAGGGTTTTGTTTGCAAAAACACAGGCACAATCAGCAAATCGGGGTTTATTGGCAAAAACACCACGGAAATCAATAGAATTGGGGTTTGTCTGCAAAACCACCATGGAAATCAGCAAAATCGGGGGGGGATTATTTACAAAAACACCATGNAGCAAATCGGGGTTTATTGGCAAAAACACCACAGAAATTAGTAAAATTGGGGTTTGTTTGCAAAAGCACCACGTTAATCAGTAAAATTGGGGGGTTATCTACAAAAACACCATGGAAATCAGTAAAATCAAGGGGTTTGTCTGCAAAAACACCACAGAAATCAGCAAAATTGGGGGGTTTATTTACAAAAACACCAGGAAAATCAGTCCCAGAGCAGAATTGGGGATTTTGTCTGGAAAAACACCAGGAAAATCACCAAAATCAGGGGTTTTATTTGCAAAAACACCACAAGAATCAGAAAAAATGGGGTTTTGTTTGCAAAAACACCAGGAAAATCAGCTCGGGACACAAAATTGGGGGTTTTATTTGCTGTTTGTGGGAAAGCTCCTCTCTGAAGTAGGGTTTAAGCTCTTGAAGGGACTCTGAAGTTGGGTTTAAGTTTCTGAAGGGTCTCTGAAATCGGGTTTGAGCTTTCTGGGAGCTCTCTGAAACTACTTTTAAGGTTCTGAAGGGTCTCTGAAGCTGGATTTAAGTTTTTCAAGGGTCTCTGAAGTTGGGTTTAAGCTCCTGGTGGCAGGGGGGGGTCTCTGAAATTTGGTTTAAGCTTCTGGGGGGTCTCTGGTGTTGGGTTTAAGCTTCTGAAGGGTCTCTGAAGTNGGCGTCTCTGAAGTTGGGTTTAAGCTTCTGGGGGGTCTCTGGTGTTGGGTTTAAGCTTCTGAAGGGTCTCTGAAGTTGGGTTTGAGCTTCAAGGTCACGTTTGAGTAGCCTGGTCCAGTGGAAGGTGTCCCTGCCCACTGGAATTGGATATTTTTAAGGTCTTTTCCAACCCAAACCATTCCAGGGCTGGATGATTCCCAGGGACCTGAATTTGTTTTCAGGCAGCATCAGAAAACGCCACAATTTTGTAATTAAACCCTTTTTAAAACCATTTGAATGGATGCCATAAATAAGAACTCCAAAGTTTATTTTTTATATGTTAAGAGTTCATTTGGTAAAGTCCCAAATCCAGCCAGGAGGAATCACTGCTGTCCTGTTTGGGGACAGTGGCAGCCCCTCCTCTCCCTGTCTGGGGTCTGGCTTAGGGAATCCCTCCTGTCTCTGGTTTAGGAAGGGCCTGTCTCTGTCTGGGGTCTGGTTTAGGGAATCCCTCCTTTCCCTGTCTGGGGTCTCTTTTAGGGAATTCCCTTTACTCTCTGTTTTAGGGAATCCTTCCTCTCTCTGTTTGTTTGGGGTCTGGTTTAGTGAATCCCCCCTCTCTCAGTTTTAGGGAATCCCTCCTCTCTCTGTGTGGGGTCAGGTTTAGGGAATCTGTCCTGACTCTGGGTTCTGGTTTAGGGAATCCCTCCTCTCCCTGTCTGGTGTCTGTTTTAGGGAATCCCTTCTCTCTCAGTTGTAGGGAGTCCCTCCTCTCCCTGTTTGGGGTCAGTTTAGGGGCTGAGCAGTGGGAATGCCCTGGTTGGGGTCAGTTTAGGGGCTGAGCAGTGGGAATGCCCTGGTTGGGGTCAGTTTAGGGGATGAGCAGTGGGAATGCCC
>VZRH01008429.1:23030-37975 GCA_013397555.1 Urocynchramus pylzowi | reverse complement strand
CCCATCCCGGGTACAGCCCCATCCCAGGTACAGCCCCCTCCCCAGCACAGCCCCATCCCGGGCACAGCTCCCTCCCCAGCCCACGGGCCACTCACGTAGACACGGGTGGGGTCGAAGGGGCACTCGCGGGACACCGGGGCGAGGGCGCTGTTGGCGATGGAGCAGGGGGCCAGCAACACCCGGCCCTGGTTGCCCAGGGTGAGGCCGATGGCCACGAGCAGCCCCAGCAGGCAGCACAGGCAGCACAGGCTGCTGCAGGCGCTCAGGGCCAGCAGCGCCCATTTCTGCAGCGGGGAGAGACGAGGCAGAGGAGAGGAGATGTCCCCTCCCCAGCACGGCCCCGAGAGAGGGGCTGGGGGCTGTGCAGCCCCCCGGGTGCTGGGGGGGCTGGGGGTGCTTACGAGGGCAGCAGGGCCGAGGTAACGGGAGAGCAGCAGGGCAGAGACTCCACAGGAGATGGTCTGGGGGAGGCACAGGGAGGTCAGCGGGGAGCAGCCCCTGCCCCGGGGACACCAGGGCCCAGGGACACTGGGACCCAGGGACACCAGGACCCAGGGACATTGGGCTCCAGGGACACCGGGGCCCAGGGACAACGGGACCCAGGGACAACGGGACCCCAGGGACACTGGCCCCCAGGGACACCATGCCCCAGGGACCTGGGCCCCAGGGACACCGGGCCCCTTTCCCTGCTGGCACTGTCCCTGGAAGCTCACCTGCAGCCCCCCACAGCCTCACCCAGTAAGGAGCCCCGGAGAGTTTAATAATTCCCCAAGGAATTGTTTCGAGTGGGGAAGGGGAGGCAGAGCAGCGTCCATGCTGCAGCTCATCTCCCTCCCACCCTGCAGCCCTCCCCCATCCCTCCCTCACCCCAACCCCTTCCCACGTCCCCTCCCCGTGTCCCCAGCCCCCCTGCCGGTGGCACCAGCAGTGCAGCAATGACAGAGGCGCCGTTGGTGACGCCGTAGTGCAGGGAGGTGGCATCGCGGGCGGTGACCACGAAGCGCAGGACGGTGCCGTGGACGAGGGCCCCGGTGATGAAGTTGAGGTGCCCGACAATGAGGAGGATGAGCCCCGTTTTCATCAGCACCTTTCGGTGGCTGCTGGGATCGAGGTGGCCTGAGACAACGGGAGAGGAGGGTGTGGGGTGGCCAGCACCGAGCTGTCCCTACCCAGCCCAGGAATGGGGCATTTGGGGACAGCCCCAGAGGACGTCCCCGTCCTGGCAGGGGGATGAGGCAGGAGGTGATGTGGAAGCCACCGGTAGCCCAGGTATGCAGACCACTGGTCCAGCCAGCTCTCCCGGGACTGGAGCAAAGGTGTGGGGCCAGGGGCCATGGGGACAGGGTCCCTGTGGGGCTGGGAAGAGCTGGGGCTCCTCGGGTGACGAGGAAGCTCTGGGGGACAGCTGTCCCCAAAGAGCAGCTCCAGGGCTGGGTTCTGGCACCCAGCACTTCGAGGAGTGGCCGTGGGGCTGTTCCCCCTCTGGAACCCACCCTCCCCCAGCCATCAGCACCAGAGCTCAGCCCAGCTCCTTCCCTGACCCCAGCCCAGACCCTCAGCTCCTCTCCCTCCCTCCCTGCCTCAGTTTCCCCTGCAGGAGGGCAGAGATGGAGCCCTCCTCTGGACTCACCCACTTGGCACATCTTCACCAGGCCAGGATCAGCCCATCAGAGCCCCTCGATGCCCCGGGGGCCTGCCCTGCCCTCAGCCCCCGGAGCCATCGGGTCTGGGTGGGAGCAGGGCTGGGACGGGGCAGGACCAGGACACCGGGGCCACCCGGAGCCTGCTGCTCCAATTCCTGTCAGACCAGCTCCCCGGGACAAAGGGATAACTCCACCTTTTCCTGCGTGTCCCACCCCTGCCCTCCCCTTGCTGCCAAGCCCGCAGCCGTGCCGTGACATGCCATGCCATGCCGTGCCGTGCCGTGCCAATTCACCGTTCCACGCTTCCTCATCCCCCTCCCCATCCATCCCCACCCCCCAGCACACCCCAAAGCTGTGGCAGCAGGTTGGGATCCAGCCAGGCAGTCCCAGGTCCCAGGCTGAGGGTCTGGGAAGGGCACAGGGCACTGACCTGCACTGCCAGGGCCTGCCCTGCAGGGAGAGGGCAAACAGAGGGGTCAGGGCAGGGGTGACTTGGCCAAATGGCGACTCAGAGGAGCTGGTTCGGTGGCCATCGCCCTCAGGGAGCTTCCAGGGAAATTCCAGGGACTGGGATGGGGACAGGGCCTTGCTGGGGTGGCTGTGGGAGGAGCCCCCAGCTCAGATCACACCGAGGGGCTGCTGGGCCCAACAATTTAATCCCAGGGACAACTCTGGCTCCTGGGACTGCTCTGGGGAAAGGCACTGTCCCCAACATCCCACCTGAGCCACTGCTCTCAGCATCCTCAGCTCCCACACACTCAGAAGTGCTGGAAATTTGCCTTTTTTTCCCTGTTCTTCCCCTCCTTTCACCTGTACCCAGCCCTGCTGCACAGGGAGACGGAGAAGAGAGATCTCTCCTCTTCCCAAGCCTTTGGGAACAGTATTCCAGTGGGCAAAGGCAGCTGGAAGATTTCCCTGCAGCTTTGGAAAGGATGAGCTGGATTCAGGTCGAATGACAACCAGAGTCTTTATTCCAAGAGTCCCTTAGGATGGTTGCAGACATACAGACACACGTACATATTTACACTCTTACACACCTCACAGAGTTTGAACCAATAAATTAAAACAAAAAGAGGGCGGGGGGGATTTGTTGGTTTGGTTTTTTTTTTTTTCCTTTCCTTTTTTTTGTCGTTTTTTTTTTTCTGTCACGTAAGAAACAGCAACTCCCCGAGGCGAGGCTGGGGGAGCCAGCTGGAGGATGGCAAACAGAAGCCAACAGGGACACAACCCTGGCCCAGAAGCTGCAGTGACAGGGAGCGCGCTCAGGTCACACTCTGGCTTCGATGCATTCCAGCTGGACCATCTCATCCAGCGGGCAGCCCTCGGCTTGGGCACAGTGGCTCAGGTGGGCACTTGGGCTCTGGGCACCTCTTGCCCTGGGGGTGTGTGGGCAGCCTGCTGCAGTCTGGCAGTGGGGGGACTCGCACTCGTCCGAGGTAATGTCCGGCACGTCGTCCGACTGGCTGTCCGAGCTCTCCAGGTCGCTGCGGATGCTCTCGGGCTGGGCCAGGGTGATGTCCCACGTCTGGCTGGCAATGCAGTCCTTTTGCTCACAGCTTTGGTGTTTGCACGTCTGCTCCTGCTTGTCATCCTCCTCCTCCTCCTCCTCCTCTTCCTCGTTCTCTGCCATTTGGGTGTGGACGTGCAGGGAGTCCTCCGTGCTGCTGCCGCTGGTCAGCTGGTAGTGACTGGGTTTGGCTTCGATGTCCACCTGGATCTCCATGTTATTGCACTCCCTGCAGGAACAACCACCCTCATGTTACTGGGCTAAACTGGGCTGTACTGGGAGGATCACACCCCCCCAAACACGAGCAAGATGCTGCTCATCACCCCACGACTCGCTGCTCTCCTTGAATCCTCCTAGCAGAGCCAAGATCACCCCCAGGCTGAGCTGGGAGAGCTCCAGAGTCCCCTCAAGCTGCCAGCACAGCCCCTGAGGGTGCTGGGCTGCAGATTCCCTCCCCAGCCTCCACAGCACACATGGAGGCTGCTCCCAAACTGTCCCAGGCCTCCTCCCGTGCTAGAGAAGGATGGATCCCTGGTGCAAGCACAGCCATCCCACCACCCACAGCAGCGCTCACAGAGCGTGCATTTTCCCAGGACGGCCTCCACCAACGTTCCTCTCAGCACTCCACGTCCTCCCACCTGTCCTGGGGGTTGTAGGAGCTGATGATGGAACCAGCCATGGCTCGGGTGCTGGCGTTGTCGCTGATGGCCCCCAAACTGACAGAGTCTTTGGGGAAAATCTCCTTCTGGACATCTGCCTGGACTTCCAGCCTGCAGGAAAGGAGATGATTCCTCAGAAATGCTTCGGATGCTTTAGGAGCACCAACCCATCCCTGCTCCTCACAGGAAAGCAAGAATCCCTGTCAGCTGGCCCAGCTCAGTGTGACAGGAGTTTAACCCCAGTGGTTGCTCTCATTTAGTCTCATTTTTGGCTCCATTTAGGCAAATCCATTCCGTTTTCCATGACGAAGGTAAAGCCGTGTTTACATCCATGACTCACACGATTCCTGCGAAGAGCTGATTTCCATGGACCTCGCACAGAGCCATGATTACATCCTGGCTGCCACATCAACACGTGGCTCTAATTACCCAGCAAACTGACTCACAGGCAAGTTAGGAGGAAAACTGTGGTGTAACCACCTGACTTGGAGAGCCATGACCCTGCTTGCAGAACAGGAAGCACCAAAGCCTCCAGGCTGGGATAACAGGGCTGGAATAGCTTTAAGCAGGGCAGGCAGGAGCTCTGTGCTGTTCCCAATTAAGCTGAAGCATCAGCTCTGTGGTCTCAAGGAGCTCAGTAGGGATCTGTCCTCCTTGCAAGAACTAGACTGGCACTGACTCCACAAACAGAATCATGGATGGTTTGGGTTGGAAAGGACCTTAAAGATCACCCAGTTCCAACCCCCTGCCACGGACAGAAACACTTTCTCCTAGACCAGGCTGCTCAGAGCCCCATCCAACCTGGTCTTGGAACATCTCCAAGGATGGGGATCCCACAACCTCTCTGGGCAATCTGTGCCAGTGTCTCCCCACCCTGGGTGGCTCTGGGCTCCAGATCATCCTAGGTGATCCCCTAGACCTGGTTACTCTACAACAGACCAAGATACAAAAATACCACGACTCAACCTCTAGATCAAAGCAGCTGCACTCACACTCCTGTGAAGCTCCCCAGAACAAACCCACTCAACCCACACAGGCCTTGGGATCCCCTCTGCTTTTCCCACAGTCCAGTTACCTGCTGTACTTCCCCTTGCTCCCCGAGAGGACCCCCCCGCCCAGGGTGCCCCCGGACAGGGCAGCAAAGCTGGCAGTCTCGCTGTAGTTGCCCTGGATGACACTGAGCCCATCTGTGGGGCTGCCACTGGTGCTCAGCACACTGGTCAGCCCCTCAATGCTGCTCTCTCCAATGCTGGGGTTCTTCAGGGCTCTCCAGGCATCGGCCACTGCAGGGGAGGAGAGCACAGGGGTTGGAATCGGCAGTGGGAGCGCTCGGCTGCGATGTCTCATCTCAGATTTGGGAGACATCAGGACCTCAAAGCATCTCATTACAGGAGGCAACAACAAGAGCATTTTGCTTCACCCCCTTCCCCTCACCAGTTATTACCTGTGATAGGTCCATCATCTTCATCAAACTCGATTTTCACCCCCTTTCCATTGGCTGTGCTGACCCCACAGCCACCGCCCCGGCACAGCGAGATGGGCACGACCCCATAGACGTAGGCCAGCATGATGGGGACCCCAATTCCTGGAGAGGAGGATGAGTTGGGTTAAGAGGAGCTTAAAGATGTGTTGAGCAGACAGAAAAGATTTTTTAGGGACTCTCTCAGTCATGTTTTAGTTGCTTTTAAAGGTTCCAATTCACAATTTTGCAGACAGACAGTGGAGGAGCCCTGTGGGCTGAGTAGGGGAACCCCAAGAGCATTGAACCCCCCAAGGCATCAGCCACCAAACCATGACAGGAGACAGCTCTGTGTGACAGGGGACTCCAGGATGGGATGTGGCACAGCCAGCTGGTGCTGCAGACAAGCCCTGTGCTGGCTGTGGGCCAGCTCGAGCACACCAGGATGTGAGACAGCACTGTGCCCAAACCCACACTGCAAACTGTCCTTTGGCCACCCCCATGGCACAGGGCTGGGCTACCCACTTGTCTCAGTGGCTACTGGGCCAGCAGAAGGGACAGGGCTGAGCCCACTTACCAACACTGACAGCAGCAATGACTGGGGAGGCAATGACAGACAAGGTGACCCCACCAGTAATGGCCAAGTTCCTCTTGTGCTTGGAGGTTTTCTTCCCCTCATACCTGCTGTGGATCTGATGGAAGAAAATGCACCAGGTGAGAACAGCAGACACCCAGGGGACATTAAGAAGTGATTTTACAGCCTTGCCAGCTGCATGAGCCCTTGAAGAACCTTATTTTGAACACAGATCTCCTCACAGAGCAGACCTAGCAGGAGGGTCTGTGTTGAAGAAAAAGAAGCAACAAAAAGTACAGGGCTGATGGGCTCAAAAGGGACTCCCTGGGTGCTCCTGGGTCAAAGCAGAGGCACAAGAGAAATGCAAAATGCATTTGGGAGGACTTGAGCCTGAAGGGCTACCAGGACTATCAGCCACCACCTTCCCCCTGCCCACACAAAGCCCAGGAGATAAGAGGAGCTTTAGAAGAGAAAACTGAATTTGGGTTCTGTGACAACATCCACCCTTCCTATCAGCTCTAAATTTCTGGTCAGCACAGACAACACCCCAAACTCACCTTCCTCCCAACGTACACAGGGATGCCAATGACCATGGCAGGAATGGCAATGCCAGCAATGAGGGAAATGCCCACAGGAGCTCCAATCAACGTGCCCAGCTGCCAGAGAATCTTCTTTTTACGACTCCATGGCTTTTTGCCCCAGAATGTACAGCCAGAGGGGCTTCATGGAAGGGAAAAAAATGACATTAGCACTCTAGCAATTCCTATAAGCTCCTGAGAATCCCAAGTTCAACTTGCACATGAATAAAACCCAAAATTTAGGAAGCAGGTAGACAACACAAGTAAGTTTTCTGTCTTTTTTTCCACAAAAAGCTGAATATCACACTATTGGGTTTATGTTTAATACTCAGTACACCAAGAGGTCTCAAAGGTAACTGTATCAGAAGCTTTATCTGGTGTGGGAAGAGCATCAGAATTCTGTAAAGTGGGATCAGAGTTCATCTCTTAGCACCAGAAACAATAAAATTTCACTGAAGCAGGAGGGTGAAACTCCAACAGGGGTAGTGAACTCCTCCATGCAGGCTGAGAGAGGCAGGTGGGAGTGCTGCTGCCCTGCTCACCTGAGGTAATGCAGATCTGAGATCTCCTTCATGCAGAGCCAGCAGAACTCGCAGCCACACACGGCACACGTCATGTGGTTGCAGCTGCCATCGTTCATCTTGATGATGTAAGCACTGCAGCGTGGGCACGGCTTGATGTCATCAGCTGAGGGGAGGAATCAGGGAATTCAGATGGGATCTCTGCTGTGAGAGTGAGCAGCCAGCCTGGGGATTCTCATTAAGGATTGAAATCCTTATTTTCTCTGCAGCAGAACACCTTTGCTGCTCACAGGGGGTGGCGTGTCTTTAATTTATCTCAGAGAAGATAATTTTGATGTGACAGACCCCCATCAACAGCAGGGACTGGGAACAACAGCCACTTTTAAAAGCTTGTTCTAATCTTGAATGGGATGTACTCCAGAATTCATGCTTAAACACAGGGAACAAGTCATACCTGCCCAGCACAACGAGCCATTACTGAATTGCTCCACGGAGCTGATTCATGGGCCAAGAACAACACAACAGCTCGGAGAACAGGCACTGGAGAAACCCCAAACCTGGCCTTTAGGGGACCAGGGGCTGCAGCCACACACAGCTGCAGAGGCTGCCCCGGCCCCAGCGTGCTGCTGGCAGAGCAGGATAAGGGGTTTTCATCCCTTCCTTAATTCAGGCATCATCTGATGGTGGTTATGCAATGGCTGTGCCGTGGTTCAGGGCTCTGCTGGCCCCTGCAAAGCTCAGCAAGATGAAATCCAGCTGTGAGCCCGGCTCACACCTTATTAATCACCAGGCTGGATCCAGCACGGCGGGGTGGGGAGAAACCACTGTCTCAAAAACCTCCCTTCCCATGGCTAAGTGCCCTTCCTGGCAGGGATCTCTTTAACAGCACAGAAAAACTCATACACTGGGTTTTTCTGCTGGCTGGGGCAGTATCTATGCTGTCCATTCTTAGGGTTCTCTAAACTGGGGCATGTTGGACCTCGGCACGCCACTAAGCCACCTCAGAACCACCCATGACAGCTCCACACTGAGTGAATTAATATTTAAACTCCTCAGACAGAAGGAAAAACAGGGTATTTTGTTTGGGGGTAGGGCAGGGCTTTAAAAAATGGCCTCACTGCCCACTTCCAGAGTCAATACAGTTATTTTTAAGGAACACAAACCCAGCAGACACAGCAGCTCCTACCAGGCAGCGGAGGAGTTCTGTGGGTTGGCTTTTTTTTGGTACCTGCCATTACCAAGACCTAACAGAGCACAGAGCAGAGCTCCCCACACTCAGCCGGCCACGAATGCTGCTCTTCAGGACCAGGCAACTTTGAAGCTGCAACAGTAAAAAAGTGACTGCTTGTTCAGGGTTTAGATCAGCAAAAAAGCGAGAACATCCAAGATCAAAAGAGCCACAAGCAGAGCTGGGGCGGATGAGGGAGTTGCCGTGACACAAAAGGACCCAAATCACATCATCACCTACTGATCTGTTTGGTGCTGCTGGAAGAGATCAGATGTGTTCTAACACACAGGAGAGGAAATCACTCTGAGTTTCACAGCTGCTGCAGAGACTCAGGCTTTGAGGGGAGGAGGTTTGCACAGAGGAGCTGCTTCCTCGTCACACACACAAACACACAGAGCCGAGCAACCAAAAAATCAGGGTGTGACTCTTGGGGCTGTCAAAATCAGGGTGTGACTCTTGGGGCTGTCGTGTGCAGGGCAAGGAGTTGGAGCCTAGTGGGATGTAAGAATCCCACTTGGGATCCCACCCTGTTGACAGAGTGTACAAATTGTCCTTTGTCTCCTTAAAAAGGAAAAAAGCCCAGAAGTTTCTCTCCTCAATGTGGTAAAAAGACACCTCATAAGACCTTAAGGATTTCACCTCAAACCTAAGGCTAGCCAATTGGACAGAAGCCAAAAAGTCCTGCCTAAGCAATTCACTAGAAAAAGGAAAAAAAGAAAAGAACAAAAGAAATAATTGCTTTTGTGGGGTGTTTTTAGCAGGAGCAAGAGCCTCTTGCCCCTAGCTCGGGTTTTCTCTGTTAAGAGCTTTGTTATTTTGCTTTTTATTAAAACTCTTCTGTTTCCAACACTACCTCAGAAGCCATCCTGAGCTGATTTTGTAGCATTTGAGGTAGCTGGGCTATCTCGAGTGTGATATGCTTCTCTGAGAACTTACAAGACTTAGCTCAAAGAGAAAATATATCAGTGGGTCTCTCCAAACTCAGGATACTTTATGAAAAACGGGTAAATGCATACCTGGCCCGGACTCCTGTCCGTAGCTGAGGCCCGACGTGTGCTTGGTCCGTACCCGCAGGGTCTGTGCCCGCTGCTGCCGGGCCATGTCACACGTTTGGTTGGGGTGCCATATCTGCTTGCAGTGGTAGCAGAACTCTGTCTGGCAGCCATCCCTCTCACAGGTCAGCTTGGGGCAGCTGGCACAGCCGTAGGCGATCACGGCGTACCTGCAGGGAGGAATTCAAACACAAAGTTACCATCACTGTGTACCTGCAGGAGGAATTCAATCACAAAGTTACCATCACTGTGTACCTGCAGGAGGAATTCAATCACAAAGTTACCATCACTGGGTACCTGCAGGAGGAATTCAAACACAAAGTTACCATCACAGGGTANTGCAGGAGGAATTCAAAGACAAAGTTACCATCACGGGGTACCTGCAGGAGGAATTCAAAGACAAAGTTACCATCACGGGGTACCTGCAGGAGGAATTCAAAGACAAAGTTACCATCACGGGGTACCTGCAGGAGGAATTCAAACACAAAGTTACCGAGGGAGAGTCCTTGCATTCACACACCCAGAGCCACCAGCCCACCTCCCCCATCTCATTCCTGACCACTGCTACGGCAGCCTCCACACCAGACACATTCCTGCACTCTGCAGGGCCTGAAATTAAGCAGTGCTAATTGGGTTACTCAGGGCAGGGACCTTTCATGCAGGCAGCTTGAGATGCTGAGTTGTTCTCTCCTCAGTAACTGCTGGCAGTTCTCACTGGCAACTCACACAGGGCAGATTTGTCTGGCCCAGTGTGCCCAGCTAACTCCTTGCTGTTTCCTCCCAGGATGGGCTCTGGCTGCTCTTTCCAGGCACACACATCCCTCATTTCCTTAGCACAGATCTATGGGTGGATGCTGTATGGCCCAGAGGAGTCTAGGAAAGCTGAGCTTGTCCTGGGCACTTCTATCAACTGAATGATTCTAAAAAAGTGGAATAACAGTTCCATATGTAGCTAAGTCAACAAGCGAGCTCCTGAGCATCTTCTCAGTGCTTCCTTTTCCAAAGAGTGGTGAAGAACAATGCCCTGCCTTTGGAACAAGCCAAAATTGGAACAAAATAATCAACTGTGCAAGAGAGAGAGGCCAAGCTCAACCAGCTCACTGTGACAGTAGTGTGACACACCCAGAAGGAAGTGTCCTGTGTACACAGAAGCCTAAGCAGCATCACCAAGCAGTGCTGCAGAAATCTGACTGACAGTCACTGAGGATGAGGCTGTTTCCCTTGGCAGGGGTTGACACGAGCAACTCCAGAAGTGCCTTCCCAGTCCTGCAACACCCATATGGCAAAAAGGGTATTTTTGTTAGTGGTCAGAGGAGAATAACTCCTGTTTAAGGTTTCACATTTAGATCTTGTGTGGCTCGAGTTGTATTTGCCTCTTCTTCTCCAAGGCAGCAGCGTGAGAACCACTGAATGTGTCATACCACAATGATTCACATCCCGTGGGAGTTTGAGCAACTTCATCCTGCCAGGCTACGACAGCATCGCCGAAGAAACAACATCTGAGGGCTGGCAGGCACGACTGCAGCTCTACCTGTGCATCCACACACCTGCACCTGAGCCCAGCAGGAGGAGAGGTGGGAAAACTCCATCCCTGGAAGTGTCCCAGCCCATGAGTGGATGAATTTTAAGGTCCCTTCCAACCCAAACCACTCTGTTCCTATATGATAATTCTGTGATGCAAACGGCCCAGGGGGCTGGGAGGGATGAATTCGATTCCTGTGCACCTTGTCTGAGGAATATCCCACTAAATTTCCTCACTCTGCCACTATTCCCCAGCCTGCCCTTGGCAAAACAGAAAGGAAAAGCTTCATCTGCCCAGCTGTGTTGTGACACTGCTATTTCAAACCATGACAGCAGCCTAGGAGAGTGTAATATATTAAGCACACTCTAAATTAACTCCTCACTCAAAACGTTGGGTTTTTTTAAACACTCAAGAAATTAAAATCATCAGCATTTATATTTTATTGCTGGAGCTGAAATGACAAATATCATGCACAAGCCCACAGCTGTGGGGAAAGAAGCTCCAGGACTGTCTAGTGGGGGAAGAAATAACACATCTCCAGTCAAGGTCAACTAGAAAGTGGGTTTTGAAGTGAAATGCTGAGGAATAGACATGGCAGGACCTGGATGGACAGTGGTTCTCCTCTTCCACTGACCTCTGACAAATTGCTGGCTTAAATGGCCATTTTCAGGCTCAACCCCTTTAGATAAGAAGAGAAACTGAGTTCTCCTCATTGAGTTTTCCCCACAAAGCAATGTGTCTTCCTGAGACCCCGGGAATGGCACAGCTCTGCTTCCAGCCCCTTCCTTGGGTGGCCACGAGTTTCCTGTGTCCCTCCTCCTGCCCATTCACTGATCTCAGCCCACACACCTCCGTTTTCTTTAAAGGTTCTGTTTTTCTCCCAAGCTTTTTGGAAGGCTGCAGTGTGACAAACACTAGACAGCAATACCTAGCTCGTAGCAAGGGAAAAAAAAAACCAAAAAACAAACCCGGAGCTGCAAACACAGAAAATGATTTGTTTTGAGATTGATGGCGCATCAATTGACCAGGGTTTCCATGGCAACACGCACCGATGTTGTGCTCTCCTCCTCCTCCTCTTCCTCCCGGGCAGCACAGCCAGGCTCCTTCATTTAGGAAACGCTGCGGGATTCGAGGAAGGCACAGGATGTTTTTAGGGTCCTGTCACAGCCCTGCAGCCCCTTGATGCCACCACCTCAGTGGGGGTGACACCCAAGTGCCACCCCAGCCCTTGTGGGGTACCTCGGTGGCACTGGAAATGATACAACTTTTAGCATTTTTGTTGTAACTTCACTCAGGGGTTTTGTTGGCCTTTGCCCAGGGGGAGGGGAATTGAAGTTTCTCTTCAAAAGCCCGGGTGAGGCCTCATGAGCTGAACATCAACAGATCGGGAGGAGCCAGAAGAAACAGAGGAAATAAACGGACATCAATAAACATCACCCCCTGGTGAGGCTGGAGACACCTGGTCTGGGAAAAGATCGATAAGGGAACCAAAGAATGAGGGCCGAATTAGCATCGAAGGGATCAATAACCAATAGGAGATGGAATCACTGTGGAATTTAAGACCAACGAACGTGAATTTCTTTGGTGTTTTTAATGTATAAATATGTGAAAAGAAAAGAACCAGGTGAGATGGGAGGATTTTCACTGCACAGGCCGGGCACGTGTGGATGAAATTATTTCTTTTGCACATCCTGGCCAGAATAAAGGAATGCCTTGATTCTCTGACACTGAAATGACGTTGCTGGCGAGTTTCAGTTCGGGTGACAGTGGTGGGTGACATCCGGTGCCAAACACCTCTCTGCCGTGCCCCCAGCCCTGCGCTCTCTACTACTCCGGCACTACTACAGCGGGGAAAGCCCGCTGTAAATAATTCATACCCTGATTTTACATAAGCACAGCCACACAAGCTCTGCTGGGAAGAATGAATAGGGTGATTAATTCCTCTCCCTGCCGGAGGGCTGATTCCAACAGCCTTTGTTCGAGCGCTACAGACACACCAGCAGTGCCGGTCCACTAGAGCTGTCTCCAACATCTCCAACAGCCCCGGGGTCGCTTCTTGCTCTTCTGGGCAGCTGGGAGGAGGATGCCAGCATGTCACCTGGCTCATGCTGCTCCCTGACTAACCAGGGAGGAGGCTTTATCTCAGAGACAGAGCCGAGTGTGACACCAGCCTGCCCAAACCCCCCAAGAGGAAGGGATCAGGCTCAGGCTGCGTTGCTGTCACAGAGGCAACGCCCTCCGGGCCGTGCTGGAGCTGGCTCCTTCCAAGCAGCCAGCCCGGGTGACGTCGCTGTTTGTACACCTTACCCTGGGCACAGATAACATCACAACAGTCAAGGAGCTGAGATTCGGTGAGCAGGAACCGGATTTTCTCTAGCCTGTTACCAGCAAAGGCATTCCCTCCATTGCTGCTCTATCTCCATGATCTTATCCCCATTGCTGCTGAAATATCGAGATCTTGCACTTGATTTGGCTTCAGAAAGGAGCAAAGGTGTTGTTTGCTGTTAACTTCACCCTCTGAAGGAACAAGCCCTGATACAGGATGCTCAAGAGGCCGTGAAATGGGTAACCTGAGCCAGGTTCACTGATTTGCATAGAATGTCTATTACAAGGCTCTGATTAAATCTTCACAATCCTCCCACCACCTTTTCAATTCCGACTACTAGGTCAGACTTTCCTTTCATGTTCTTGCTACCCAGAATTGCCATCCAAGCCGAGTTGTAGCCCAACTTAACAGCACTTCTCTTAAGTTCCCCAACCAAGCCCTTTTTCCAGGCAGCTGTGGCTCACGCCCAAAACAGAAACCTAACAGAGTTCGTTTAAAAGAAAAGGGAAGAGAAAATGAAAGCAACACGTTCAGAACTACACAGTCATCAGGCTTGGCTGGGCTGACTTCTGGACAGACAGACGTTTCCTCACTTGGGCAACGGACAGTGAGTCAACATCACTCCTCTCTGCTGTGTATTCATGTCCTCACTGGGAAAAAGTGACTGGTTACTGTTCCTTCTTCCCCACTACTGGAGGCTGCAGCATTGTCCCCATGCACTGTCCCCAGGGCTGGCAGAGAAACGCAAAGCTGGGAAAATCCACACTTACCATTTGTGCAAAAAAAAAGGTTTCTGTTGTATTAGGGAAGCGATGGCTTTGCTAAAACCCCCTTCAAGTCATATCACTCCTACCCAATCTGTCTGTGTTTTCACAATCCCCAAGGTCAAATCCTGGAGCTCTTGAGAGATAATGGGGATAGATGGAATTTTGGTACCCAAGGCCTATCAGCTGTCCTGAACAGACTGCAGATAAGCAAAGAACCCCTGCAGCGAGGGCTCTTCATGGGACCCAGCAGGACCAGAAGTGTATCATCAGCAGCACCCTACGGAGGGTGAGCCACCTCTCCCTGTGCTGTCCTGGGACCCAAGTGTCCTGGGCACGGGCAGGACAGTGAGACCCAGGGCCATCCCAGCTGGATTGCCATCCGCAGGACCTGCTGGGGACAGGCAGCAACCCACAGCGGGCTCCACTTCACCCAGCTATCCCAGCACGTGTTGGGGACCGGCAGCATCCCTCCAGGGCGAGGTCTGCCTTCCCAGGACAGACAGATGGGGCAGCACCCTAAGGAGACGGCAGGTTTCCCCTGCCAAGCTGCCCCACGATGGAAGGGACAGAAGTCTCCCATTCCACACGCTGTCCCAGCATGGAGACATTGGGGAGTGGGGACAGCGGTTCCCCACTCCCCAAGGTGTTCCAGGACGGAGAGACCAGCAGGTTCCCCGCTGCCCGGGCTGTCCCAGCACGGAATGGCAGCATCCCACCGCCAGCCCTTGTCCCCCGCAGCACTCACCCGCAGTCGGGGGCCGGACACCAGCGGCAGTCGGGGTCGGCGGCGAGGCAGCGGCGCAGCATGAACTCCTCGTACTTGGCGACGAGGTGCGGGGAGTCGCGGAGCAGGCGGCGGATGTCGGCGGGGTTGAGGCGCTCGCTGCACTCGGGGCAGCAGATGTTGACGCGGGACTCGGTGATCTCGATGCGCAGGTACTGCCGCAGGCAGGCCCCGCACGACCGGTGCGGGCACGACAGCAGCCGCGGCGCGTTCTCCGCCGGCTGCCGCACCAGGCACAGCGGGCACTCCAGCTCCTCCTCGCCCTCCGGGACCACCGGAGCCTCCTCGGGGGGCGGCGGCGGCGGCGGCGGCGGCGGCGGTGGGG
>VZRH01008429.1:0-19208 GCA_013397555.1 Urocynchramus pylzowi | reverse complement strand
AAAAAGGGGGGGGGGGGGGGGGGGGGGGGGGGGGGGGGATTCAAAAGCTGCAGCGAATCATTCTGCAAATCCCAGCTCCAATAGGCAAATTTGCTTTTGCTTACGCTGGCAGAAAGCTGGAAGATTGCTGACTTCCGACCCCGCTGGATTTGGCACAGGCGACTTTTAAAGCTGCCTGAAAGCGCTGTATCCCCCAGGAAGGCTTCCAGGGAGGAGGCTTTGTCCAGACACCGGTTGGAGCCACCCCACACTGCCCAGTGCCGTTCCCAGCCTGGATGGAGCCACTGGGGGAGGCTGAGCTGGGCTGGACTTGCTTTTGGGAGGTATTTTTCTTTCCAGAGAAATACCCTTGTCACCCACACCCCAAAAACCCCCTGCAAAGCAGAGTGACAGCTCTGTCACTGTCGAGGAGGAAGCGCCTCTGGTGATGTAATGAAAATTCCCCTTGGTAATTCAGAGAGTGAAAGCAGAGGCTGAGCTGCTGGGAATGGATTGTGAAACTCAGACTGCATGGAGGAACTGGGGTGTGCCTGGCCGGGAATATCGCTGTGGCAGGAGGCACGTCAGTTTGGATTTGCAGCCGATAAAATTGAAAATCCAGCTCCTACCACATCCCTTTTGCCCACCTTTCCCCCCTTCCTGGTGACCCAAATATCACAGGTATGGGAAATACCTGCCTGGTGCTCTCCTCCCTGGCATGCAGGACACAGGGGGTGTTGAAACAGCTATTTTAGGACACACAAAGATCCAATCTGCCTGAAACCTCTGGAATGCAGGCACTGAGGTGTGAACCCCTCCCTAGCACTGCCTCTTTTCTCTAGAAGTCCGTGGGTCTCCTCAGGGTTTTTCCCACTTTTCCCAGGCAAGGATGGGGGGTTATTCAAGGGGGACAGGCTGCATTGCAGAGCAGATGTTTAGAGAAAACCCAGCTCGTGTTGCTGCTTGCTGATGAAATGCGGGAAGGAGGGGAGCAGCCTTTACACCAGGAATTCTTCCTCGTTTTTGCACAGGGAGACTCAAGAATGACTCAGCTCTGGTTTTTCTGGGCAGGCTGAGACCTTTGGCCCTATTAAGGTGAGACAGCCAGGGCTTTTAAAGTGATCCAGGTGCATCAGGATGCCAAAATGCAGATGGCAGTTTCAGGGGTCTCTCTGCTGAGGACCCACCACGGGCCCCACCTGAGATGTGCGGCACTCACTGCATCTGGAGGAAGATGAGAGGGACAGACAGATTTCAGTAGCACAGAGGTAGTTTTAAACCTCTCAGAAGTGCAATGCAAGGTGTCCCCCCAGCTCCCTGCCCTGGAGAGTTGTGCCAGGAGCACGTGGGTTTCCCTACTCCTCTTTTAGGGGTCCCAGCTCTAGAGCAGGGATGTCAATCTCGGCTTGCCTGAGGCATTCGGCGAGGCTTAACCCCGAGAGCCCGGAGCTCTGCGGGCGAGGGACGCCGAACGTTCATGGGGAGCAGCTGTGATTGCAAGAACTGAAGCTCATCGGGGTCATTTTCTGCCAGGGCCCCGAGGAAGCACTGGGTCGTAATGACATGCACTGTGATCGTTTGTCAGATGGAGATGTCATTAACGGCCGCTCATGTCTCTCCAGGGAAGACACCCGTGGCTGGGGAGGGCTCTCCCCAGTCTGCACATCTCTGCCTCTATCCAGTTAGTTCGTGTTCTGTTTGCCTCTCCTGGTCCCCTGAGATGTGTTCAGGGAAGGAAGGAGATGATTCTGCTTGACTCCTCTTTTCTCTGCTGGACTTAACAAGGATTGACATTCTTTTAAATGAAGAGGAAGAGGCAGGAGATGGGAGCCTTGGGATCAGAAATGCAAGGCTCTTCCAAGAGGATTTGTTCTGGTTTAGTCTGTGGTTACACCTCCTCTCCCCTCCATCTCCCCATCCCACTCTGCTCCCTCCTAACACCCACACGCACGGCAATCTTCCACTCCCTGCTGTGACTTTCTGGGGAAGAGGCTGTCATGTGAAATCCTGGGAGAGAGTTACCACATGGAGCTCTCTGAAAGCATCAGAACAGGCCTTGCAGAACAGGCCGGCAGCGGGAGGAACGCTGCGCTCCCCCTCCCCGAAATCCTGGGCGCTCCTCTCGTGGATGGGAGCTGGGGGGAGCAGGGAATCGTCTTGGAAGCTCGGGAGCCGCCTACACACATGGCAAGTCTTGTCAGCAGCTGATAAAAGAGGTGGGAGGTGGGGAGATTTCGAGGGGGAAGAATGTGGAGGCTCTGGTGCCCACGTAGCTCTCCCATCCTGTCTCCTGCAGGGCTCCCACAGCTGGGATGGCCACGGGCTTGGCCCCGTTGGTGACACACGTGCAGTGAGGAGAGACCCCAAAAAGGGACTCGGATGTACTTCAGCGATGACGCAAAGGTAGGGACCATTAAGCAATTACTTATAATAGTAATCTGACATGCTTTTCCCCTCTACAAAAAGCATTTCCTTTTGTAATAAAAGCACAGGCTGTTCTGTGTTCTTTATTCACCTCCACGCTCAGTGAACAGCTTTGGGGATAGAAGTGACAATGATCCCCGCTCTCAAGTCACTCTCACCACTGACCTGCAACCCTTAATGATGGGGGATTTATAACTGAGAAGGTTTAGCACTGTAGGGTGCTGCCATCAGGATAGGGCTGGCCAGCTGCCTATGGCAGGAGGAAGGAGCCAGACTCCCTCCTCACCTGAGTCATTAAATAGACAATTAGGTGTTTGGTGTTGGCGTCAACACAGGCAAATTAGTCACTGGAGAAAACCTCAGTGCCTGTGATGGCTGGCTGTGGTTAGAAGGTGGTGGTGACAAGCACCTGTGACAGCAGAAGGCCAAGAGGCATGGAGATGGCATGGCCTGGCATGCTCCTGGCCCTGATGTCAGCTGGTTTTGGGATGCTCAGCATCTTGCAGGACATAAGCAAACCTAGCCACAGCAGAAGCAGCAAGATCAAAGTGAAATCTTCAGGAGGAGCACCCATGGAGAGCTAAGGAAGAGTTTGTCCTGCCCTTCAGAGAGCAGATGCACAAGGCAGAGCTCTGGCACGGGCTTGGATTTCTGCAAGGAGAACAGAGTGAGGCTCTGGCCTGATTTCCAGGAAAGGAGAACAGTGTGTCACAGAGAAGGCATTGAAAAGACCTGAGGCTTCTGCCTCAGCTTTCGGTCTTATTCCTGCAGACACGTGGGTGCTTGGGAGTTCAAAAGGCTGAACTGGAGGCTGTCCTGCAGCTGGCACAGGACAGGAAGCTGTGGGCTCCTCCTGCAGAGCTGCTGGAGCAGAGACCACAGAGGGTGTCCCTGTGTCTGCTGGAGATCCCTTCTCAGCTCACGTCAGTCCCTGCAGCGCTGACCTTTGCAGTGGGACTGTGGGAATCCCAGGTGGGCAGGAAGGCTCGGCACAAGGCACTATCTCCAGTGCCCAGAGCCCCAAAAAGACACTGGCAGCCCTTCAGCAACATCTCAAAACCTCACAGGATCTCTGACATCCTCTCCAGCTGGTGCATCCCACAGCACAGGTAGGGCTGGGCACACCACACGTTTCCTCCAGCCAACCCACCCATTTCCTATTTTCTGCAGACATGACAACTAGTGAGTTAATCCTGCAGGCCATAAACTAAGCTGTATTAGCAGCCACCATCTGTCCTTTTTCATTTGCTGATGCACGACCTATTTTGCTGTGTAGTGGAGCAGGCTCTGCAGTTTTGGGGCTTGCATGTTGCAGTGTCCCTGTTGCCAGGCCATAGTCCACTGCTCACAGGGACCTGCTAGTGGGAGAAAGCACCAGTGACCTGAGCACCACTGGGACCTGCTGCCATGGGAAGGTGGTGGATGAAGCCTGTCCCCATGGCTGCCTGGCCTCCAAGGAGGTTTGGGCTTCAATCCCACTAAGCACCTGTGAAGGGAAAGGTCTCAGCAGAACTTCCAAGGACAAGAGCACGACTGCCCTCAGCAGGGTCTTCTGAAGCCCCTTCAGCAATGGCCACATCCACATTCACTCACTTGTCAGGAGGTCATGGAGAGACCTGAATTCTCATCTCAAAGTGGGGTTTATGGGAACAGGTTCAGCACTCCAGCCACTCTGCTCTGGCCTGGAGTAATTCCTGTGCTTTACAGAGCTGAGCAATGGCAGTCACACTAGGATAGGGAAAGACAGGAAGAGAACCCTTCCTTTATCCCTCTGTCTTGGAGCAGTGTGGTGACCCTTGTCTGGGTACAGAAGTACAGACTTTGTGAAAGGTCATAAAACCATCAGGATTTCCCAAGCCAGTTATTATTTGACTTTACCAACTCTTGAGGCAATTCCAAAGGTTAGTGCCTTGTTGAAAGAAGCCTCCTGAATTTACCAACTTTCAATTTAACTCAGCGCTGGTGGCAGGAATTTTCCCTGAGTTCTGAAACAAAAAGCCAGGAAATTCTGTGGATGTGTGCTAAGGAGTGCAGGGCTGGGTGCTAACACACTCATCTGTTCCTCAGAGCCAGGATGATCAATGGTCACTGACCTCTGGACTCCCAAAATCAGCCAGAGAATTTTCAGCTTCCTGCCTCACTGCACAAAAGCGGAAGAGAGAGTGGAAGGAATTATTCAGACCTTGGCCTTAACCAGACCACTCCTCTCTGACTTAGCTCAGTTGCATTATTTGGGTTTTCCAAAGGACTCCCAAGCTCCTGGCTAGGATGTGGCCCAAATCCACCCCCTTCTGTGCCATCAGTGTCCTCTGAGTATCCAGCACTGCCAGAGAGCTGGCCTGGAGTCATTCCCCTTTCCTGCTAGTCCAGCTCTTTTCTCTTAGAAACTGGCTTAAGCTCTGAACCCTGGTGTTTCCTACCCTGAAATCTGTGTAAGTCCTGCACAGTCTCTCTGCCTGCAGAAGTGTTTGACCCCTCTGCTGAGCTCTGTACCCTCAGCTTCCAGCAGCAGCAAGCCCTGCTGTCTCCATCCTGCCTTCCTTAAGCTTTGCCCAGTGTTCTTTTGTGCTGTGGACACTCTGCATGAGATGTGACAAGAAATAATGTTCCACAACGTGCCCTGGTGTTCCTGCAAGCTGTGCCCCTCATCCTGCACTGGGAAGAGGAGAGCTGGTGTCAGGATCTCTGTGCTAGGAACAGACTGACAGTTCAGGGTGTAAATCCCCACTGCGTGAGACTGATCCCAACTTTTCTTCTTTCTCTCTTTGAGCTTTGGGAGGAGGACTGGCTCAAGAATTGTATTGATCTCAGTCCAGGAACAAACATTCCCCTTCCACAGGCCACAGCCTCTCTCTCCTGTGTGTCATGTGAGGAAGAGGAGCAGGGAAGGGCAGTGCTTTGCCAAGACTAGAATGTACCCAAAACTGTGACTGCTGTCAGGAGGTGGGAAGAGGAAGAAGGAGCCCATGTGGTCAGCCCTGGAAAGGGCAGTTCCTGCCGAGAACTGCCTGGGGAACATTCCCTTTTTCATAACCAGCAACAGCTGTGAAAAGGGGAAAGAACAGTGATTCTGGACCCTGCCAGCAGCACCTCTTGCCTCCAGCCAGGCAGAGAGAGCAAAGAGAGCTCCCAGCACAGCCCTCTGGCCCCACAGCAAGGAAAACGAGTGTCATTTTCCAGAGGGCTGAGCCAGCATTAACCAGGTGGGGAATGTATGAGCCTCTCACTCTGAACATGTGCTTGCTCAGGGTTCCCTTGTCTCAGCTGAGATCTTTCCCCAGTCTGACACTTGGCTGCCAGGCCCCTGCCCCCAGCTCAGTCCAGGGCTGTTCCCCCTGTTCTCTGCAGCACAATAAAGTGGGCAAAGGGAGTGGGGAGCTGTAGTTTGTCCTTCATTCCTGGGCATAGAAAGACAAATGGGGTTTGATCTGCTGGGTTTTGTTGCTGACCCATGCCTTCCTTCCCCCAACCTGATGCAGTGACCACAAGCCCATTCTCTCTAACTTCAAGCAGAACCCACCTTTACCACAACCAGGAAATTCCTCTTCTCTCTCCCTCCTCTCCCTCAGCTCTTCACCACCATGAGAAACACTCATCCCTCTCTGGGGCTTGTCATCTGTGGGCTGTCTTAACCAGTGTTGGAGCAAACTGCCCCCTGTGCTGCCTCAGGCTGGGCTGTGCACAGCAGAAAATTGAGTAGGAGGTTTCTGGGGCGATCAGTGTGCGCTGAGACCTCAAATGCTTCTCTGAAATCAGGCCCTGCTGTTGCTCCAGAGCATCCTTCTAACAGTGAGCCAGCAGCCTCTCATCTGCCCAGCCCTGCCATTTCTGATCCAGGCTGCCATCCCTTTTCCCCTGAGCACCAGGAAAAGTCCAGTGCCTGACACTGAAACAGCAGTAGCTGCCAAGAGCCTCTCAGCTGCCCCTGAGTTACAGAATCCCTCCCTGCAGTCTCTCAGGAGGAGCTGTCAGCAAAAACAGCCTTATTTAACCAAATCAGGGACAGTCTGGCTTTACATGGCCTCCCTCTGCCTTTCCCTGCTCCCCTGGAATTGGGCATTCTTTGGGAAAAGCCTCTCAGGGCAGTGCTGGCTCCTGCGCTTCCCCCTGGATGTGAAGCTCAGCCACAGCAGCGTGCAGGGGTTCACGTAGCTCTGGGTCCTGCTCCAGCTATTCCCTCCTCCCTTCCATGGATCTCCTGCAGGATTCCCAGCCCAGCACCCAGGGGTGCTCCCCATCCCCAGAACGGTGCCCTCAGCATGGGATGAGCAGCGAAATCGCAGCTGGAAAATCTGGCAGTGGACGTGGAGCAGAGCCCTGTCCCCGGGCTGAGGACCAAGAATGCCTCTTTCCCATCCAACACGCCAAGGCTCTGAGCCCTGCCAAACCCCAGTGTTTGTTCCTGCCTTTGGCAAGCAAGGGATGGCAACAAAAGCATGTGCGAGGCAGAAGGAGTTCAGTGAAGGAGGGAAGTGGGTTTCTCTTGGGTCTCTGTGACCTTTTCTGGTTTGGAAAGAACAGAGATGTGCAGAGATGCTCACAATGCACAGCAAGGCTGTTTCCACTGCCCCAGCAGCAGAACAAACCTCGTGGCCTCCTTCAGTCACAGGAAATTGGAGCCCATAGCCACAGCCCAGCCTTTGGCTGCTGGGGTGGAACCAGAAATCCAGCTGCTGGGAGTTGGTGCCTTTGCCTGTTTGCAAGGAAAATTTATGTGCAGCCATGGAACCTCACTATGAGCTTATCTTCCAGCCCTGGTTCTCCAGGATACAGCTCCTGCTGTGGGATGGGAACAATTTTTCTTCAGCTGGCAGCAGCTGAGCCAAGTTGTTTTGGAGTCCATGGGCTGGGAGTTATGTCAGCAGTGCCCTTGGCCATGAGGATCCCATTGACTCTCACCTCTCTCCTTGGAGAAGCAAGCACAGAGAAGGAGCTGTTGGGGCAGGGCCAGGAGAAGGCCTGAGACTGAATCACTCCAGTGATTTCTCCGTGTGCTTCCAGCCCTTACAGCTCAGCCTCAGGGAGAAAAAGTGGTGCTGGCAGGAGGAAAGAAGAGGAGTGGGTTCTGTGCAGGTAAATCAGGACTGCACCTCCATCCTTCAACAGCTGAGAGTCAGGGGCAGGTTTATAGCAAAGATAGAAAAGCTGATTTGGCCAAAGGGATAATATTTCTGTTGGGAACCAGAGAACTATTGATTACTCAAGTAACCTCAACCATTTAACAAACAGCTACCTCAGCAGAAAGAAATTTCAGCCTGGCTTTAGGGAGAGGATCGAGGGGTCTCCAGGGTGGCCAGGAAACAGTGGGAATGTGTATTCCCACTCTCCTTGCTGCATTGCTGCCCTGCCTGCTCCCAGTGGCACCAGATAAGGAGTGAAAACAGACACAAAGTAGGTGCCTGTGAGTGCCCCTAACAAGGGAAGGGGAAAACATTCACTGCAGTGGAGTTGTGGCCAAGATAGACTGTGAAATAGGCAGGATTAAAATGTCTCACAGGACCTGGCTTAGCTCCCAGGGCCTTCTCTGGACACTGGCACAAAGGCAGCTCCTTCTGATGCTCCAGGTCTCTGCAGAGGCTCTCAGATCCATAGCACTTTTCCCAGGAGGGAGCACGAGTTCCCAGTTAATGTATTTCTGTATTGTTGTGTGCCTGGCAGTGACAGCCGGTGACAGCCGGTGGTGGGAGCTGAACACACAGGTGACAGAGCACGGCTGTGGGGACAGGGTCACACCAAGGCACTGGGAGCATGTCAGAGCCTCAGCTGCTGCAGCTGATGTGCAGATGCCAGGCTTTATAATATTCACATGATCCTTCCTTTTGCAGTGTAGGCAAGTATGGGGGAAAGCAAGGAGAGCCAGCTGAGCCATGGAGAAGGTCAAGGACTAGGAGGGGGTGACTTGGCCTTTCTGTTTGTGAGAGGTCCTGGTGCCATTCCTGCACTGAAATTTGAATAACCTTGAAAAAAATCAAGTTGGAACATGACTTTGAAGCAGTCCTGCTGCTGGTCATGCAGAACCACAACCTGGGGGATGGAACTGCAGAACAGCAGTGTTAACTCCTCCCTGCACTCTTCCCAAACTGGCCCTGGGAGCCCAGCTCAGGCTGTGCCCAGTGAGGTCCCCCCTTGGGCACAGGGGCCCATCCCGAGCTGGCTCCTTCCCAGCACAGCTGCCCTGGGCAGAGCTGAGGGCTGGCACGGAGCAGCTGACAGGCCCTCCCCTCCCTGCCTGCCCATGCCAGAGGCTTGGAACACAGCTGGCCCTGCAGCCACCTGGGTGACAGCACTGCCTGTCACCCTCCAAGCGTGTGGCTCCCACCCCTTGCTCCCAGAGAAGCCCCACAGAGCAGCACAAGCTGTTGCTGTTGGCAGATCCCATCCCATAAACAGCATGGCCACCTGGGCCACTCCCAAGTGGTCCCAGTAGACCCAGCATGTGTGCCTTGGTGGGGAGGGATTGTGCATCCCACAGCAATTGCTTCCCTAATTAAAGCATATTTATGCTTCTTGTTGCAATTACACTCTCAAGCACTTCTGGCTGCATTTCTCCGTGGCCCCACTGGGTCACAGCCCCCAACCCTTTAAATGCCTTGGGAAATGTGTTGGTTCAACAAAACATGACAGGAGCATTGGCCTCTCCCTGTTCTTGAATTTCAAGCAAGGTTTCTACTTTGTGCCTCTTTCATTTCCACTCCCATACTGGTTTCTGACACCCACAGGGGTCACCGACACTGGGCTTTTGACCCCAGATGTGTTTTCCTCAGTCAGGTACACACTGAGAATCCTGACAGGCCAGAATCAGGTCAGCACACATGAGTGGGCTGCTCACAAACTCATTTTCTAGTTTGCTAAGGCTGTGTAGCCTGAGTGTAGGTGTAGAGTCCCTACACCCTGCTACTGTGGGATCAAAGCTGGGAACCCACAAGCAGCAAGGCACCAGCCCAACTCTTGGATTAAGAAAAAGATGAAATTTCCCCCCAGGACCACAGGCTAGCACAGCACACAGGTACTGCTGGGCTGCTGCTGGGCAGAGGTGACTGTCACCCTTACTCCCTCTGCTAACAAAACAGATCCCGTTATGCAACCCTTGTGCTAAAAGGCAACACGACACCAGAGAGGCTTCAAGGACTTTGTTGTTTTGCCTTCCAGGTCTGCAATCCCCAGGATCCACATCCAGAGAGCTGCTGGCAGTACCCATGCACCTGGCTGCCTTCCCCAGAACTATTGCACAGGCAGGGGAAGTGCTGAGGCTGCTGGGGATGTGCAGTTTAGGATTCCCACCACAAACGCGCTGCTGGGCTCGGTCCCAGTGCACCAGCTCTGCTCACAGCCTCCTCTAAGCTCGATGCAGCTCAGGGGATGGAGTCTCAAACTTCTGATTAATTTCATCAATGATTCGTGCTGTAGTCCCTAGGGAGAACTCTGCTCCCCTTCTCCAGCCAGGGACCAGGGCTGCTCTCCAGTCCCTTTATCCTGTTCTGGAAGTGCAGGCACTCCTGGCTCTTCCCAGTACAGCACCAGTGACACACACACTGCTATCCTGGGGGGAAGCATCTGCACCAGTTCCTGCACCAGCCAGCTGGGCTCTGACCTGCTCTCACTGTCCCACAGCCAAGCCCTGCTGTGCCAGGCTGCTCAGGCATTGTGTAATATTCCCGCTGCCCAGGAGCCATCCCCCAGCACCACATCACCCCGAGAGGTGCCGAGGCAGGCGCTGATCCCACAGCAGCTCGCGGAGCCACCCCTGCCCCGCTGCCCCCGGGCATCCCTTACCTGTCCCCGGAGCCCACTCGCGGTGCCGCGCTCTCCCCTCCGCAGTCTCCCCGCTCTCCCTTTCCCACTCCCCTTCCCTCTGCGCCACCTCCCCGCGTGATGTCAGCGCAGCCCGGCCCCCGCAGCCTCCCCAGCGCACCCTCCACGCCACGCAGCCGCCCATCGCACCCCGCTGCTGCTGCTGCTTCCCTGCCCAGCGTTGCCACAGCGACAGCAGGGGAATCCCATCCTCTGCTCCTCCACCTCCCAGGGCCTCGCTTGGTATCACCCACTGCAGCTCTTCCCAAAGAGACGGCGGGAAGGACAGGGCGACAGCAGGGGACAGCAGCAGGGAGCGGCCAGTGATGGCCTTGTGGCTCAACATACCTGGAAGGGAAGGGAGAGCAGAAGGGAGCCGGGGGAAGCAGGCTCAGAGCAAAGAGGCTCTCACCTCACCCGCAGCAGTTCCACCCGAGGCCCCTGAGCTCTTCCCACCTTCCCACCCCCTGCACTGCTCGCTCCCAGGCAGTTCTTTGTTCCTCAGCCCCACGTGCTCGCTCCTTCAGGGCTGTGCACATGAGCACCGTGATGGCACCAAGTCCCCACAGACATCTCTGCAGCGGCTTCTCCTCGCCCCCACATCAAGGTCAGAGATCAGGTTATTGACCAGAAACTTAAGCCCAGCTCCAAAGCAGACCATCAGGAGTCGGTGGGCTCATTACCACTAACCACAAATCCACAGTGAAAGGTTTTCCTGCAATCCCTGTCGCCAATGGTTTCATCGGGAAGGGAGAAGGGCAGATACATTTTTAGGACTGCAGCACATTTTTAATGGAAAGAGATGGCCCAGGGCTTTCATCCCTCCCCCCATTCAAGATGCTGTTTCTTTTCAGCAGAAATATTGCTGCATTAGAGAACAGGTCACTTCCTCTATCAGTGAGAATTCAGTGTCCTATTTGATGCTGGTCCTTGTGCTATAAATAGGAATTTTCCCCTTTTATAGTTGCTGAATAATTGTGTGTATGAAATATGAACACAGTTTTCAAAAGAGTGCCTGATAAGCAGCTTGCTGGAACGAAATGGTTGAGCAGAAGGAATTTACAGCACCTGCAGAGCATCGTGTGCTGTGGAAAACATTCAAGGTCAGCCTGAGAGAGACAGGTCACAGCACAGATCCAGCTCCAGAGGATCCAGGCTTGAGCTCACAGACTCCCCACTGCAGCCTCCCCACAGCTCCCCAAACAATCCATTTCATGCTCCACACTCAGGTAAGGATCAAACACAGGCAGGCCAGCTCAGAGGAGCCAAGACTCCTCCATCCCACAGACCAGAAAGCCAGGAGGAGCAGGCAGAACAGGTTTTTAAAACAACAGCAGGCAAGGAGCAGAGGACACAATCCCAGACGAGGAGGAAGAGCATAGTTTAACATCCACCATCAAAAGGAACAAGGGAAGAACACCACAAAGGCCAGAGAGGCACAAGAATGGTAATGGGAGGTAGAGGGAGGTAATGAAAACACCTGAGCACAGAGACAGAATGGCAAAGGAGCAGGAGAGCCAATTATGCTGGAAAACCAGTCATTTCAGCAGGAAATGGGTACATGCAGCCCAACCCTTTCTGGTGCCTGAATACAAACAGGGCTGCAAGAACTGTGGATAAACAACAAACATCCATCAGTCCGTCAGGAACAGCCTCCTCTGGGATACCACAGAGGGTCAGAGTCCCTGTGGAGGCAGGAGAAAGGGAGGCCAGGAAATGCTCTCATTCCCTGCATTAGGACAGATTTTTCCCTGTGAATTTAGAGAGAGGAAAGGATGCAGCAAAGTATGAAAGGCAGAAACAGAAGACACAATAATGTGGCTTCCAGTTGCTGCAGGAGAGAAGGAAATAACATCAGCTCCTCCACACACTGGAGATTCAAAGGGAGGAGGAAAAAAAGGGATTACATCAGTTAAAATGCTGCAAGGAGCTCTGGACAGAGAGGATACACAGGGGCTCGGTGCTTTTAGCCTCACACAGGAAGAAACAGGAGAGAGAACCAGCAAAAAACCACCATTGCTATGGTGATCTAAAGCATTGGACACACTCAGCAAGGAGAAGAGATAAAAGGAATTACAAGCCACATTTCCAGCTGCACAAAACATCCTTGAGATAGGATCAGGCCCCAGGATCCACCCAGCTCAATTGTTAGTTGATGCTGTCATCTGCCTCCTCATCCTCCACGCTGTCTGCAGGTCAAAGAGGACACAGCACCAGATACAAATGTAAAGGGGTTATTTTATTATTGATTCAGAGGTTAGACAAGGCACCATTTGATCTAAAAAGAAATGCAAAAAAAAACCCCAATTAAGTGTTATTTTTTCAGGCAATTAAGAAAAGTCTCTTTTGCATTTCTTCAGCATTGTGTGAATTCCAGCTTGGTCATGATCACAGAAAAGCCACCCCATTCCCAAGTAAGGCAGGTTTGGACTAGAGCCACAGCCCCTCTGTTCAGCAGCAGAGAATCCTTGAGAAGTCTTTATGCCAGGGTTTAGGAATGCAGCAGAACAAGAAAAACAGAACTTCCAGGAAAAGACCAGGCATCTCTTTTTCCTTTCCATTTCACACACGATGAATCATTTGTTCCTTTTGGTCCTCGATGATAGGAAGCAACTTTAGAAAAAAGTCACACCAAAACTTTCAGTGGCATCAGAGTACCAAGAGCCCATAAGACAAGCCCTGAAAGTCCTGGAGAAGCCTGGAGTAACATCTAGCCCTGCCCTCCAACAGGTCAAGGACCTGCAGCTGATCACTGAGAGATGTTTCCCTCTCCACAATTGTTTTGCCTCCACAAACATGATTTCTAAGGAGAAGGCCGCCTCCTCTTCACAATGATTCTGCCAAATAAGAAATCCAACCAAAACCCAACCAAATCAGCCCCCCAACCCCTTGTTTACCACCTCCTTCCCCCCTCCCATCAATCATACCCCCCTCCCAGCTGCCCTCCCTGCACCCAGGGAAGGGCTGCAATGGGTGATGTAGCAGAGTGTGCAGCGTTTGGTGGTGTCTCATCTGCTCGATGGAGTCACTCAGCTGGAATAAATGGGAACAGAGAGAAAAAAAAAATATCAGCGGAAAAACAAACAAACAAAATGAAACATGGTTTACGGTTAAAAAAAAAAAAAAAAAAAAGAAGCTGGTGAGCTGGATGTGAAGTGAGCACAAGGGAGGAAAGGAATGAAGAGTGGGGGAACATCTTGCTCTTGCTGTCGAGTAAAAGCTTGACCAAATCCAGGAATGCCAACTGGCTGGGAACCCTTCCCAGAGTGTAGGGGGCTGCAGCTTTCCCTTTGGCTCTCAAAATAAAAGCTGCTTCCACACGACTTCTTTAGTCACCAAGATGCCAGGGCAGCTGTAACCCACACTTTCCCACCCCCTGGGGCACAGCACTCTTATCCTAAGTGCTATCCCAACCTCCCAGCACGACAGCTCCAGGTTACCCTTCCATAGGAAACCCAGAGACAGAGCAAGGGAAGTCTGGGAATCCCAGGGAACAACAGGCTGCTGGCAAAACCATCCCTGTTTACTGACAGAGCCTTTCTCCTCAGTCATGTGCTTTCTAGAGCAACAAGTCCACTGCTTTTGGTTCCCAGTTTGCTGGAAGGGAAGAGGTTCTGTCCCTGGAAAGGATGTATGAGGACAGAGAGGGGATTGTCAGGCAAAAGAGAAATTATCAAGGAAAAGAGCAAGGGATTCCTGAGGATTAAACATCTGCTCTGGCCACAGAGCTCACAGCAGCTCAGTGCACAGGATGGAGTGGGCCATCCTGAGAGAGAGAGAGAGAGGAGGATACTCAATAACACTCAATCAGTAAACACACATGGAATGCCAAAGGACAAAGTTTCATCTGGGCCAATCCATATTTACAGCAGGGTCCTGTAGGAAGGGCTGGAATCCCTCATGGCCAAAGGTCAGTGCCAGCCCTGCAGTGTCACCACACAGCAGCACAATGCCCTGGAAAGGCCGAGGCACTGAGCACACACAGTGTTCTCAAACACAGCCTGATGGAGCTGCTGGATTTGCTCAAGAAACAGGAACATTTCCATGAGCTCATAACGAAGGTCGTTAGCTCAAGGGCACATGGAGCCAGTGGTTAATAACGCTGTCTCTCGAGCCTTGAGAAATCATTTGTTTTGCAATAAGGCTTTATTATATTTAGACTTTGGGATCAGGAGAAGCTCAACTCATCTTCCTCTCCTTGGTCTAAACCAAGGCAAGAGTGAAGAGTTAAAACCCAAGTCCTTTTCTTATCCTCAGGACATCCCAACCTGCCACACAGTAACCGTCAGACTCTGACCACAGATTTCACATTAAAAAGAGCAAGAAGCATCTCACTAATTTGCTATAAACCCCACAAATAAATAAAGGTTGAAACCCACCACCCTCTTTCTGCCCCCCAAGTGCCATCAGAACAGGAACCTGCTACCCCACAGGGAATAAAACCACATAGAAGGAGAACATCACCCAGCCCCGAGCAGCAGCCAGGCTGTCCCTCGGGCTGCTCCCACAGCAACACGCACAGAGCAACCCCAGGTTTCAATCCTGCAGCTTCACATCTCCTGGGAAATCCTTCCCCCACATCCCCACCCTTCTCCAAGGCCCCTGTGGGGTAGCTGGGAGGAGCTGGAAGTACAGTTCCTTTCAGGGAGGTGCATTTCTAGGATGAAACAAAGGCTTTGTGACCCAAAGGAGTGCAGAGCCCATTTCGGGCAGCTGGAGCCTGGGCTCGCTGCGGCCTCTAGAGGCCAAAATCCCAACATCTACACATAGACTGACGTTCACATACAGCCACATCGAGACCGTTAACAGCTCGTTTAATTAAATTAGAGAATTAGCACAGCCCTGCCTTGGGCTGCATCACCTCATCCCTTCCCCTTCTACTCTGCTCAGCTCTTCACCCTCCTTGGCCCCAGAGAGACAGAGACAGAGAAAGAGAGAGGAAAAAAAAAGGAGAACCCCGTCCTGGGACAGAGCCTTAAATGAACATAACCAGGTCTTTACATGTTGCTTTTGTGAAGGCTGCCAGGATGCTGGCAAACACCACGTCGGGGGACTGGGAGGCATCCACGGCCGTATGGATCCCTCTCTTGCTGTAGTAGGACACCAGGGGGGAGGTCTGGGTGTGATAGGCCTTCAGCCGGGTTTTCAGGGCCGTTTTGTTATCGTCAGAGCGGCGGATCAGGGGCTCTCCAGTGACCTGGAGAAGCAAGGGGACAGTCTCCAGCGAGCTGCAGCCTGGGATGCTCCCCCCTTCTCTCCCTGCTCCCCTCCTCCAAGGCGGAGCTGCAGAGGGGACGAGCGAACCCAGGGCAGCCAGAACAAGTCTCAGAGCAGTCACTGAAGAGAGAAGGGCTCAGCACCGTGGTCCTTTTCCCCACACACCACTCTGCTTGCTAAAAGGAGCCTCGAGACCAGGCACCAGCTACAGCTGCTCCCCAGGATGGAAACCAGTCACAACCCATGGCAACTTGAGCTGTGGACAGAGTCCAACAAGTTCAGAGGCTGGCAGAGCCTGGGCCAGCTCTGCAGACTGGCCATGCCCTTCATCCATCCATCCATCCAATCCATCCAATCCATCCATCCCTCCAGGCCTTGCTCCCCGCAGTGCCGTCGGCTCAGGCTGCCCGAGCAGCTCCCCACGCTCCCCAGAAAGCCAGGACAAGAAGGTACAAGAGAAGGAAAGAAATGAGTTTTTCCAGAGAGAGACTGCAAAGCATCAGCTAAACCCAAAGCAAGGTAAGCTGTGGCCTTGGGAGCTCACATACATCGTCCTTCATGTGCTCTTTCGGGGGTCTGAACTCCTCGTGATACGAGCGGCCACTCGCTGGGTGAATCAGCCTGAGACAGAAAAGAAGTGTCAGCAAAGCAGCTGGTCAGGACAAGATCTCCTGAACCTGCCACTCATCAGCACAGAAACATCTGCTACAGCAACACCATTAGCCTTTCACTTGTAAGAAAATTCTCTCCAGTTATTTCTGTACCAAGGGCCTCTTCAGTTTGGAAAAGCAGCTGCGCTGGGAGATGGAGAAGGGGAGTTTTACATCCTGCTCTGCTGGGAAAGGGGTCTGGAAAACAGTGCAAGAGAACACACTCCTGACCCTGGAGAAAGTTTACTGGTGACCAAATGTATCCAGTGTCCTGTGTAAGGGAGCAGTAATAGCTTTGGAGAAGGAGGAATGTAAAGGGTGAGCTGAGATCTTCTATAGAAATCCCTGATTTATAGGGCAAGGAAGGGGCTCTGCTCAAGGCTGGCCCAGGCATAGGACAGAAATAGAGACCAGCACCACAGCCAGCCTTAAGCACCACGAGGACAACCTGGAATCTGAAATTAGGATGCTCTTCCACAGACTAGGAAATCCCAACCCATGCACTGAGCACTGGGAGAGGAGGATTACCGTCCCGTGATCCTCCGGATCAGCAAGGAGTCGGGGATGCTGAACTCAATGACGGAGTCGAGCTTCTCCCTCCTTTTCTCCAGGAGCTCATCCAGCTGCAACAGCAAACACCCACCTCAGAGGGACTGAGGGAGCAGGGACCCCTGAGTTTGAGGGAAAGGGTGCTGGAGCAGCCCCCAAGCAGGGGCTCCCATACCATCTCTGCCTGCTTCACTGTGCGTGGGAAGCCGTCCAGGAGGAACCCATTCTTGCAGGGAGGGGAGTCCAGGTTGTTCTCAATCAGCTCCACCACCATCTCATCACTCACCTGCAGAGATGAGACAGGTATGTTGTCAGGAAGGACACCCTGAATTTACACACAGCTGCCCGTGTGGACAGGGTGGGATTTTTGGAGTTGTCCTGTGCAGGGCCAAGGGTTGGGCTCAATAATTCTTGTGTGTCCCTTCCAATTCTTGTCTGTCAGCATATACTGTGATTCCACAATTCATGTCAATGCCTGTTCAGGCCTGCCCACATCAGGGCAGCACTCCTTGCAACACCAGGACATAAGCAATGCCACATTTCACTCCAGGGACACTCCAGCCTGCGCAGGGACTTGGACCAGCACTGTAACCTCACTGTTACAAAGGTTGCTGTATTGCAAGGAACGCTGTCAGCTCAAACTCCTTAGATTATTTTTTTAACCGATTCACAATACAAAGTATCAACATAGCCTCGATTTCCTGTTACTTTGCACCTTCACCTACACATCCACTCGGGAGGCAGGCCTGGGCAGGAAGGGCAGAGCAGGCGAGTTGCCCATTGACTCCCATAAACCTCATATGAAGGTAAAAGCCCAATAGGTGCTGACAAGCTCTGGCTTCACTGGATAGCTTCTTCCCATCTAACAATCTCAGCATACCACTGGCATTAGTGCCTTTTCCCCAGTGCAGCACCCACAGATGCTGCAGCCCCAGCAATAGCTGTTTATTTGGGAGCAGCTCTCCTCAGCAGTGCTGTTTTCTCCAGCACACACAGCTGGGACTCAGCAGGATTGGGGACCAGGCTGTCACAACACACAGACAACAGCTCTGCAGGCAGGGGAAGTAAGCAACAAGTCACTTCTGTGCCTTCCTGATTACACCCTTTGGAGAAAAAAGATCCTGAGCATAAAGGCCATCCTGAAATGCTGGGGTGCTCCCAGCTGAGTTATCACAGAGCTGCGGGATGTGCCCGTGGAGCAGCCTGGAGCTGCCTGCCACACACAAACACACGTGGCAGATACCGCCAGCCTGGCCAGATAACGTCCCTATCTTTCATAACCAGCTGGGTATTGCAGGCTCGGTGTTGCAATGAGCTCTGAGCAGAAGTGAGATAAGGCTGCTCTCCCCATCTGGGGCCTGCAGATTGTCCCCGGGGTGTTACGAGCCCGTGGCAGCCGCAGGGATGCTCGAGATCTGCCCCACACTGGGGCAAGTCACTGCAATTTGTGGTCCCTCGAGTTTCCCTGAGATATTTCAGTCGTGAGGATGAGATAATGGGACCCTCAGAAAATGAATGTCAGAGATTCTAACTCGTGTCTTTTGGGGATTCAAAGTGTCTCTCTCACACAGCAGCTCCTGTAACTGTCACAGCAACACCTTTAGGTGTATTTTCACTTCACAGTTACAGGTGAATCGAGCTCATGCAAGAGCTGGGATGCAGATGAACCCTCTGAAGTGATACCTGAAGCTCAGGTATCAAGTGAAGAGACACAGGAGCCGCAAAGCACGGCTGTAACATCCTGCAGCTCCAAGGATACACTGTGACCTCAGTGTTCAGGAGACAGAAAATTGCCAGCCAGACTGCACCCCCTAAAAGATAAAAACAGCCCAGGGCCACAAGCTGCTGGTAAGCAAACAGTAATTTCGAAGAGGAAGGATGTTTGTAGAAGCATCCTATGATGCTTCTCCTGCAGGGTGACAGAAGGAAAGCCCCGACCCCATCCCTACCTTCACCCTGCAATCTGCATTCCTACACTAATTAGAGGATTTTAATTAGGAGATGGATTTTGTCTGCTCTCATTCCAGATGCTGCCAGCCCGTGTCCCCTCCCAGCACATTGCCCGCGACCCACCAGCTTCCCCGAATCCATCGTCTCCTTGAGCCGCTTGCCCAGCTCGGAGCCCGAGGCCACCATGGCCCGCAGCATGTCGCCGGTAGCCAGGTGGCACACGCAGTAGGTCTCGGCCAGCTTCGGGGCCTGCGGAAGAGGACAGAGGTGAGACCGGACCTCGGAGGCTGAGGATCCCCGCCGCGGCGGGGCCTTGTCCCCCTGTCGCGGCAGCGGGACAGTCGTTGACCGGCCAGCACGTGGCAGGGCCCGGCACGGAGCCGCGGGGCTCAGCCACACCGGGTCCCCGCGGCCGGCCCTAGTCCGGGACAAAGGGATCCGGGACAAAGAGCCCCGGCGAGCGGGCCCCTGGAGGCGGGACACGACCGAGCCCCGGCGGAAGGGAGACCCGTGGCCACACGAACACGCCGCACACCCCGATCCCTCGGCGGGCAACCGAAGGCCGGACACCCGCGTCCCTCCGCGCGGGGGTCGCACGCTGAGTGCCGCGAGTGGGCAAGGCCGGGCGGGCCGCTCCCGCCGGCCGCT
>VZRH01008428.1:1012279-1025508 GCA_013397555.1 Urocynchramus pylzowi | reverse complement strand
CCCCCGTGTTTCAGGCGTGTTCAGTTGGCACAGTGATGTTGGGGACAGCTGGTGTGGCCCTGGCTGTCCCCGTGACCCCTCTGGGGGCTCACCAGGGCGGTGACAGTGCGGCCTTAAGGCTGTCCCTAAATAAATGCACCCTGCACCCCGGGCGTGTCCAGGACCCATTCCCTGGCTCTGGCAGCATCCTTGGCGTGCCTCGAGCGGCTCCATCCCCACTCCTGGGGCTGGTGGGGTGTCCCAGCATCCCCCCAGCTCCGGGGTGCCAGCTCTGGGGACAGCATGGGTGGCACGGGAGGGTTCAGTGCAGGCGCCTCCAGACGCTGCTGCCCGTGGGGAAGTTCCATCCTGGCCGCCTGTTTGGGATGCTTCTCGTTCCTGCTGGGAGGGCAGTTGCTGTGCTGGGAGATCTGGGATTCCTGGATGTTGCAGGAGCTGGGGGCTCCCCTGACTCGCCCCCCCCAGTCTCAGAGTGCTGCTGGAGCCAGCTGGAGGATCCTCCCTCCTCCAGGAATTCCTGGCGTTCCCGGCAGAGGGGAGAGGAGCTGGGATGCTTGGGGATGGGATCTGCTGGCGTCAGACCCGCTTCCCATTAACCCCCTCGGGGCTGGAGGAGGGAAGGGTCCTTCTCCCCGTCAAGGCAGGGTTTGGGGGAGCTCAGTGGGTTTTGGGCTGAATTCCCCCCATCTCCCTCCTGCTGCTGTCATTTTGGAGAAGCTGCCTGCTTGCCTTGTCCAGTGGCCATCCTGGTGGGGTCTGGTCTCTCCTCTTTGCCAGGAGGGAGGGGATGGAGATCAATAAATTGGGATCTCACTGTCCCCCCCATGATGGGCTCAGTTCTCTGTGCCTGTTTGGGGGTGTTGGAGGGGAAGGACCTGATGTCCCCTCGTGTCCCCTCCATGGGGCTGTTCCCACCCTTCCTTCTCACAGCCTCTTTGTCAGCAAGGATCAGGATTTTTTTTTTTCTCTCTTTTTTTTCTTCCTTTAGAGGAAAATTCCATTGTGCTATTTTTAGTGGTGACAACTTGGCTTCTCCCAACAACTTTTATTCTGCTGCAGGCGGGCACGGGGGGGATGGCTGGGGATGGCCCTGTGATGCCAGGGATGCAGAGGGCACCAGGCACCTCCAGCTCCTAAATCCAGGCTCTTCACGTGGCCACTCCCTGGTGGCTGGATCAGCTCCTGGATCAGCTCCTTGCTGGGATGAATGGATGTCACCTCCATCCCACCAGAGCCCAGGGGTGCAGGGGGTGCTGGGGTAACCAGGGTGTGGAGGAGGCACCTATCACTGCCCCCCCTTTCCAACTGGGAGCTCCCAGAGGGATTTTTGGCTCCCTGGTTCCCAGCTGTCAGGGCCACAAGCAGCAACTGGCCTGCTGGGTTTGCTCTGCTCACCATGCAAAGTGATACCCCTGGTGTGTGTCTGTCCCTGGAGAAGTGTCTGGAGCTGTGGAGGAGGTGGATACAGGGTTGCTTCCATGAGTGTTTTGTTTTTATTAATATTTTTATGGATAATTTACTGTGGGTTGCTCTGGGGATGCATCTCAGCACAAGGTGAAGGAGGCAGGGATTCATGTGCCCGTGGATGAGGGGAATCTTCTCACTACCCTGAGTTTTAGGGAGTTTCCCCTCTGGTTTTTGGGGGGAGATCTGGCTCCTGCAGCACATCATTGCTCTATTTCTCTCCTCTTCCTCTGGCAAAGCTCAGATGCTGTGTGGGAGCCCAGGCAGGATGATCCTGCACCGTGTGGTGGGTCTTGCTCAATCTGCTGGGATCTTTCCAGAGAGGGAATGGGGAGAGCAGGATCTGCCTCCACCACAGCACGTTTCAACACTACTGATGATGATTATATTATTATAATTATCATTGTCATTATTGTCTCTATTATTTGATTTAACAGAAGTCCTGGTCCATGCCTGGTGGACACCAGTCCTGCTGAAGGGCAGCAGTGAGCGGGTCAGGCACTTGGATCCCCTTGGATCTCTCTGGGCTGGTTCCTGCTGCCAAAAATTCCTTTAAAACCAGTAAATCTCCTTTTCAGCTTTGTAAGCCCCTTGCAGCCAGGGCGAGGTGAACATGTGGCGAGTGTCGGGGGGCAGAGACAGGAGGGATCTGCTCCCCATCTGCTCCTGGGTCTCACCTGGCCCGTTTTTCCAACATTTTGTGGCACTTTTCTGGTGGCTTCTCCCAGACTATCAGCCTGGTGCCAGTCACCAGGGTGGCTTCTCCCACAAGGACGGGAGCCCATCTTCCCACTGCCTGCATTTTCCTCGCCTTAAATCCCACTGATTTTTTTTTCCTTCCCCTCCCAATTCCCTGGAACACGCTCCTTGCTGGAAATATCCCCAGGACATCCAATCTCTGACAGCTCCGGCGTGGAGGGGTGGGAAGGGGATGCCGGGGGGCCCTGGTGGTGCGGGGCAGTTGCTGGGCTCATTTGCAAAAAGGGGGGTGGCCTCAGCCCTGGGAGGCTTTCATCAAATAAGGAAACACTGCCAGTGGTCAAAGGGCGACTGAGAGGAGTCCAGCAGGAATGCTGAGCCGGGGACAGCGGCTGGAGCTGGCGGTTGCCCCGATGCCACCCAGCTGAGCAGCACGGCTGGAAGATGAACTTGGAGAAGTACAAGAAGTTCCTGGATGGACTCGGCACCCTGAGAGGTATTTGTGACCCGTGGCAGGGAGAGGCCGAGCAGATGGGTGCCTCCATCTGCCATCCATCCGCGATCCGGGCGGACCCAGCGCTCCGGGAGGAGCTGCCGGCTTCCCCGGGAGCCAGCCGGGAGGGGTGGTGCTTCCAGGGCTCCGCTTCACTTCCCTCTTTTGTCCTCCCCTTGGATTTGGAGCTGGGCACAAAGGAGCGCTGGGCCAGCGGCCGGCCCAGCCCTGTGAGCAGCCCCGGGAAGCTGCTTGGCAAATAACAGCTGGGGAAGGAGTTGAGCTCAAATTCCTGCTCCAGGGGAGAGCAGGCTGCTGTTCCCACGGGATGGGGGCTGATCCTGCTCTGCTGAGGGCGCTTTCACCGCGTGGCTGCGGGTGCACGGTGGCACCTGGGTGCAGATTGCTGTTTTCCCACTTCTCCTCTTTCTAAAGCTCTTTGCCAGTGCTCTGCCCTCTCCTGCCTCTCAGGCTGTCCCTGGAGAGCCAGCTGGGACACCCGATCGTGCTGGGCTGGCCCCTGGCAGGTGGCTGGAGGCACGCAGCCGTTGTCCCACTGTCACAAGCAGCGAGCCCGGGCTTCGGGAGGGCAGCTCGGCTTACCTGCTGCTCTGAGAATGCTTTTTCTCCCCTTTCTTTCTCGATTTTTTTTATCTTCCCTACTGTCAGAGGAGCTTTTTCCTCTGGAATTCCCAGCCAGCCTCATTCTGCTGCAGGAGTTCTGCTAGAAGGAGAGGACAGGAAGACAGAAGGCACCTGGAATGCCATCGCCTGTCACCCGACAATGCTGTCATTGACTTGCCCCTTTTTACAGCAAGGCCTCTGCTGGGCTTTACCAGCTGATCCCATTGTATAACAAAGGTGAATCAATTCCATGTTTAATTTAGCAGGGAGCCAAGGGAGTTGTCACCAGCGGGCTGGCAGTGTCCCCACCCTCCCGTGCCGCCGCTGCGAAGGGTTAATCCCGCAGCTCTGTGCTGACAGCTGCCCTGAGTTATCGAGTCTGGGAGGAATATAATTCACTTTCTTATGCTGCCGTGGTGTCCATCATACATTTTTCCTGAGCCTCGCTGCAGCTGGCACTGGGAATCAATGTGAAAGGAGCCCCGAGTGGCCATGTGCTGGCTGGGTGTGCCCAGGGTGGTGGCCAGCTCTGTCCCCTCCTTCTCCAGCCCCTTGGCAGCCGGAGCAGGGATGGGTGCTGGGTTTGGGTGTGGGGTTTGGGTGCCATTGAGCCCTGTTATACTCTTTATGGCTGCTGCTGTAGCTCTCCCCTGGAGCTTTCCAGCCCCGTCTCCAGCTGCAGCTCAGTGAATTCCCGTCGTGCCCGCAAGAGCGAGGCGTGGGGAGCCAAGATGACATTATTAATCGTGTTTACAAGGTGACTGCTTGCAGGAGCTGAGCTGGCAGCCTTCCCCTCTCCAGGTGCTGCCCAGAGCCCTGCCAGGAGCCTTTTCTCCCGTGCTGGCTCCCACATCCCAGGGCTCGTGGCATTTTCCGTTCCCGCGAGCCCGGAACAAGGACATGGAAACGCGGGTGGCACGTCCCCGAGAAGCCCAGTCTGTGGGTTTTGGTCTGCTTTGCTGCCTCTAGACCCAGTGATGACGACTTTGTCTGTCACCACCTGTGTTTACCACAGCCCTTTGTGGTTTTAATTCAGGGGAGTGGAGGCTGGAAGTGTCCAACCTGGTCTGGTGGAAGGTGTTCCTGCCCGTGGGCATGAAATGGCCTTTAAGGTCCCTTCCAGCCAAACCAGTCTGGGATTCTGTGCTTGGAGGAGGCCAAATGCTGCTTGAACCAGCACAGTTTGAGTCCTTCCACGCTGCTGGGGGGCTTCTCAGGGCATCCAAGCACAAAAGGGGTGCCCACAGGGAATGGTTGGCTCTGTGGTGCTCACTGGCGTGGGGATGCTGTGCCGTGCATCCTGCTGTCACTGCTTGGCATTGCCATGGATCTAAGTGTGCTCCCAGCACTGAGCACAGCCAGCCCATCCTGCCCTTGAGCTACAGGGCTGGCCAGAGCTGGAGGAAAACAAGGTTTTATTGCTGGAGAGGTTTCTTTTCCCTTCTCCCCCCTCATCTCTATTCATCTCCCCGGGGAGGTGGAGGCAGCAGCGGATATTGGAGCTGGGAGTGTTTCATATGTAAATGCTCGTGTGTGTAAGTCCAGGCCCCTGACCCCCGGCTCCGTGCCAGCATCCATCCCTGTCAGCCCTCCAAGGGGCTTGGAGAGCATCCCAGTGCCCCCAGCCCGCCCAGCTGGGATGGGGCTGGGGGCCCTGCCAGATCCCTGTCTCCGTGCTGGGGACAAAGGATGCTGCTCCGGGGGGGACCCTGCCCCGGTGGGTGTGGGGTCACCCAGACTTTCCACGCAGTTTCCATCTTGAGTTTCCCGGGGCAGCGTCGGTCAGGGCCCCGAGATGACCAGATCCTTTGGGCTTGGCTGAGGAAGCCCATTAGATTACAAATTTATTGCTGGGTTAATTTTACCAGCAAGCACGAGGCCGGCTGGTTTCGCTTTCTGAGGAGTTTTGTTGTTTACTTGGTAGCCGGCTCAAACCTGGCGTCTCCTCAGCCCTGTCCGTGCATTGCCAGCTAATCTGGCTCCATCTGACCTTGGAGCTGCCACGTGCTTTCCCCAGGGGAACCAGGCTCAGATTTTCCCCCGTGACCAAGGAGTGGGTCCATGCTTGTTGCTGTCACCTCACTGTGGCACATGTGCCCGCAGTGAGGAATTTTGCAGCTCTGCTGAGTTTCTGCTGCTAAAAAGGAGGGATTTGGGTGTCAGGTGCTGGCTCTGCTGCCTGAGGGATGTGTGGGATCAGAGCAGGAGGCAGGAGCAGCATCCTGCCCTGCTGTGTGCCACAGTGCTGGAGTGGTGCCACAGCTCGTCCCCTTGTCACTGTTTGCTTTCGTCCCATCGTGTGGTGGCTTCCCCGAGGAGCAGACGGGGCCGCCCAAGGTGGCCGGGTGTGATAAGAGATCCAGGGCCAACATCTTCCCTGGCTGCCCTGGGTGGAGGCCCTGGTGAGTTTTGGCTCCTCCAGCATGTGGCTCTGCCAGCCCTGTGTCCCTGTGCATGAGGAGGATGGGGCTGGAGTCTCCTGGGAAAGGGTTGGGGACACTTTTCCATCTTGGCCACCCGGTGAGGTGTCTGCCAGGCAGGGACACTCACAGGCTGTGCCCTAACTGAGGATCTCTGCCGATTTACAGCTTTCCCAGTGCAGCTTTGTGGTGCCAGGGATGGTTTTAGCCCCAGAAAGGTCCGGCTCAGCCCTGCTGAGGGAATCTGCTGGGCTTGGGCCAGGCTGGAGGGGTCCGGCGGATCTGGGGCTTGAACGGAGCGGTGTTAGCAACTGGATTATTTCATTTGCTTTTTAACAGGGATTAAGTTTCTCTGCAGGAGAGCAGGTCTCTAGGGAACAGAAGTTTTGGGCTCCTGCCTCCCCCTTTTTTTTTAATCCTACATTTCTCTGTGCTGCTGCACTCCAAGGCCAATTGGCTGGGGCTGGCAGGAGCAGCTGGGATGGAGCAGCACTTCAGGGCACAGCACGGCCGTGACCTGGGGTGTGATCGAGCTTGGAAGGACCAGGACCTGGTCCTGGGTGCTGTGGGGAGGCAGCTGTGGGTGCTGTGCTCCTCAGACCCCGTCTCCAAAGGCAGGGTGCTGGGCTGGCTGGCAGAACAAGCCGCCGCTCCTTCTCCCGCCTCCTGCCCCGGCGCTAATCAGGTTTCACACTGCTTAGTTTGGGACATCTAATGAGATCAGGGCTCAAGGTTGCTGCCTGCCCTCCATCTGCAGAGGAAGAGGAGGGAATCGGCTGCTTCCTTCTCTTTGACCTCCATTTCTCAGAGGAGGCTTTGCACAGCTCTGGCTCCACCACCGCCATCCTCGTGTTCGCAGCGTGGCGAGGGTGGGGAGACCCTGAGCTGCTTTTTGGGGCACACCTGGGGAGCTGCAGGCAGAAAAAAGGGGGGAAAAACCCACAACTTCCTAACAGCACCTTGGGCAGTGACCTCTGTGCTTTATTTGTGGGGAGCCAGGACAAGGCCACCAGAGCTGGTGGCCATAGCCCAGCCCTGACCCCCCCTGACCCCAACACCCCCATTGTGTGGGGCCTGTGCAAACACAGCAGCCCCCAAACAAAGCTCAGCCAGTTCCCACTGGCCCAACATTTGCCTATTTCCCCCGCTGCCAAGCAGCCTCTGGTTGGCGTTGGAATAACGAGCCTCTCTGCGGAGACACCGGCTCTTTTGTTAGCTGGTAGAAAAGGAGTTTTGCTGCCGGCCATCCCTCCGCCCCCCGGCTTTCCTGCTCCCTAAGCCGCTGCTGTGGGAAGTGCAAAGCTCGGGCTCGAGCTGCCGGGGATGATCCCAGCGCCGCGGCTCCGATCCGGCTCCCCACGGCTCTGCCGGGGCTTGGCGAGCAGCTCCGCACCCCGAGTAGCCCCAGCACAGCGGGGTCTGCCTCCTCCAAGGGGGGCTGGGCCCTGAGATTTCATCTGGGGGGGTTTTTCCAGCGTTCAGGGCATTCCTGCTGCTCGGCTCCTCTGCAGGATTTGGGATTTGGGTTGCTCCCCTGTGCCTCTCCCCTCTGCTGGAGTTTTTATCAAATCTCCTGGTGAGGGGGTTTTTTGGGGTGATTTGTTTTTTCACGGCTTTCTCCCCGCACTGCCGGGCTGTGCTGGGAATTCCAGCGGGTGTTTACCCAGCCGGGAGACGGCGGCTCAGTGCAGGTGTGTGCGGCGTTGTCCCCGTGGCCGGAGGGGCAGGGAGGGACCCGGAGATGGCATCGCCTTCCTCCTCCTCCCCCGGCCTGGGAAAGAAGCCACCTCTCGTGTCAGCACAGGCCCCTGGGAAGGCGTGCAGACGTGTGTGTCCTCTTGCACGTGGGTGTGCGAGCAAGCCTTCCTCTGCCCAGGGCTGCTGCTCCCTCCCGAAGAGCCCGCGGTGTTTTCTGCCGGCGGATCTTTGCTGTTCCTTTCCCCGTGCATCCCCATCCTCACCTCTTCCCTCTCACCCAGCATTTCCAATGCATCCAGGATGGCTCCAGGCTCTCTGTGCAGCTTTGAGCTGTGCCCCCAGTGCCTGTCCCTGTTCCCTGCTGCCCTCCCCGTGCGGGACGATGCCACCGCGTCCGTGCCAGCTCCGCGGGGTCCGGTGCTTTCCGGCGTTACGTGGCCGTGAGTTTGATGGCATCACTCAACGAGCAGGAGCTGCCAGCGTCCTCGGAGGGGTGACAAGCCACGGGAGGCTTCCGAGAAGTGGGAAGCGATGAAATAATGCCTGAGCTGCTGCGTCAGCAGAATCCCGGCAGCCTCGGGGAGGGCGGATGGAGGGAGGTTTGTCGTGCTGGGAAAGCAGCGGTGAGATCACCCCCCCTCCAGCGTGACGCTTGCTCCCAGGCTGCAGGGAGAGTTCCAAAGGCCAGGCAAGTGTTGGAGAGAGTCAGAATGAGATGTGTCCAGGCTGGCTTTGTGTGCACGTGGGGCTCGTGGGCAAGGATCTGCTGGGATCCGTGTCAGGGGCACAGGGAGCTGGGGTCACTCTGGGGGATGCATGGAGGGGTGGGCACCCTTCCAGCAGGGCTGGAAGTGCTGCTGGCTCTGGATGCCCCTGGGAAAGGTGCTCAGTCTGGGACACCAAAAAGTGAGCCCCACCAAGGAAAGGGAGGTGATGCCTTGGGAATGCCAACTGCTCTTCCTGCAGGAAATGTGGGAGCCTCTTCCTGATCCTGCTGTGTAGGGAATGGTCTCCTCCTGAGTTATTTTTGAAGTTCTTGAGGCCCTGGGTTCTCCTGTTGGCTCTGTCCATCCCGCTGGAGTTGGTCCCTTTGGATGGCCCCCGTTGGGATGTCACATTCCCGTAGACCCCATAACTGCTGGTGTGCTGGGGGATTTGCCCTCCAGCCTGGCAGCAGGAGTTCATGCTGCTGGGGGATGATTAAGTCATGAGCAGGTGGCCATCCAGCTCAGCTGTTTGCCTTTGCAGGATGAAAGCCACAGGAATGATGTTTGCTTCCAGCCTTGCCTCGAACCTTCTTATCCCTGCCCTCCACCTCTGTATCCCACAGCAAGGGGGTCCCAGGGTGCTTTCCCACATCCCCCCCGATGCAGCACTGCCAGCCCTGCTGTGGGAAGGGAAGTCATGTCTTTTTTAAAAGATATTATTCTAATTTTGGTGCCCAGACGTCTGCTGGAAAAGGGAACATCTCCATTCTTATCACCGGAGCTTCCTTTCGCTCAGTTCCGATTTTACCACTGATGGTGCCTGGGGTGGGTTCCCAGCTTTCCTCCCAGCCCCTTCCCTCTCCCCTTGTTTTGCTGACCTTTGGAAGCTCCTCTGTGAGACATTTGCAGGCAAATATTGATTTGTGCTGCCCTCACGGTGCAGAACAGCCCCCCAGCCCTGGTGGGATGGAGCTGCTCTGGTTAATCCAGATGAACCTGAGCTCGAGCTCCCACTATTCCTGTGCAAATGGGGAGCAGTGGAAGGATACTCAGAGCCAAAATCCCCGTTTTCACAAACCCCTGTGTTTGGGATGTTGGTTTTCCAGGGCCCCAGGAGCTTTGCTGTCTGGCACTTCCCATAGTCCCGATTTTTGCTGCCCTTGAGCCGGGTGGTGATGCCCAGGGGCCGGCACGGGACCCCGCGGGCTTTTCCCTGTCCCTCCCAGCGGGAATGTGGCCGCGGGGGGGATGATGAAAGCCAGAAGGAAATGTTGAACGTGGGGAATGTGCCCGCTGTGCCAGGAGCCGGCTGGCGAGGGCTCACCAGCCGTGCCCGCACACGCTGGGGCCGGTGATTCACCAGGAGGGGATGGGGAGCTGGAGCCGAGGAGCAGGAGGGGATGGGGAGCTGGAGCCGAGGAGCTGGGCAGCGTCGGGAGCTGTGACCTGCCTCGTTCCACCTTTTTAATAGCCCGGATCAGAAGAAACGTCATCTTTGTTCTGGCTTTCCCTTCCCAGGGCTGCTGGCGCCGCGGGCAGGGTGGAGCGAGGCTCCGCACCCCGGCGGGGCCCTGCCCGTGCTTGCCGGCAGAACGGGGTGCCCTGGCACGTGTGGCAGCTCTCGGCAGCCAGGGATGTGTCTTGCTGAGCTGTCTGTCTGTCTGTCCGCAGCTGCCTTTGCTGTGGTTTGCCAGGAGGGTGTGATGCTGCGGAGGGGGGAAGAGCTGGGGTGGGAGGGGGAATGATCTCAGCTGAGCACTGGAGTGGGGCATGTGCTGCATCCCCTGGCTGAGGGTTGGGAGCAGTGTTTGTTCCAGCCCTGTGCCCCCATCCAGCCCCCGTGGAAGCCCAGACACACTCCTTGACCCACCTGCCCCAGGGTGATGCTGTCTTTGATTTACCAGGGCACCCCTGTTCCAAAACCTGAACTCTCCTTCCCCTCCTGGTCGATTTTCAGCCACTGCCATAACCGACTGAGATTTGCTCCTAAAGCTCTCAGAAAGGAGGAAAAAACAGCAGAAAGGGGAAAAGCTTTGCTGAGGAAGCATGGCAGGAAACCTGGCTCCTGTCCTGCAGTCACGAGTTTGTGCGGGCTCAGCGCTGCTGCTGGCCAGGCCCTTTAACTGCTGTGGGAACCTGGTGGGCAGTGTGGGGTGACCCTGGTGACCCTTGGGGCCAGAGGAGCCCTCCAGGGCACTCCCAGCTGCTCCCACGTCCCGTTTTTCCTGCTGCAGGCAATGGAGGGGCTTTGCTGGGCTAGGCTGGGGGGGCACTGGCAGCCCCCCATCCCCACCCGGGCACGGCGGGGTGCAGGATGCCATGCTTCACCCCGGCTCCGTGCTGCCGGGTGCCAGCTCTGGCTCTGTCACCGCGATGCCCACTCCAGCGTTTCCACAGTGCCACCTGGCTGCCACCTCCCCGGGCTGGGACACGCGGCCCTGGCCGAGCTCACGGACCTTTTACTGCCTTCTGCCAGGCCACAGCACCCAGGGGATGAAGGAGCACCCCCGTGGCTTTGCCCACAGCGATGGCAGGGCGCCTCCATGCCCTGAGGGGTGCCAGGACACGGGGGCTGTGCCCGGCTCCCGTGTGACGCTGCCCGGCAGCTTCTCCGGTCATATAAGGAGATGCCGGAGCCGGGAGCTGATCTCTGTCGCCTGAGCATTACTCACTGGGGAGGCACATGGAGGGGGGAGGGACAGCCCAGGACACCCAAAGCTTGGCACGGCTCAGCTCTGGGCAGGAGCGAGGCTGGAGCGTGGGGGTCCAGGATCTGTGTCCCCCCAGCTGCCCCATGGGGTCCCCTATGGGGTACCCTAAACCCCGGTGGGGGCAGTGCTGGGGTCCCACCGTTGTGGGTGGTGCAAAATGCTGCCCAGGGTGCTCTGTGAAACGAGGGGGTGCCCTGCAAGGTGGGGACCCCCCTGTGGGAGGGCAGGGCCTCTCCTCTCCCCAAATTCCTGCGGGAGATGTGTCCTCTCCCCACCCCTTTCCTTTCTGGGCGAAGCCGCCTTGCAAGGAACTAAAAATGAGCTGTTTGTGTTTTGGGTGCTCGGGGTGGTTTCCATGGCAGGGAGGGGGGGTGTGGGGGCTGGTGGCTGCATCTGGGGCTGGGTGGTTCCCAGAGCCTGGCAGAGTCACCCCAAAACCAAAGGCACCCCGGGGCAGCCACCTCCTTCCTGCCCTAGCAGCTTCCTGCAGTGGGAAAAGGAAAGTGGGGTGATGGTGGTAAAGTGAGCTGGAGGAATTTGGGATCACAGGAATCCCCAGGATGTCCTGATGCAGCAGAGGGATGTATTGGTATAAATATACATTTATATAAATATTTTCAAAAGTTGGGCTTGGTGATCCTTGTGGGTCTTTTCCAAGTCAGGGCATTCTGCGATTCCATCAAATTATATTTATATGCATAAAAAGAAATAAAAACGTATATTTACATACAATTATATATATTTTAAGAATTTATTTCACCCAAAGCCTTCTCCAGCTGCAGCAGCTGGCAGCACTCAGTGCATTTTATCATCCCCTCTGTGCAGGAAACACCCAGGAAGCCCAAGAGCAGCTGAGCCCCCATTGTTGCAGCTGGGGTGAGGGGATGTGGGAAACCAGCTCCTGCTTCCTGGACCCTTTTCCTCTGGTACATCCCAGCTCCATCACGTCACCAGCACTCATCTGCCTTGCAGGAGGCTCCTTGCCCCTCTCAGGTTGGACCACGGGCCCATTTATGGTGGCCTCGTGCCTGCCTCGTGGTGGGTCGTTCCTCCTGCAGCTTTAACAGAAAGCAGACGGCTTTGGAGGAAAACTATGCCAGGATATTTTTCATCCAGGCAGGGATGGAGCTCTGGAGAATATATTGCAACAGCGCCGAGCCCCGGGGTAATTCTGTATTTTTTATCACCCGTCTCGTTGTCCCAAAAGATGTGGGGGTTGCAGGAACCCCAGGGAACGATGCAATCATAGGATCATGAGATGGTTGGATGGAAGGGACCTTAAAGATCATCTCATTCCATCCCCTCTGCCATGGTAGGGACACCTTCCACCATCCCAGGCTGCTCCAAGCCCTGTCCAACCTGGCCTTGGACACTTCCAGGGATCCAGGGGCAGCCACAGCTTCTCTGGACCAACTGTGCCAGGCTTTGGAATGTTTCAGGCAGTGTTTGGGTCTATCAGGTTTTGCTTGATGTGGTTTTCTTATGTGCCTGACTAGTTGGTGGCCTTTGGATTTGGGGAACTGCTCAGGGCTGTAAATATGATATAAATGTCTGTTTGCATCTGGATGAAACTCTGGATCTCATGGGGTTTCCCAAATGTGGAGCAGGAGCTGTGGGATGGCGTCTGATGCTGCATCTCCTGGTCAGTAAATCCTGAGCTGGGGTTCCTGGCTCTCCCACCAGTAAATCCTGAGCCAGGCTGATGCTCTGAGGGTCTGCTCTGTGCCACCCTCACCTGAACAACTGCCCTGAGCCCCAGCAGAACAACCCCCTCTTGTCTGAGCCCTTGGGAGACGGGAACGGCGAAAAACGAGCCTTTAATTCCGTACAACCTCTAGCCAAGAGCCAGTTTCTCCCTCTGGAGCTGGCAGTGCTGGGGCTGGGGGGGCTGTGAGATCAATCCAGGCTTTGTGGGAGCCTCCCCAGCCCGTTTGCTTGTGGTTACAACGGCCGAGGGGCCGCGCAGGCCCCGGCTGCTCTCGGTTTCCCTGCGCCGCTCCTGGCACCGCCCGCAGCGGGAGCGTTTCCGAAAGAACCGAAACCCCGAGTAACGCCCAACACGGTGCAAACCGTTAGTAAAAATGGGGCTGGGCTGCAAAGTCTGCCATGCTGAGGGCAAGCATGACACCCAGCCACGGGGAGGATGGGGAAGTGCACAAAGCTCTGGTGTTAGAGCATCTTTTGGGGTGTTTCCTCACGGAGGGGTGTTCTTACATTATTCAGAGCATCCAGGGAGGGTGATGGGGATGTGCTTGTGGTCCTCAACTCTCAGAAGGCCAAATTTTGACACCGTTGCTTTCACCCCCTTGCTGGGCAGAGTTTCCTGCGGGCAGACACTGCTGGCTCCAGCCCGGGAGCCCCTGGAAGCGCTGCCACCATGTCCCAGCCGCTCCCGGCTGCGCCTGGCACCTCC
>VZRH01008428.1:953527-1005927 GCA_013397555.1 Urocynchramus pylzowi | reverse complement strand
AAAAAAAGGAGGAAAAAAAAATGGTTTGAGCACTAGGTGTCCCAGCTGTGTTTTCCTGCCAGCTTTGCAAAGCTCTGTGCCAAGCTTTTGGCTGCTTCCTAAACCTTGCAGAAGAGGGGAAAACAGGGAAAAATCATGAGGCTGCTGGGGGAAAACATCCAGGGCTTCCCAAGTGGGTAAAACCCCAGGGCAAGGTGTGGGTGTTGGGGGAAGAGAGGCTGCACGTGGTGCCCATGCTCTGCTGCCAGGTGGGAGCTGTGTTTTGGGAGCAGCTGTGAGGAATGTGAGAAGCTAAATTGAGGAGGGGCTGCCCTTCCTGCAGTGTCACGGGGTTACCTGGGGTACAGATGGTGTCACAGTTGGATTTTGGGGGTGAAACTGGCAGCAGCTTCTGCCAGGCCGTTTGGGAAGGGGGAGGCTGCTTTTCCTGGGGGTGATTTTGCTTTCCCTGGTGATGATTTTGGCATCACTGATGGCTTTTCCCCTCCCCAGGTGCGCAAGCACATCAATGACCTCTATGAAGACCTGAGAGATGGTCACAACCTCATCTCCCTCCTGGAAGTGCTGTCAGGAGTGAAGCTGGTGAGTCCCCTGGGCTGGGCAGGGATTTTGGAGTCCCCCTAAACCCCCTCCATTCTCTCCCTGCTCCCCTTCACCCCCAGCCATCAGCTGTCTTTTCTCATCCCATGGTTTCAGTTTCAAATGTCTGTCATTGTTTCTTTTATTATCATGAATATTATTATTTACTATTATATTTTTCACTGTATTTTTTATTTTTACTCAAACCCCTGTTCCCCAGGCTGGTCTCTCACCTGATTATGGTGCCTTGGGTAAAACCCTCTTCTTGCCAAGTTTTACACACCTTCCCCTTCCAGATGTGGCTGCATATTTAAAATCATGGATAACAGCAGAATTTGACCAAAAACTGCTTCTGTGGCAGCGTGCCCAGCAGTTTATCTCAGATCTGACACTCCTGCCTCATGCTCAGCTCCTGGGTTTGTAGCAGTCACTGGTGCCTGGAGCATCGTAGAGTTCCCCCTCCTTCCTCCTCCTCCTCCTCCTCTTCCCTCACTGACTGACACGTTCCCTCAGCTCTGGGAAGATCCCAATTGCCGTAGCACAGCAGGAATTATTTTAGTTCCCCCCAAAAATAGGATCTGGGCAAAGATCTCCTACGTCCCTCCGTACCCTCCGGAGATGCCAAATCGGATTTTGTGGGGGCTGCAAACTTGGATCACTCCACTTGTGATCCAGACAGCTTCCTGCTCCTCAGCTTCCAAAATCAAAATCAGGAGGGAATTCCACTGTTGGAACCCAGGGCGTGCTGGAGACCTCGTGCTGTCGCTGGTTTTTTTTTTTGGTTTTTTGGTTTTTTTGTTTTTTTGTTTTTTTTTTTTTTGCTGTTGTTGTTTCTTTTTGTGCCTGGGTGTCACATTTTGGTTTCCATTCTGTGTCCCTGCCGTGCCACCCTCCTCATCCTCCTTAGCCTGTAGAGCCACCAGCTCAGAGGAGCCTTCGCCTGGTGACAGCACCGGCCTGGTGCCGTGCAAGCAGCGAGGAGGAGGAAGATGATGATGATGAAGAAGTAGGTCGAGCCTGCCCCGGCCGCAGCAGCTCCCTGGCAGTGCCACCAGATCACCCAGTGCCATCCCTGTGGGGTTTGGGATAAAACCCAGCCCGGGTGCTCTGTGTTCCCGGGGTCTGGATTGCCTGTGTGTGTGCACTGCGGGGTCAGCCTGCAGGCAGGGCACGCCACCCACCCGGTGTGACAGCATGTGTCCCCTCCACGGGACGGGAGGGGACAGGGACGGGTCCCACCCGCTGTGCTGTGAGGGCTGCACACCTGGCACTGCATGGACAGGCTCTGGGCACGGGCACCTCCCGGGATCCTGCATGGGAGTGGGGGTGGGAGCGAGCACAGCACAGCCCCAGCCGAGGCTCAGACCCCAAAATGTGCCCAGATGTGTTTTCAGCCCCTGTGCTCGGGGTGACAATGCCCTTGTGCAGTGTCACCTCCCTGGAGCGGGCTGTGGCACCTTCCTGATGGTCCCCTGCAGCCCTGGAGCTTTTCCCCTTGGCAGGGACAGCTTTTCCCCTTGGCAGGGACAGCTTTTCCCCTTGGCAGGGACAGCTTTTCCCCTTGGCAGGGACAGCTTTTCCCCTTGGCAGGGACAGCTTTTCCCCTTGGCAGGGACAGCTTTTCCCCTTGGCGGGACAGATTTTGCCCTTGCAGGGACAGCTTTGTCCCCCCACCATGGCTGGAATGAGGTGCTCTTTAAGGTCCTTTCCAACCCAAGGCTCCTGTGATTCCGTGAACATCCTGGGGATGCCTCATCTTGAGGCTGGGATTTGGTTTTGGGTGTTGCTCCTCCCCCTCCTGCTGATTCAAAGCCTCCCTTCCCCTTTCCCTGGCCGTGGCTCAGCTGATGGAAACCTCTGGAAATCCCTCAATTTCAGCAGAGATGGGCAAGGCCCAGGGTGTCTCATGTGGCCCTTGCCAAGGGATTCAGAGGTACCTGGAGCAGCAGGCATGGGAAGAGTTGGAGGGGCTGGTGCTGAGGTCAGGGTTCCTCTGCAATCAGTGGGGACCTGCAGTCCTGAGTCCCCCTGTCCTGCCTCTGCTTCCACCTGGAAAAATTGGATTCTGTACCTGCTTGAGCCCACCTCTTTGCTGAGCCCTCTTCCCAGCTTGTCTGGCTGTCCATGAGCCGGGCAAGATCCTGTCCTGGGATCTCAGAGGCTGAGCCAGGCCTGGACACACATCCTCAGGGCCTCAGGAGAAGTCTGGATCTCAGCATCTTCCCACCTCCATCCCCCAGCAGGGCATTTTAACCTTCTTCCAGCAGGATTGTGCAGAGCAATGACCTTATTTACTCCAGAACGAGGTAGAGCAGGACGTGTGGGGGCACAGGGGGTCACAGCAGCACGCTGACAGCTCCCAGGGGGGTCACTGTGCATGGGGGGTGCTGCCAGCCCAGCCCCACAAGCCTGACCTAAAACTGCTGCCTGTCTCTTGCAGCCACGTGAGAAGGGGCGGATGCGCTTCCACCGCCTGCAGAACGTGCAGATTGCCCTGGATTTCCTCAAGCAGCGACAGGTAAGGGCTGATAAAAGCTCATCCAGCAGAGACTGGGTGGTTTTGTGCCTTCTTTGTCTTGTCTGAGGCTTTGGAAGGAGTGGAGAAGCAGCCTGTGCTGGGGTGTGCCCGTCTCTGTGGCGCTGCTGGAGGATGGGTTGCAGGGGGATTTTCCCTGTGGGTGTTGTGCCTCTGGAAACCACCCCTGCACACAAAAACCACTGTGAAAAAGGGACCTGAACCCAGCTCTGAGAAGGGCTTGGCAAATGTCACTTCTGCACCCCAAAAGGCTCCCCTGAGGGTTCCCTGGCAGATCCTGGCAGTGGGGATGGGTGGCTGTGGCACGTCCCTGCCTTCCCACCAGCTTTGTGCCAGCTGGTTCTGCCCAGCTCACACAGCCTTGACCTTGGGGCTGGCACTGTGTGGCACCACTCCTCTGGGTGGTGGAGGACTTATTATCCCCCAGTTTTTGGAGGACAGGCTCTCTCCACCAGGCTTTTGGGAGCTGCACAGCCCTGGGCAGATCCTGCTCGGAGCAATGGGATGCATCCCTAGACTTGTTGGCTCTGCAGGTGGAACCCCCACAGCCCCAGGGGCTGGGTGTCCTGTTCTGCCTGTTGGGTCAGGTTCTCCCCACTGTGATGCTCCCAGATATGCCAAGGTGATGATGATGATGATGATAAATGGTACCAGTTCATGCTGAAGCAGAGACTTTTCTCCCTTGCTGCTGGCCTGAGGGCATGGAATAAATTTGAGCACATTCCCTACTCCAGGGAGGGTGAGCTGCTTCCAGCCCTCCTCCTCCTCCTCCTCCTCAGCTTCTTGATAGAGACATTTTGCCAAGGGCTCTGGGGAACTTGTTTCTCCACTTGGATGAAACAACTTTTTCCTTTGAAGTGTGGTGGCCTTGCTGGGATGTCTTACCCCAGACCCTCCTGCCAGGGAATGATCCCTGGGGTCCCGTGGAGTTCTGGGGAGAGGGGAATCCCCCAGGGGAGGAGTGAGGGTGTTCCTGCCTTCATTAGAGCTTGGTTTTGAGCCCAGGCTGGAGTTAAAGCTTGGTCATCCCCTTTTTCCCCGTTCTCTGTGGCCTGTAGCTGTTCAATTATGCACCAGTGCTCAGGGCTTCGGGGACGCTGCTCTGTGAGCTGAAGTAAAGCCATTAAGTGCTGGGAAAGCACTTCAGGATGGAGAGTGCTGGAAACATGGAAAAATCCCCCCTGAGCCAGGAGATGAGGTGGCATCTCTGCCTCTTTGGGAAGCACTGGGATCCTCCTGTGTGCCTGCTCCTCAGCGAGTGCCCAGGGTGGCCCTGGGGGCAGCGTGGTGGGGACACGTCCCTTGGGAAACTTTAACCCTGTTTGCCTTTTTTCCAGGTGAAACTGGTGAATATCCGCAACGATGACATCACAGATGGCAACCCCAAGCTCACCCTGGGGCTCATCTGGACCATCATCCTCCACTTCCAGGTAGGCCATGGAATTTTCTTGCTGGAGGACGCGGGGCAGGGCGTCGGGGGCGCGTTGTCTCTCCGGGGCAGTGGAATCCGTGTTTTCTGCATTTTCCATGGAGATGTCAGCACATGGATGGGTCTGGAGGTTCATGGCAGTGTCATGGAGACCACGATGGGAGAACAGCAACAGCCTCCCCTCAGCATTTGCATAATGAAGTCATTAATGAAGGGGTGCGTGGCCTCCTGGAGTTGTTGGCCGTGGCTGTTTGCTCAGCTGGAGTCTCTGGAGGAGAAGAGCAAATTTGGAAGGGGGCTGTTATCCCAAGGCACTCCTGGCCCTTTGGGTGGTCAGTGCAGCCACAGCAGTTTTCACTGGGATGGAATGTGTCAGCTGGGTGACAGCACAGGGATGGGAGAAATGCCCTGACCTGGGACTGTCTCCAGCAATTGTGTGCTGGAGATGCTGTTGGAAAAGCGAGTTTTGGGTCTTTAATAGCTTCAAATTATCCAGCTGTAGCTCTGATGGATTCAGGGGATGACATGTGGCCATCAGTGAGTTGGCATTTGGGGTTTGCTGGGCAGTGCTGCTGTCAGCAGCTCGTTGGCCATGTGGCATCAGCTCTGTGGGATCTGCTGTATCCCAGCTCCCTGCTTTATCCCTGCTGGCATCTTCCACACAGGACTAGAGCTGGCTTTGACACTCTTAAGGAAGAATGCACTGGGAGATTGTATTTTCTGGAGGATGGGCAGTGCCTCAGGGAGAGCATGGGGCTGAGCTGGGTGTAAGGCTGCTGACGAGGCTCTTCCCAGGCTTTGGCCCTGGGAAGCAGCCGGGGTCGAGCAGGCTCTGGATACTGATGAGTCACCGTCATCTCCGGTGGGGCCCTGGCTGTGGCATCTTGTCCCCGCTGTCCTTGTGGTCATCCAGCCCTGGTGCATCCTCTGTTGCAGGAGAGGGACATCAGGAGGTCTTGGGTCCCCTCCGTGCTTGGCTGGGAGGGGACACTGCCACCCTGGCGTGGGGGACAGGGTGGGTGACACAGACATCCTGCTCCCGCTGCGCTAACGGGATTTTTTCTGGGGTTGTAGCTCCATTGTGAACCTCTTAATCTCCCTTAGTGTCCCAGTGCTGCTGCCTGGGGGCAGGCAGCTGGGACAGCCCCGGGAGAGGTTTGGGGTGGGATGTGCTGGTGTGGAGCTCAGGCTCTGCCAGCTCCTGTGTGATGAAGATGAGGGGGGTGCCTCGCTGCCCTGGGGGCTTTTCCCTGTGTCCAGGGAGCTCTTGTGGTCACTGGTTTCCCTTAGTCATCTTCTGGATTGCTCCCTGTTGAGTGTTTCCCCGTTGAGCATTTCCTCATTGAATGTTTCCCTGCTTCCTGGGGCTGAGCTCAGCCCCCCATCTTTATTCCCCCTACTCCCCAATTTCTGTCTCACCCCCACTTTTAGTGCGTGTTACCCTACCCTGGTCCCTCTGAGCTGGCAGGCAGAGGTGGGGTGCTCCATGCTCCTCAAACCCCTGCCCTGGGAGGCGTTTGGGGCAGGAGCCACAGGAGAGGGGCAGGACTGGGGCCGGGCTGGGCTGGGCAGCGTCATGCTCCCGTCCCTGCTGGGACCCTCCGCCCGCGGCTCCCCGGAGCGATGCTGGGTGCCCCGGGCACCTCGAGCTGCCCCTCTGTGCCCCAAACTGGGTGAGCCTGGCAGCAGCGTGAGCACACGAGTTGGGCTTTTGGGGCTCCCGGAATGAAGAAGGAAGGAGCAAACCTTCCGAACTGGAGAGAAACAGCCCTGCGGAGCCGACTGGCGAGCGTGCAGAGTCACTCTGACTCCTCCCTGCCTTTTTTTTTTTTTTCTTTTTTCCCATTTCTCTCCCACCCCCTTCCTTTATTCTACCTTTGCCAACCTTCCTTAGGTTTTGTGTTGTATCCCCGTCTTCCCCACCCTCTCCCACTCCCCTCCTCGCTCCGCTGCCTGATTCCTGCTCCCTGTTTGTGTTGGCAAGGGCCGTGCTCCAATTACCTCATATTTGGAGAGAAGGACGCCGCAGCCAATCCCCGCTCCCTCTGCTTTTAGGTCAAGTGATTTCTGAACTGCAGTGAGATGCTTTGAATTTGTCTTCTCGCAGCGCCCAGGCTGTAAGATGGCTGTCTGGAGCGGCGGCGGTGGCGGCAGGGCTGGCGGGAGGGGACGGCGACAAGGGGCAGTCGGCGGAACGCTGCGCGCCGGGCGTTTGAGCCGATGAAGCCCGGGCTGGGATTTATTCGGGAGCCGGTGACTCGCTCAGCTGCGTTCCTGCCGGCACCGAGCAGCAGGAGATGGGGAATTCGCTGGGCTGCGTTAAAGAGCAGAAGGAAAAAGCAGCGGGGAAGGCACCGCTGTCTCCCAAAAAAAGGGTGCGCTTCAAACGGAGGCGGAGAGGGAAGAGGAGAGCGATGCCGGAGGCAGCCCCGCAGGAGGAGCCCCCGGCGCTGGAGGTGGCCGAGGATGAGGAGGCGCCCAAGTCGAAGGCAGCCCCTCGGCAGGAGGGAGGAGAGGAGCCCTCCGGCAGCCGGCCCCGCGGCGGGGACCCCGAGCCGGCGGCGCTGCCCCCCGGGATCATCGTGCAGGTGAAGGAGCGCTTCCAGGGGGAGGTGCAGAAAGCGCGCCTGGTGCTGGAGCCGCAGCGGCCGGGTGTGGCGGGAGCTTCCCGGGAGGAAGGCACCACCGTCATCGCCCGCCTGCTGGAGAACCCGGCCGAGAAGGACTGCGAGAAGGCGGTGAGCCGGCTGGTCGAGCTGCAGAGGAGCGGCAGCTGCCGGGCCGTGCTGCTGCCGCTGCGCGCGGGGACCGATGGCCGCGCCGGGGGACTCCCGTCCCCGGCCAGCGCCGTGTCCGGCCAGGAGCCAGCGCCCAGCCGGGAGCCGGGGGCCGGCAGCGCCCCGGATGCCTGGGGGAGAGGAGGCAGTGATGATCCCAGCTCCGGCGCCGCCTGGACGTGCTCCTCCTCCGCAGCAGAGCCGGGCACCGTGTCCGAGCTGTCCACGCCGTCCCCCATGGTGGATCAGCTGGAAAACCCCAGCGTGGGGAGAAGCTCAGGGGTGCCGTCGTCGTCTGGGGCCGGGGAGGGAGATGCCCACGGGCTGCCGGCTTCCCGCAGCCCGTCCCCCTGGAGCGGCAGCGCGGCCCGGAGCTCCTCGGGGTACGGCAGCGACCGGCCGGCCAAGGGCACAGGAGCTGGTGGGACCACGGTGTCACCCTCTGATGGTGGCCTCAGGCTCGCTGTGGAGGGCCGGGCTTGCAGGGGGAGCTCGGGGACAGCCGGAGCAATGGTCAGTGTGTGAGTGTGCCCAAGCCCCCTTTCCGGAGCGGGGTGGGGGGACCTGGCTCAGTGGACCCCAAATCCTGGTGGCTCCTGGGCATGGTTGTTTCGGCAAGGGGCAACCTCGTGCTGAGCACACGTGGCAGGATGCTGGGGAAGAAAGCTCCCGAAGCTTTTCCCCTCCAGCATCTCTACTGGGAAAGTATCCCTTGGGGGCTGACCTGTCCTGTCCCCTGCTCCTGGCACTGGCAGGCTGGGAGTGACAGCTCCTGGATCCAATGGGTGCGGCTGGTGGCTGCTGTCACCAGTGTCACTCGTGCCCTCAGGGTGTGAATTTGGGGTGTCCCCTTCCTGCTGCCCGTGCAGGGTGAATGGCAGCAGGATGAACAGGGAGATGTGAGGGCTCTGCCTGCTCTGAGAGGTCTCCAAAAGGAACAGGAGGGGATGATGCTGTGTTTCAGAGCCTGTTGCTGTTTGCTGGTCACTCTTTTGGGGGTGACAGCGTGGGCAAAGGTGCCCTTGGGTCTGGTCAAGCTGTGAATGCCCCAGGACAAGCGTGTGGTTTGAGGGGCCCCGATACCTTTGCCAAGTTGTGACCACTGTCACAGCCACCATGTGGCCTTCAGCATCCTGCCACCAGTTGCTTGATGCACAAAGCTGATGCTGGAAGGGTTTGGCCCCAAGTCCTGTGAGTTTCCACTCTTTTTTCTTGCTGGTGCCTCCCTAAATCTTTGTCCTGTCACAGACATGTGAAGAAAGGAGGGTGGAGCTGGTGCCGCACCCTGCACCTCCATAAGCACATCTCTAGGAGAGTTTCCTTCAAGGATGCTCTCAGGGAACAGGCCCAGTGGTTGGAGAACCCCAGTGCTGTGTCAGGGATTAAAAATAAAGGATTTATCAGAGCTGGGTGCTGTGAGGTCCTCCTGCATGGGCAGCACTGCTGGAGAGCCCGGGTGGGGCACAGCTGGTGGGTGGGTTCACAGAAGGGTTCATTCTGCTCTTAATTAAGAGCCATCAGGTAATTAATAAAGGGGTGCTGAGCAGAGGGAGCTTTGTGGGTCCTCCCCTGCTCCCTGCAGGCGTGGAGGGTCCCATCCTGCTGCTCACCCAGCACATCATCCCATCCATCCCGGCTCTGCCGCCAGGTGCCAGCTCCCGACATCCCTGGGGAAAGCCAGCCCCGGGGCTGGAGGGGTTAAAGGCAGCTCGAGCAGTGTGGCAGCAGCTGACAAAGAGCAGTTTTATGTGTGATGAGCGTATCAGGCTGGAGAGGGAGGTGAGCTGCAGCATACCAATTACACCGGCAGCATCCGCCCCGCCGCCGCCGGCGGGAGAGACCGATAATCCCGCAGGGCCCTGTCTCCTGCCTGCAAAGGGATGTCTGACACCGGGACCTGAGCGGTGCCAGCACCCAGCTGAGGGTGGTTTGGGGAGGGATTTGGGTGTTTTCAGGGCGGTGGGTAGGGCTGGGTCCTGGCACACCTGCTCCCCGCAGTGCCGAGAGGAGGAATCCGGGGAGCAAACAGCCTGCGTTGCCTTTCCGTGGGCACCCTGGAAAATCCGAGTGGCTCCCATCCTCCCCTTTGTCCTCCCCTTAATTAAGGGGAGGTAATTGTACTAAGTGGGGAGCTGGAGAGGGGAGGGTGAGGAGGAAGCTGTGCCAATCAGGAATATGCTGGCATGCGGGGACACGTGCGTGGTGTCACGTGCCAGTCTGGGATTCGCAGCCAGTCCTGTCTGAGGGGTCCGTGACTGTCGCTGTCTTTTGTTGGGAATTGGGTCACAGCACCCCCTGGCACCAGCCAGGCAGAGAGGGGATGTCACATCCTTCTCCCCATCCTTCCCTTTTCTCCCAACAGGGAGCTGCTCCATGGCTGGAGGTCAGGGAGACACCTCCTCTCCAAGTGTTTTCCCACTTCTTAAGTTGATATTTTTTACAGCAGGGTGCTCCAGGTGGAGCTCCCCTGCATACCTGCAGCCCCAACAAGAGATATTGGTGGTGGTCCCTTCTCGTTGCCCACCCTGGCACCTGCTGGGTGGCAGTGCTCATTCCAGGAGCCCCCAATGTCTGAGGGTGCTGGGGCTCCTGGTGGTGGGTGCTGGGTGAATGAGGGTACAGGAGGGTGCACGGTGTGTTTGGAGCAGGGAGAGGCAGGAAGGGACCTGCCTGGAGCCTCCTCTCTCCAGGACATTGTGTTCCCAGTGAGGTGTGTCCCTGTCTGTGGGGACAGGGATGGTGTGGAGGGAGCGGCTCTGGTGGTTGTTGGGAGCTGGGGTTTGGTGTTGTCAGCTCATGTCCCAGCTGGGCTGGGCTGTGTGGCCAAGCAGCACCTGATGGCCCTGGGAAATGGGCTTAGAAAATGTCTGGCTGTGCCTGCTTGGATCTCCAGCCTGCCCACACCACACCATGCAGGTCCTGTGACCCCTTCCCATGAGGTTCCCTCTCCCCCATGGCGACCACGAGTTGCCTCCTGCCCTTTCTGGTAGCCAGGTCTGGGGCAAGTTCACAGAAACTGGAGGTTTCCCTGCTCCTGCATCCTCCCATGGCTGTGCTGCTTCCTTACAGATCTCTGACATCTACATCAGTGGGGAGCTGGGGGATATGTCAGCCAAGGAGAAGCTCCTGCTGTGGACACAGAAGGTGACAGCAGGTTACATCGGGTTGAAATGCACCAACTTCTCCTCCTGCTGGAGCGATGGCAAGATGTTCAACGCCCTCATCCACAGATACAGGTAGGCAGGAAGCAGCAATGGGAGTGTCATGAGGGTGGGAGGAGGGATGAGGATCTCCCAGGGGTCTCTGCCCACCACTGTGGTCAGGGATGGGCTGGAGTGTTTGGAGATGTGGGTGAGGCTGGCAGGGAGCAATGTCTTTTTTACCTGGAATTCTCTCTTCTGCTAGGTAGCTGTGGAGGGGGGAGATGCTTGGAATGAGCAAAAGATACATCAGGTTGCAGGAAAAAAAATCTTAATGAGGCTGGGGAGAGAGGCAGAAAAGAAAAGCTTTAAAACTCTTGAGTGCTGCAGTGCTGCCCTTTTGCTCTCCATGAACAGCAGCACTTCCATCCATGCTTTTATCCAAGGATCTTGGAGGTCTCCCAAGCAGCAGTTAAGCCTCTCTTGATTCCTTCTTCCCCAGCTGGGACCAGGAGGTTGCTCTTTACAGCCTGAACCCCCTTCCCAAAGGGGATGAGACAGGGAAGTCCTGCAGCCCAGGTCCCCTTGGAGAGCCACCACCCTGGCACAGGGGCTCACACCAACCCTGGGAGCCACCCATGGCAGCAATGCCCATCCAGCGTGCTCTGCCCTGGCCACCTGGTGCTGGTGGTGACTCTGGGTTGTGTCTTGCAGGCCAGATCTGGTGGACATGGAGAGGGTGCAGATCCAGAGTAACCGGGAGAACCTGGAGCAGGCCTTCGAGATCGCCGAGCGCCTGGGGGTCACACGGCTGCTGGACGCTGAAGGTGGGTGCCCAGGGCATGTGACCAGTGCAGGGAGATGCCAGCCTCTCTTCCCACTCCCTTTCCTCACTGCCTTTCTGCTTCTCTCCTGCCAGACGTGGACGTTCCCTCTCCAGATGAGAAATCTGTGATAACTTACGTGTCTTCAATCTACGATGCCTTTCCCAAAGTCCCCGAGGGAGGAGAAGGGATCAGTGCCATCGTAAGCACTGCTGAGGGCTGGGAGGCTGGGACAGCCATTGGGACCAGCTGGGGCTTCTGGGGAGGGTTTGGGAAAGGGTCTGTTCCCTGTGGAAGAGGGCTGAGGAGAAGGAAGAGGCTCAGAGGGAGGAGAAGGGATCAGTGCCATCGTAAGCACTGCTGAGGGCTGGGAGGCTGGGACAGCCATTGGGACCAGCTGGGGCTTCTGGGGAGGGTTTGGGAAAGGGTCTGTTCCCTGTGGAAGAGGGCTGAGGAGAAGGAAGAGGCTCAGAGGGAGGAGAAGGGATCAGTGCCATCGTAAGCACTGCTGAGGGCTGGGAGGCTGGGACAGCCATTGGGACCAGCTGGGGCTTCTGGGGAGGGTTTGGGAAAGGGTCTGTTCCCTGTGGAAGAGGCTCAGAGGGAGGAAGACCCCATTATGGTGTCTGCTCTGTGACCTGCTGGGGTGTCTGTAAGGCCACAGCACTGCCCAGGCTCTGCAGGAAAAAAGCTGAGCTTCCAGAGAGAGCTGGCAAGGAGGATCCTCCTCCTCTCTGTACCTGGGATGGCATCACAGCAGGAAGGCCCTGGCACATGATCCACCCTGTAGCTTGTCTGTGGCACCTCAGTTCCCCCTGGGATTTGCCCACCAGCAGTGCTTGCAAAGACACTGTTGCCCCACAGGAGGTGGATTCGAGGTGGCTGGAGTACCAGACCCGTGTGGAGTCCCTCATCTCGTGGATCAAACAGCACACGATACTCATGTCAGACAAATCCTTCCCCCAGAACCCTGTAGAGCTAAAGGTAGGTCCTGGACAGGGTCTCTCCTCAGTGTGTCCTGTGTCCAGTGCTGAGGGATGGGTGGTGGCATTCCCCAGGGTGGTTCCTGATGAGCCTTTCTCGTCCCAGGCACTTTATAACCAGTACATACACTTCAAAGAAACTGAAATCCCAGCAAAAGAGCAGGAGAAAGGACAGATAGAGGAGCTCTACAAACTGCTAGAGGTAAGGATCATCATGGCTGCCCAGAGGCTGGCAGGTGGGAATGTTGTGCTTTTTTAGCAAGACTCCACTGTGCTCAGTTCAGGTTTATTTTGGAGTGGAGAAGTGGGAACACCCCTCAGGATAAACGAGGCAGCAAGCAGCACACTGCAGGAGCGGAGGCAGAGCCCCTCTCCCCTCACTGTAATCCCCAGCCAGCTCAAGGCAGAGGTGGGAAATGCCATTCTGCTGATGTTTCCCCCAGGTTTGGATTGAATTTGGACGCATCAAGTTGCCCCAGGGCTACCACCCCAACGATGTGGAGGAGGAGTGGGGCAAGCTCATCATTGAGATGCTGGAGCGCGAGAAGCTCCTGCGGCCGGCCGTGGAGAGGTGGGTGCTGTGCCCATGGCAGGGACACCCCCTGCCCCTTCCTCTGGCCAGAGGGACATCCAAAACCCCCCTCTCATCTCCCTCTGTCATTCCAGGCTGGAGTTGCTGCTACAAATCGCTAACAAAATCCAGAATGGTGCTCTGAGCTGTGAAGAAAAGCTCACCCTGGCGAAGAACACGCTACAGGCTGTGAGTGGGGAGTGGGGTTTCCCCCTCCTGATTTTATTGATTTATTTGTTTTCCTACTCTTCTTTTGTACCCATCTCCTCTCCTCTCTTCTGCCTGGGGTGGTGGGTTCCCCTGGAATGTTTTCCTTTCTTTTCTGCCCTTGGACCTGTCTCAGAGGTGCTGTAGGGGAGGTGGTAGATATTTGGTGATCCACAGATCACCTTGGGGACAGGGGCATAGGGAATGGTCTTGTCTCTGGGAATACAGCAAGTGGGGCTGGACATCTGCACAAGTGTGGAGGAGAACAGCACTTCTGGAAAAGCTTCTTGAATATTTTTTGTTGTGTAATGAGGCCTAAAACCCCCAAAATCTGTTTTATTTGTCTGGCAGAAAGGACTCAGTGGCAGACTCTGGGTAGGGAGCAGGTTTCTGAAGAGATTTCCTGTGTTATAAGAGAAAGAGATGTTGGCTGAAAGGACTGGGAGCTAAAAATGGTGATCCCATCTATTTCTGGAAGCTTTCAGTTCATCTCCAGAAGTTTTCCTAAAGGGGTTGTCCTGGGTGTGGTGTGGGGGGATGGATTCGTGTTCTGCTCCAGCTAAGCTTGTGGATCCCCAGGTGTTTCCAATCTCCAAGCTGGCTTGCTGTGGGGTTCTCCCCACCTCTTCTGGGCTGAGGGGACTCGTCCCTGAGTGTCCCATGTCCCCTCAGGATGCTGCTCACCTGGAGTCGGGCCAGCCGGTGCAGCACGAGTCCGACGTGGTGGTGTACCTGCAGGAGTGCGAGGGGCTCATCCGCCAGCTCCAGGCGGACGTGCAGATCCTCCGGGACGAGAACTACTACCAGCTGGAGGAGCTGGTGTTCAGGTGACCGTGCAGAAGCTTCCTCAGGGGCTGCACATCTGCTCTGTGTGGGGCAAGGAGGGGAGCACCTGCCCACCTCCTTACCCTCTCCTTGCTCGCTTCCCCAGGATCATGAGGCTGCAGGACGAGCTGGTGACGCTGAGGTTGGAGTGCACCAACCTGTACAGGAAGGGCCACTTCTCCACCCTGGAGCTGGTGCCCACGTCCACTCTGAGCACGACACACTTGAAGGGCGAGTCCCTGACCAAGGGGCTCCACACCTCCTCGGCCTCCTGGTTCAGGAAGCCCATGACCAGGACAGAGCTGGTGGCCATCTCCTCCTCCGAAGATGAAGGCAGCCTCCGCTTCGTCTACGAGCTGCTGGCCTGGGTGGAGGAGATGCAGGTGAGTGCTGGGCCAAACCTCCTGCCTGCGCTCAGGCTGATGTGGGAAGCTGCCCCAGGCCTTTTCCTGCCTTTATCTGTGAAGAGTTGCTTTGATGGTTTGTAGTTTCTGGAGATCTGAGGTTTCTGTCTGGAGCTGGGTTTTCTCTCCTGTGGTCCTGCTGGCCAGTGGGGATCAGAGGAGCCTTTCAAAGCTGGAAGCAGATCTGTGCTGATGCAGTCACTTGGTCTTACGTGGGTGGGAAGCTTGCTTAGGCTGTCCCAGAAATATTCAGTGTTGGAGCACTGGCTTAGGATCTTCTACCACGGCTGGGAGGCGTTTGTGCCCTCTGGGGTGACCTGGGAGGATTCCTGGTGTCCCTTTGAGAGCAGGATGAGCAGTGCTGACCTGAGCCTCTTGGTTTCAGATGAGACTGGAGCGGGCAGAGTGGGGCACTGACCTGCCAAGCGTGGAATCCCAGCTGGAGACCCAGAGGCACGTCCATGCCAGCGTGGAGGACCTGGGCTCCAGCGTGAAGGAGGCCAGGATGTACGAGGTATGGTGGGGGACACCAGGCATGGCCCCACCTGGGAGATGAGAGCACTGGGGTCAGCTCTTGTGGGTCACATTCCTGGGATTTTTAAGGGGGATTTTTAAGGATGGAGCTTCTGAGTTGATGCAGTGCTGCCCTGAGCCATCCTCCCCACCCTCCCCTTCCTCACGCAGAGCTGTGGAGAAAGATTTGGGGATGGGGTTGTGGGTGATGCTGTCCTGTGATGGGTAACAGGAGCGTTTCTCATCCTTCAGGGTAAAATGTCTCCGAATTTCCGCGCGAGCTACACGGAGACGCTGGGCAAGCTGGAGACTCAGTACTGCAAACTGATGGTGAGTGGGCTCCCAGCACTGCCCAGGAGCCTGGGGTCCCTCCCTGCTCCCAGGCTGGGGAGAGGGGGAAAAAACCCACCAGCTACAGAGCAGGGAGGAGGAATAACAAATAAATAATAAATAATTCTCTGTGTCCAGGAAACCTCGAGCTTCAGGCTGAGGCACCTCCAGAGCTTGCATGGATTCGTGTCCCAGGCCACTGCTGAGCTGATCTGGCTGAATGAGAAGGAGGAGGAGGAACTGGCCTATGACTGGAGTGACAACAACCCCAACATTGCAGCCAAGAAGAATTACTTCTCGGTGAGGGCTGGGAGGGTAGCTGCTGCTTTTGGTCCTCTGTGCAGCCCCCAGCTCCCAACAGACCCGAAATCCTGAGGCTGGATGCTCCTTCCCAGCTCACTGAGCTTGTTGCTCCTGAACAGAGCTGATGGAAGCTCTCCCCAGAGAGAAAGTGAAATGAATATGTGTGTTCAATTGAATTGCAATCAAAAAGGCATGAAAAGATGTATTTTTAGCATTATTTTGGAGCTCAAGGCGTCTTGAACTAGTAGGGGTGAGGGGGGTAAGTCTGAGCCAAAGAGGAAAATTGATTCCTCTTTAAAGCAGTATAAACAAATTCTTTCCACAATCACTGTGTGGAGCTGAAGAGGTCCCTGGGCAGGTTTCCAGTGCCTGTTGGCACACAGGAGGCAGATTCCTGTTGGGAATGGGGCTGTGGTGCCATGCTGGATTCCCTGGCATCCGCTGGTACCTCCTTTAGAACTTCCACACTGTGTTAGCTGGACACATGGTCTGAGCGAGGTCCCAGAGCTGAGATTTGGGCTTTCCCTCCTGCAGGAGCTGACAGCAGAGCTGGAAGAGAAGCAGGACATCTTCCGTTCCCTGCAGGACACGGCTGAGCTGCTCTCCCTGGAGAACCACCCGGCCAAGCAAACCGTAGAGGTGAGCAGGAACCTGGCAGAGCTGTGGGTTCCCAAGGATCAGATCAGCTCAGCTGGAGCTGGGACACTCACTGCCTCACCCCACAGAGCCTGAGGAAGTGTTTTATGGTGGCAGGATATCAGTGCAGTGGTAGAGCTTTTTAATTTTGGGAAGTGGCTATTCCTGGATAATCGCCACCTCAAATTAAGACACAAACCCACAGAGCATGAGCCTTTCCCACAGAGAGGTGATGCAGGGAATGGCCTTGGCTGCCCTGGGGTCATCCAGGCTTCCAGGGACACTGTGGTGGTGAAGCAAAGGGCTGTGGAAACTTTTCCACAGGGTAAAAGCAAAACTGTTCCTTCCTCTGGCATCGTGGGTGACATGGGACACTGAGACAGGATCTGCCATCTCCTGTGTCCAAACCCCCCTGGCTGGAGCCAGATTTTGGTCATTTCTATCCCTCCCTCCAGCTCCTGTGTCCTTCCTGTGCCCCCCTGGCTGTGAATGCCCTTTTCTGTGTTTTCCACAGGCCTACAGTGCTGCTGTGCACACCCAGTGGCAGTGGATCAAGCAGCTCTGCCTGTGCGTGGAGCAGCACGTGAAGGAGAACGCTGCCTATTTCCAGGTACTTGGGGCCAAATTCCCTCAGTCCCATCTGCTGAATCCCACTCCATGAGCTGCATGAGCTCTCAAACTGCTGTTGTCCTTGATGGAGAGGGAAGGAGGGATTTGTGTTTTCTCTTCTAGCTGCTCCCTGGGCATTTCTAGGGGAAAAAGGGATCAGTTTCCCTGCAGTCCTAGTCATCCACCTGGGATGATCCTGCCCCTGCAGCCCTAAAGCCAGAGCAGTGTCAGGAGCTGCTGGCTGAGCCTTTGGGGTGCTCCTTGCCTGCCTTCAGGCTGCCCAGGGGACTTGTCCAGGTCCCTGTGACCCTTTTTGCCTTGGCAGTTCTTCAGCGACGCCCGGGAGTCGGAGACGTACCTGCGGAACCTGCAGGACTCCATCAAAAGGAAATATTCCTGCGACCACAACACGAGCCTGACACGGCTGGAGGACCTCCTGCAGGACTCCATGGTGGGTTCTCTGGCACCCCACCACCCTGCTCTGCTCCAGCAGCCTTGCCTGGGACACCTCTTTCTTCTGCAGGGAGAACTGAGCTCTTCATCCCCACGGTTGGGTGGGATGTGGTTTGTGTTCCACCTCGGGCAGTGATTTGCTTTCCCTTGGAGCTGCTGAATGAGCTGCAGGCTGTGGTGGCCCCAGCTGTGTGGTGTAGCTGGAGTTGGTCACTGTCATTTAGAGGCACCATCTGACCTCTCTGTGCCCTCAGGGTGAGGAGCAGGCAGCCTGTGCTGGCTGTGCGAGGTCACAGCCCGATGTGTGAGCTGCTCCTGCCCCAGCCATGCCCATCCTGCTCGAGTCCTGCTGACAAAGGCAGGGCCTCTAGGATGCTCCTGGTTCTGCTGTGGAGCTGGTGGAGAAATGCCTGTTCTTTATCCAGCCCAAATCCTGTGTTAATCCATCCTGCTGGATGGGGGAGAGCCAGGGCAGCCTGGCTGTGCCAGGGGCTGATCTCTGAACACGTGGCCTGGCTTAGCTGAGCAGAGCAGAGCCTGGGCCATGGCCCTGTCACCTTCTTGCCTGATTTGGCCTGAAAAAAAACAACCTAAAAACAACCCCCAAGGAGCAAAGCATCAGCTGGTGTTTGACACCAGGGTCAGGGGAGGATTTGGGCTGGGGCTGAATGGTGTGGTGGCAGGGTCAGGAGGTGACACTGAGTGCGTGGAGGCAGGTGGCACTTTGCTCTTAGTGCACAGCAGGGTGTCCCCAGTGGCACTGGGGTGCCCTTACTGGGGGTGATGGGTGCATCAGCACTGTCTTCTCTCCTGGAGGCCTGGGGGCTCCCCCATCCTCTCTGTCACAGTCTCGGGGTTGTCCTGGCCTGTCTCTGGTGCTGCCAGGACATGGAGCAGCCAGGCTGGCTCCCGGGGGCTGTGTTTGGGAGCCCTGGAACATCAGGAGTCTGGCAGGTGCCATCTGGGGTGGGAGAAGCTGTTCTGGGCAGCCAGAGAGTGGCCACAAACCCAGGACTGGGGCAGCTGCCCTGAGCTCAGCTATATTACTCTTTCTTACCTAATAAGTTAAAGTTGTATTTCTTCCAATCATGCTCCCTGGGACAGGCACAGGTAGTTTATTTAATCATTTATTCTTTTATTTTAATTTAATTTAATTTAATTTTTTTAACCATTAAATCCTCCTCCACTGTTGTAGCACACTAACCAACCCCAGAGTACCGAGCATGAGGGAGAACCTTTTCTGGGATCCTTTTTTTTTTTTTGTTTTGAAACCTTTGCCACAGCCAGCACGGGCTGAGCTGTCACTAATCACACGAGCTGCCAGTGTTGTGATCCGCACACGTCTCCACGGTGCCAGAGGCTGTTCCAGGGCAGCTTTGCCACCATTCCCCCCGGGTTGGTGCCACCACCAAACCCAGCAGGGATTTGTAGGAATCAATTCCCTCCAGCTGGCAGATTTCTCCCCAAAGCTGGAGGCCTGTGCGATCGCTCCACCCCGAGCCCCTTCTCCTGTTTTATCCCCATAATTCATCATCTCCCATTCCAGCCATTGGTTTAAACACCCCTTCATCCTTTGCTTTAGAGAAGGGAGCATGCATCCCTGGGCTCTCCTCCAGGCAGCTAAACGTCCCCAGCTTTGGGCTGGACATTGTCCTGCTCTCAGCCCCTCACAGCTCCTGGGACTTTGTTTTGGTGGATGTTGTGTTCTCTTTTTTTTTTTACCCTTTTGAAAGAAAACATTTTCTTGTCCTACCAGCCAGAGAGCCAGAGGTGTGCATGTGGCTTTGCAGGGCAGTGGGAGTAGCAGTGACGTCCCATCCCATCTCCTGAGCCCTCTTCCCATCCTGCCAGGGCAGCAGATCCTCCTGACGTGTTTGCTCAGCCCTTGCAGGCCAGCACTGGGGTGGGGGGCAAGCTGAGATGCCCAGGACAGACCTCCCCTCACCATCCTTGAGCAGTCCATCCTCCTTGTCCCTGCCAGGACGAGAAGGAGCAGCTGATCCAGTCCAAGAGCTCGGTTGCCAGCCTGGTGGGACGGTCCAAAACCATCGTCCAGCTCCGGCCCAGGAACCCTGAGCACGCTGTGAAGAGCACCATCCCCATCAAGGCTGTCTGTGACTACAGGCAGATCGAGGTGAGGGCTGGCAGGGTGTTGGTGGCACTTGGGAAGGCAAGGCAGGGACAAGGGAGTGACATCCAGGGTGGTTTAGGATGAGCGCCGTGGGATCTGTCAATGGAAAGCAGGAGCGGAGTGGGAAGGCAGGGGGAGGGAAACAGCAGGCATGTTTTTCCTGGAGCAGATTTCCATGTCTCAGATTTATTCTGGGCAGGAGCTGGAGTCCTTTCCCCTTCCAGGGAGGATGGGCTTCATCAGCCTCAGCCAAACAAGCACGTGGGTGGCAGCCAACTCCCTGTAACTTCCTTGTCCCTTCCTCTCCCGGCACGAGCGTGCCGCACTGCCTGGCACCATCCCAGGCTGCTGCTCCATTAAAACACATCCATCTGTGTATTTCTGGCAGCTGGCTCACCCCCAGGACAGGGGCTGGCAGCAGGGACAGGCGTGCACAGCCCTGCTGCTGGTTTCTGATGGGCTCCTGGTGCTGGTGCTGTTGCAGATCACCATCTGCAGGAACGACGAGTGTGTCCTGGAGGACAATTCCCAGAGGACCAAGTGGAAGGTGATCAGCCCCACGGGGAACGAGGCCATGGTGCCTTCTGTCTGCTTCCTGATCCCCCCACCCAACAAAGAGGCCATCGAGATGGCCAACAGGTAACTTGGTGACAGTCACAGAGAGGTGGGATGGTGGCATGGGAGGGGATAGATCTGGGGTGGGAATGGGAGCAGAGTGGGGATGGAGGTTTGAAAGTGGTTTGTGGTGAGGAAAGGAATCCCTCATGGTTCTACAGCTGCAAACACTGTTGCAGAGACTGCTGCAGTAGCTTGCAAAATGAAAAAAATGACAATTTGGGAGGAGGGATCCCCCCAGGGATCTCTGGCACTGAGCAGCAGGAGCATCACTCCCTGCATGCTGCCAGACTGGGGTCACTGATGGGCTGCTGTCTGGCAGTGATGGCTGGAGGATTAACAGGGTCAGGGCTGGGTTTGCTGGGAAGATCCAGGGCTGATGGATCTGCTCCTTTCCCCTTGCAGGGTGGAGCAGCTGTACCAGAAAGTGATGGCTCTCTGGCACCAGCTCCACATGAACACAAAGAGCCTCATCTCCTGGAACTACTTGAGGAAGGACATAGCCCTGGTGCAGAGCTTCAGCATGGAAAAGGTACAGAGGAACTTCCCTGCCTGGTTCTGGGGTTGTGCTGCTCTCCAGGTTTCTCTGTGTGGCCAAAGAGAGGGGAAAACCAGGGAGTGCAAGACTGGGGAGGTCGAGGGTCTTTACACTGGGACAGTGCACGCCTTGAAAAGGGTCACAGTTTACAGCTATGGGGGAAAAGGGGAACAATTCACACCTTGAAAACCCAAGTTTGGGGGTGCTGTGCAAAAGATTGCAGCTTTTCCCAATAAAAAGAGCATCAGGAGTCTGCTGCTGCTGAGAGATTGTGGGTTGAGCATTTCATTAGGGAGTGAGCACAGCTGGAGGGAGGCACGGGTCTGGCAGAGAGGATTTTCCTCTCCCCCTCTGAAAATACCCCTTGGGCAAACGAAGGCGGTTCAATTGGTGTGCAGGAAGTTGTTCCTGATGTTTGGATGTGCCTCTTTTTCCACTCACAGCTGAGATCCTTGGCTCAAGGGGAGTGTCAGCAAGCCCTGAAGAGCCTGCAGGCCCACTACGAGGATTTCCTGCAGGACAGCCGGGACTCGGAGCTCTTCTCCGTGTCGGACCGGCTGCGCCTGGAGGAGGAAGTGGAGTCTTCCAAGGAACACATCCGGCAGCTGCTGGAGTCCATGGAGAACGGTGAGCTTCAAAGGGCCTGATGGTTTAACCAGGAGCTGTGGGAACTCATAAACAAAGGGTTTAGGGGATGGCTTCGTGTTCTTCTTTTCCTGAGCTAGCTGGTTGATGGTGTGAGCAGCTGCTCTCCTCATTTCTCCATCTGTCCATCCAAGTGTTCGGCCTCTGTCCAGCACTATTCCTGCAGAGAGGCCTTGGCCTTGCAGCTTCAGCTGAGCTGCTGAGTCCCCTTCCCCTTGCAGTGTTTGCAACGGGGATGCATTCCAAGCCAGGAGCTCTTCCAGCATTTAGTCTTTGGGAAAATACACGTGGTGGTGGCACCTGTGACACCTGGTGACACACTTGTGAGTCCCACCAGGACCGAGGGCTCCAGTGAGACTCCGTGTGGCTGGAAGGAGATGTGGGATCTCATTTCCAGAACGAGATGATTTAATTAGGATGTTTTCCCCCTGAGCAGAGATCCCGGCGTCAGCGCGAGGCTGCGCTCGGCTCCGGCGATTCCAGCAGGTCCCGTTTGGGACGGATACTGGCCAGGGGTGCTTGAGCTGCTGTTCTGTGTGTCTCTGGCTTGCAGAGGACAAGGATGAGACCGTAGCCAGGAGCTATCTGTCCGAGCTGAAGAACATCCGCCTGCGGCTGGAGGAGTGCGAGCGCCGGCTCGTGAGCCGCATCCAGTCCCCGAGCAGCGCCCGAGCAGATGGTGACACCATCCAGGAGAACGCCATCCGCATGGCAGAGCAGGAGGTCAGGCCTGCTGCTGGGAGCTGGCCCGGGGAGGGGTGACATGGACACGCATCCAAAAATAGCTGCAGCTCCTCCGCCTGGGCGAGGGGTGCGGGGTTTGAGGGAATCTCGCTGCGCAGAAGGCAGCAGGGAACCTCAGCAGGTGGGCTCCCTGCCTCGTTTCCTGCCAGCTCCTCTGCCAAGAGCAATCCTGCCTTTTGCCTGCCTGTTTGGGCTCTCCTTTCACGCTGTCTCCCTCCCTCTGCAGCGCACGCAGGAGGATCTGCAGCAGCTGCGGTCGGAGCTCCGGGTGGTGTCCGAGAGGTGCTACACCTTCCTGGACAAAGCTCCTGCAGGGCCCAGCACGCCCCACCTGCGTTCAGAGCTGGACTTGGTGGTGAACAAGATGGAGCAGACGCATGGGCTGTCATCCATCTACCTGGAAAAGTGAGTGGGGATGTGCCTCTGCTCCCAAACACCCTTCTGAGTGTTCCCAGTTCACTAAAGGCCTTATTCTGTCCCTCCAACACGCCTTGTGGTGGATGTAACTGGATCCATCCCCCTGCAGCACAGTGCAGCCTCCAGATCTCTGCCACGTCTGGGATGTCATTGTGTGCTGTTTGATTTGCCAGGCTGAAGACGGTTGACATCATTGTCCGCAGCACCCAAGGAGCAGAATCCCTGGTCAAAGGCTACGAGGTGAAGCTGAGCCAGGAGGAGGCTGTTCCTGCTGACCTGGCGGCCATTCAGACTCACAGGACGGCCTTGCAGGTTGGTGCTGTTGATTTCTCAAGCAGCATCCTTTCCTTTTTTCTGCTGAATTTGGACTGTGGGACGTTTTTCTCGCCTTGGTACATCTGAGAGGGTTTTGTGCTGCTGGTGTGAGGGCCCTGATTGCTTTGTGAGTGTAGAGGAGGTGCTGTAGCTTGTGCTCTGACACAGGGCCTGAACCAGTCTGACCTGGGAGCATGTTCCCCTTCATTCTACACCTCCCAGTTCTTTGCAGGTTAAGGAGAGTGGGAAAATAAACCCATTAACCCCTTCCCAGCTTTGTCACCTGTGGCTGGGAGGACATCTCTGCCTTGGTCCCTTCTGCTTTCAGTGACACTGACCCAGTGCTGTCTCCTTTTGCAGCAATGGCTCGGGGAGGTGAAGGACAAGGGCTCCGTGTTCTCCAGGCTGGAGGAGGAGATGGCGAGGGCGAAGGAGGTGGGGGAGCAGCTGTTCAGGCTGAGGCAGGAGCGCAGCATCGACCTGGAGCGCTTCCAGGAGAAGGGCAGCCAGCTGTGGGATCGCTGGCAGCGAGCCTGCGCCCAGATCGAGACCCGGTGAGAGACCTCCTGCCTCCTCTCCCAGATTTACTCTCATCCTTCAGCTGAGACCTTGCGTCTGGCTTGTTGGAGGTGGAATTCTTCTGGCTGGGGTTCCCACTGGTGGCATTTTTCCCCCTCCTCTTACCTGTGGTGGTTTTCTCTCAGCCACACGGAGCTGGAGAGCATCCAGGAGGTGCTGAGTGATTACCGGCAGTGCCACAGCGCCCTGATCCAGTGGATTGAGGAGATCACAGCCCAGCAGGAGCTGATGAAGCCTGGCCAGGCTGAGGACAGCCGGGTGCTGTCGGAGCAGCTCAGCCAGCAGACGGTGAGGCCGGGCCTCGTGATGTCTCGGTGCTGCCGTGACCGTGTCACTTCTTCTCATCTCTGAGCCTGGAAATGTGAAAAGCAGCAGGGAAAAGGCTGCAGGCCTGAGCTGGGTGTCTGGGAAGTGGAGGAACTCTGCTTGGCTTGAGGTGCAGATGAGGTCTTGCATGAAAAATTGGAGAGTGTAAAGATTTTACCCCAAAGTGCAGGGATGTGAACCAGAATTCTGCTCACCTTCCCATGGCTGCTGTCATAGAATCCCAGAAGGGTTGGGTTGGAAGGGATCTCCAAGATTATTGTCTTGTTTCCATCCTCCTGCCATGGGCAGGGACACCTTCCACTAGACCAGGTTGCTCCAAGCCCTGTCCAACCTGGCCCTGAACACATCCAGGGTTGGGGCATCCACAGCTTCTCTGAGCAACAACTCAGCCAACCTGTCCTGACAACCATTTTTGCTTTGAATTTCCTTGAAGGCTTTGGCTGCAGAAATTGAGAAGAACCAAGCCAAGCTGGACCAGTGTCAGAAATTCTCCCAGCAATACTCGGCCGCCGTCAAGGTACAGTTCCTGGCTAGGGTGGGCTGGGCAGGAGCAGCCCTGGCAGAGTTTGCAGGTCTCACAAGCTCCACATCTCCCCACCTTTTCAGGACTATGAGCTGCAGCTGATGACCTACAGGGCCTTCGTGGAGTCGCAGCAGAAGTCCCCCATGAAGCGCCGGCGGATGCTCTCCTCCTCAGATGCCATCACCCAGGAGGTAGGAGCCCACCTAAGCTCAGCAGGGGGGACATTTCGGGGGGTCTTCCACGCCCAGCAAAACCACCCAGCAGCCTCTGTGAAATGAGCTCCTTCCTGCTGAACTCTCTTGTATAAATAAAGTTTCCACCCTCGCTGTTTTTTCCAATAGCCAGAGAGGATGGCTTGGTGCCCTAAGCACCAGGTATGCCATACCTAGACTCCTGGGAACCCCTGGGTCAAATCCAGCGGGGTCGGCTCAGCCCTTCAGCCTTGTGAGGTAAATAACCAGAGCACCATGCAGTGTTGCTGTGTGTGCATCTTTGGGATGAGAACCTTTTAGGGACCCGAGGTCCTGTCTGCTCTGTGTGGATATTAAAGATCCTGGTAGCCCTCTGTAAGAGTTGAGCATCCGCCCCAGTGTCCGTGGCCGGAGTGTCCCCTCGCTCCAGTGTCGTGCAGCATGCCTTGTGTGGCCACCACCCTCCCCAGCAGACTTGCTGCATTCCATTGGTGCCATCCCAGCTCTGCCAGGTGCCTTGGGGGGTTCCCAAGCCCGGAGGTGCCTCATCCATGTCATGCACTGTGAAGGGTGATGCTCTGGATCCGCCAGCAGGACTGATGCACCCCCTTTTCCCTCTGTTTTCCCCCTTGGCAGTTCATGGATTTGAGGACTCGCTACACAGCCCTGGTGACTCTGACCACCCAGCACGTGAAGTACATCAGCGACGCGCTGCGGCGCCTGGAGGAGGAGGAGGTGAGGGCGTGGGACACAGCTGGGCCCTGTCCCCACATCCCCCCCGTCCCCAAGGATGCTGCTCCGTGCTGAGGGAGCAGCATCCCCCTTTGGAGATCCCTTTTGACGTGGTTGTCTTCCTCCTTCCTCCTCGGTTTGCAGAAAGTGGTGGAGGAGGAGAAGCAGGAGCACGTGGACAAGGTGAAGGAGCTCCTGGGCTGGGCCCTGGGCTTGAAGCAGAGTGTGCAGGGCAGGACAGCTGCTGCTGGGAGCAGAGAGCTGGGAGACATTGAGAAATCCATCTCAGAGCAGCAGGTAAAGCAGGGCTGATGCCAGACCCTGAGGTTTAACTTCTGCTCTTTTTTCACAGCTGCATTAAGCTGCTTTCTTTCTTTGTTACATTTTTTTTCCAGGCCCTGAATGAGGAGCTGACTGCGAAGAAGGAGCAGGTCTCTGAGGCCATCAAAACTTCCCAAATCTTCCTGGCAAAACACAGCCACAAGTGAGTGTGACCAGGGAGAGAACAGGGGCTGGAAATGAGATTCCTTAGAGCTGGTGGATGCATGGGATCCAGTTAAAAACAATGAGCTGCACACAACAGTTTTCTTCTTTATTGTCTGCAGTGAGATCTGTCAAATGTGCAACCCATTTATGCTGTGGGACAATATTAGTCCTCTTTAGTTGAGATGCAGCCCCATATATTTGGGGATTGGATTGTTACAGCCTTTGCTCAGTTATCCTGGCAGGTTTTAGCTGAGCAGGGCAGGGAGAGGAAGGGACTCATGGTGGATTTGGCCTTTGCCTGTGCTTGGAAGGATGTGGTAATTCCGTGGAGCTGGTTTGGGCAGTATCCTGAGATATTTCCCCTTCCCATTGCAGGCTTTCCCAACCAGAAAAGGACCAGATTTCTGCTCAGATTGGTGCTCTGAAGGAAACCTACCAAGCTCTCTGCAGCAACTCCACGGAGCAGCTCCAGCAGCTCCAGAGCCAGCTGGCTCAGGAGACAGAGCACAAGGTACTGCTCCCTGCTCAGCCCTGTTCACTCCTCACCTTCCCTCCTCAGGCTGTGCAACAGGTTTCATTTTGTTCTGTGTCTCCTGGCCACTGGCCACCCACAGCCTCTTACCTGCACGTGGTTGCCCTCCCTTCTCTCCTGTTCATGGTCACCTGAAGCTTCTGGTGGTCCCTGGAGGCCAAGCAGGAGCTGTTTTCCTGCTGCCCTCCAGGTCCATGGGAGAGTTGTCCTTTGGTGGCCATCAGGGCTCTGCCCTCTGCACAAGGCTCGTTCCTGCTTGGTGAGCAGGGTGCCAGATGGAATTCTGCCCTGGAAATGTCCCCTTGAGGAAATCTGTGTCCTCTGAGGGCTGTCACCTCAGTCCCACAGGCTGCCTGCAGGCAGGGGGTGCAGGAAGGTGGGACTCACATGGCCTCAGGGGTCTCAGGGTCTGGCCAAGGGATTTTCTCAGCAGTGGCTGAACCAAGCAGCTCTTCCTTGTGGAAGGCCATGACATTATCCAGCCCCTCAGCTGACCTGGGAGACCTTCAGGACCCATTCCCTGTTCATATCCACCAGGCCCCATCCTTGTAGGGAGGGCTGGAAGCTCATCCTTATTGCCTCTGTTACGAGCTGTCATTCACAGATTTACGTGTGCGTGTTCTCTCAGTGTATATTCATGTGTCAATGGATATTTTTGTGTGTTTGCTTGCTGGCTCCCTGTACCCTGAAGCAACAGCCCGCTCACATCTGGCTGTGAGATGCAGGTTTTGGCTCTCAGGTCTGTGAGTGAAGCCCTGTTCAAGCCACTCATGGAGAGAAGGTGACAGAGCTGCTTTTTTTTTTGAGATCTGCTTGTCCAGCTTTCACCTAAATAAGTAGTGTTTTGCTCCAAACTGGACTTTATAACGCATTCCAGCTGTTTCAGAGCAGGAAATGATTTATTTTATTGCAAGCCCTTCAGCCCTTGTGCTAGCAGCAGAAAGGTGAACAAATCATTTTGTTAAGCCATCACAGATTTGGTGCAGCCTCCCTGTGGAATGGATGTTTTTATTTTCCTTTCCCTTTTCCTCCCTTTTGGTCAGGAAAATTATTTTAGAGCAAAAGCCTTCTCCAGGGCTTGACAAGTGCAGCACGAGGCTGCTTTGGGGCTGGAACAGTTTTCACTCACAGACTCGATGAAGCCCAGGCAGCAAAACAAGAGATGGCAGTGGGGCTTCACCTTAAATCCCCGTCTGCAAAACCATCCCTGCAGCTCTGCTGCGGAGCCATTGCTTCACTGTAGAGGGAGCATGAAGAACTCTTTAACATTTGCTTGCTGGAAACATCCAACTGTCAGAAAGAAGTTACAAAAGACCAAAAAAATGCAAAGCAGAACGCGCTAAATTGAGCATGATGTGTCCCTGTATGGTTTGTGTTTCATGTCAACTGTTTTTAAGATTAACTGACATCCTTGCTTACAAGTTTAACTAACCCCCCTGGGATTTAAACAAACAAAACACACAAAAGGGAAAGAGGACGGACCTGTGTGTGGGGTTCTTTTTGCAAAACAAAACAGTCGCATGCTGGACGCTAACCCCAAGCTTTACACTGTGTGTGATACGGCTGAACTGCTCCATAAGGCTCTGTCTTTAACTGCTCAAGGCACACCCTGCAAGTCGGTAAGTAAAAGCCTTTTACTCCCCTCCCTCCCATCCATCTCCTTTTTTATCTTTCTCTTTTGTTTTCCCTCTTCTCTGTCTTTCCACGCCTTGTTCGTCTCTGAGTATGCACGTCAGGGGCTGGCGATGGTGGTGGAGAGCTTAGGTTGTCCCACAAGGTTCCTCCTGTCCCCACAGCAGGGTGTTGGGATGCAAAAGGAATTCATTCCATAGTCCTGATTCCCTCCTTGCTATCCCCACAAAAATCTTGGAGTGCTTGGGCCAGCCTTGTCCCCAACCAGCGGCACTGGGAGAAACCCAAACGTCCAAAGAGCCTTTGAACAAAGACACTTTATCACCTGAATTATTACCCTCCCTGTGGGGATAGCAGCAAGAAAGCCCCTCCAAAAAACACCACAGTAGTTGGTGTGGTCCCAGTTTGTCACTGTTCCCGTGCTGGAACCTCCAACTTGTTCTATTTCTCCCCTGGCCCTGTCTGAGGAGCAACTTGGAGGTGCTGGAGTGGCAGAGCAGGGGCCATGGTCGTGCCTGGGGAGCTGTCCTGCTCCTGCCCTGATGCATGGCTGGGAGCTGCTCCATGGCACGGGGCTCTGTGGTGTTCCCCACCCATCCTGGCACTTGGGGTTTGCTTGGGCAGTGCAGGATTTTCAGCATGGCAGGAATCAGCATGGAGGCTGTGCTGGGAAAGGTTCCTCCCTACCCCAAGGTGGGTGGTGTTGGGGGGTTTTCTTCCCCATGAGTGCACAGTGGGATTTGTGTTGTCTGTACTTTTTAAAGCTGGAGTTGTTGAAGGGCTTTGTTGTGCTTGTTGGTCTCCTGCCCTCTTTTCTGTGGAGCATTAGGAATGATTCTGAGTTTTGGTGCTTGCTGCTTTGCTGCATTACTGCTGGTGGATATTGGAAGCATCTTGGTGCTGCCCTGGTGATGGATTTCAAACACTTTAGGACTTTCTAGCCTGTTTGGAGATTTAAAGTTTGTTTGGGGTTTTTTTAGGGTTTTTTTTGTTGTTATTTTTTTTTTTTTTAACTGAGGCCTCCCTGAAACTCATGCAATGAGTGCTGGAAATGCTGGATTTGGATTTAATTCTTTTCCTTCTCTTTCTGTTCCAGGGCAGCGAAGCCGTGGCAGGAGTGATCGATCTTGGCACAGTAGAAATATTCCCTGTCTTTGGTGCCATGCAGAGAGGTCTTATAGATCAGGACACGGGCCTGGTCCTCCTGGAGGCCCAGGTGATCACCTCTGACTTAGTTGTCCCAGAGACCAGTGAGAAACTCTCCTTGGAGAAAGCTCTGGCAAGAAACATCATTGATCTCAGGGCATTCCAGGTGCTGCAGGAATTGAAGGATGCTCTCCAGCAGGTGGAAGAAGTCAGATGTGAAGGGAGGCATCTCCTCCCCACCATTGCTGCTATAGAAGAGGGGAGGATCAGTGAGAACGTTGGGCTGAAGATTCTTGAGGCTGAGCTCATCACTGGGGGCTTTAAATTCCAGCAGGGCAGGATCAGCATGGAGACAGCAGTGCAAGAAGGGCTCCTTCCCCCCCAGCTTCACTCCAGGCTCCTGTCTCACCTGGAAGGTGGCAAGGATTTGATTGACCCCAACACTGCTGAGAAGATCAGTCTGCCTGAGCTCCTGGACAGGTGCATCATCCACCAAGAGACTGGGCTGAGGCTGTTCCCAGTCAAGCAGCTGGCAGGTGGGATGGTGAGCTTGAGGTCAGGCAGGGAGGTCAGCATCTTCCGTGCAGTCCAGGAGGGGCTGATAGACAGGCAGGTGACCATCAGGTTGCTGGAAGCCCACCTCTTTGCTGGTGGCATTGTTGACCCCAGGACAGGACACAGGCTGAGCGTGGATGAGGCTGTCAGGCATAATTTGGTTGACCAGGATTTGGCCTGCACGCTCCTGATCCGGCAGCTGCAGACGGGGGGGATCATGGACACCACCACGGGAGGGAGGCTGACCATGGATGAAGCCCTAAGGAAGGGGGTGGTGGCTCCAAGGCTTGCACTGCTGGTCCTGGAATCCCTGTCATCCTTCATGGGGCTGCTGTGGCCAGAGACGGGGGAGATCATCCCTGTTGCAGATGCTTTGGAGCAGGGAATCCTCTCCACAGAGTTGATTGAGGAGGTTCTCAGCAAGAGGCAGCTCCTCCAGGCTGTTTTTATACCAGAAACCACAGAGGTGGTGTCCTGGCAGAAGGCAGTGGAACAGGGCATCCTGGAGAGAGAGGTGGTGGAGAAGCTGAAATCAACAGCCATGCCTGATGGCCTGGCCAGCGTGCAGCTCGCTGGATCTCCAAGCAGGAGCAGGCACGGCCAGAGCTCCCCTGGAAGGAGCCCCACAGGTCAGGAGGAGCCTCTGCTAAGGACTGACAACGAAAGGCTGATGTTCCACTTGATGACCCACAGCTACATCAACATCCACGATGGCCAGAAGGTGCTCTTAGTGGATGCAGAGTTGAACAATCTCAGTAAAGCTCTCATCCAAAGCCAAGAAAATGGATCCTGTGCACAGGGGTTGGAAGGCTTTGAGGAGACAGAGGAAGATGCAGCTCTTGAAGGCGAACCTTGCAATGGTTTGGCTTTGCAGCAGCTTGAGCTTCAATTTGCTCCTTCAAAAGGTGAAAGTGAGAAGATCCTGCCACCCAGAACTGCTTTGGAGAATGGGGAGGTGGTGGTGGGACCTGAAAGTCTCCTCTTGGAGGATGCAGAGGATTTCCTGCGTGTGGAAGAGCAGGAGCAGAGTTCCACTGAACGGGAGACCGTCAGGAGTGAAACTGATGCTGAATTTGGAAAAGAACAGGTCACTTTTACAACCAAGGATAAACATCAGGGAAAACTATTGATGCCAGAACCTCCCAGTGACCTTGACAGTGGATTAATCAGAGAAACAGAGGAAATGATGATTGTGGCAGAAGAAGAGTCAAAGCCTCCTGCAGCAGATGGAGTGGAAGGTCCCGAATATCAGAAGAGGACATTGGAAAGTGGGGCAGTGGTTGTGAAAAGTGAAATCTGCATAACAATGGGTGTTCCAGAAAGCAGAGACAGACTGAAAATCGTGGCAGAGAGGTCTCAGGGTGTGAGGGAACCTGAACGAGAGGCAGAAGATGTTAGAGAGGTTTATTTGCTAAAGGAGGGAACAGTTGAAAATGGTGTGCTGGGAGGAGAGGAGGTTGTGCTCCCTGCACGTGGGGAGGCAGCGCCGGCAGAGAGGCAAACCAAGGACATGGAAACTGTGTTGAAAGTGGAAGAAGGAGAGTGGGAAGAAGTGCTGGGTGATGAGGGCGTTGAGGAAGCAGAGGACACTTTGGAAAAGCTCCTGATGCAGCTCCAGAGCGGTGGCATCACCCATGAGCAGACGGGCAGGACTCTGCTGCTGGACGAGGCGGTGGCCTCTGGAGCGGTGTCCGGCCACACGGCTGTGAAACTCATGGAGAGGATGAAGATGTTCAGTGGCTTCTTTGACTCTCAGATGTGTGAAACCTTGACCACTGAGGACGTGATTGAAGAAGGTCTGATGGATGAGAGCCTGCTCCAGAAGGTCCTTGCATCTGACAAAGCCATAAGTGGTGTCCTTGACCCAGGCAACAACTTTGTCTACTCCATCAAGGATGCTGCTGCTGTTGGCCTTCTGGACAAGGAGACAGCCATGAGGATCTTGGAAGGGCAGGTGGTTACTGGGGGGATTGTTGACTTGAAACGTGGCAAAAAAGTGTCAGTGACTTTGGCTTCGAATCTGGGCCTCATAGAGCCCACGAGTCAGACAGAGCTGGTGAAGCTGGAGAAGGCTTCCAAGGGGAAAGGCACTGATGAGGTGAGCAGGCAGAAGCTCATTAATTTACAGGCTGAGACCAGTGGAATTGTGGATCCTGAAAGCAAAAGGCCTTTGACTGTGGCAGAGTCTGTTGAAAAAGGGCTTCTGGAGAAGGAAAAGGCTTTTCAGCTCTTGACCAAGCAGGTTGCTGATGGAGGAATCATCCATCACGTGTCTGGGATGAGGCTGTCGGTGGACAACGCGATGAAACACGGTTTGATCAATCCAGATCTATGCAAGGAGCTCAGGAAAGCTGAAAGCGTGGTCCTGCAGGACTTTGTCCATCCAGCTACAAAGGAGAAGCTGTCCTTGCCCCAGGCAGTGTCACTGGGGCTGGTTAGCCCAGAATTCCAGAGGAAAGTGCAGGAAATCCAGGCTGGGAGCGGAAGCATTCTTGATCCAGCTTCTGGCCAGCGGCTGGCGCTGAGTCAAGCAGTGAAGGAGGGCTTGGTGCCCCAGCAGGTGGTGGAGAAAGTCCTGTCATCTTCAGAAATGAGAGAAGGAATTGTAGACCCCGAGACCTGCGTGATCGTTCCCTACTCGGAGTTCCTGAAGAAGTGTAAAATCGATGTCGAATCCGGCCAGAGGTACCTGGAGGTCCATCCCTTCCAGGCCATCAAGGATGAGGTGACAGGGACCAAGCTGCCGTGTGCTGAGGCAGTGAGGCAGGGGAAGGTGGACCCCCTGCCCGCCCTGAGGCTGCTGCAGGCACAGGCAGACAGTGGAGGGGTGGTGGAGGGCTCTGTCAGCAAGAGGCTGTCCCTGAGGGCAGCTGTGGAGCAGGGGATGCTGGATGAGGCCATGGCCAAAGTCATCGCCACCAACCAGCTCAGGGCTGGGGGAATTGTTGATGCCCCTGGTGGGAAAAGGTTGACTGTGAAGGAAGCTGTTGGAAAAGGACTGATTAGCCAAAAATTAGCTGCTGATCTTCGGGATGCGCAAATATCTGTAGAGAAAGTTGGTTCTGAGGTCTTCAAAGTAGAAAAAATGCAGGAAAAAGTAGAAAAACTATCTCCAAAAGAGGAAGGTGCCATCCTCCCTGCCAGGTCTGCCAGGTCTGATGGTGCTGAGCCCAAAGCTCAGCCTGAAGCTGTGAGCTATGACACAGCTCAGAGTGCAGCTGCTGCCACTGAGAAATCCCCCAGAGCATGGACAGAAAGGAAATTAAAACCCCAGGAAGTTTCAGAGGGTGGTGTCCATCCCCAGGATGAATATCATCATCTTCATCACCCTCAGGCAAAGGCTGAGGTGACTCCAGAGCAGCCCTCACTCTTGGGGACAGTGTCTCTCCCTGAAGAGGCAGTGGTGGCAGGGGCTGTGGAAAAAGGGATCCCAAAAGGCAGCTCCCAAGTGAGAGCAGCCCAGGGCAAGGAACTGAGGGAAGAAGTGGATGGAGGGACAGAGAAAATTGAGAGACTGGGCTTGGAGAAGGAGCAGTTGTTCTTGGGCACAGAGGTGTTTCACAGGGAGGAGGATGGTGAGGAGAGGAGGAGGAGGAGAGAGTTTGTAAGTGCAGAGGGAGTTGTTGCAGGTGGAGAAGGTGCAGTGGTGATTTCTAGGAAAGGAGAGAGAGTGACCAGCGTGGTCCAGGAGACACCATCAGCCCTGAGGGAATCTGTCAGTGTAGGCCCAGGAAAGGGAGGGATGGGTCCTGCAGAGTCTGGAGAACCCCCTGAGGTTGGTGTTCCTGTGGGAGATGAGCTTGCAGGGAAAGGAGCTGTCAAACACACGGAAAGAGAAACCTCTCACACAGAAGGTCCCATTGATCAGGAAAAAACAAGGGAAACTGAGCTAAAACCTACCCAGAAAAAGAAAAGCAAGAAGAAGAAAGCAAAGCAGGGCAGCATTCCAGGAGACAGCACTCAGCCAGAGAAACCTGCAGAAAAGCAGCTCCTTCCTTCTCTGGTTTCCCATGAAATTCCAAGGAAAAAGGGTGAGGAGGAGCACTTTGTCTCCAGGGTGCCAGAGCCTGAACATGAATCCAGCATTGAGACTGCTGCTGGGTTGGCAGGAGACACAGCCAAGCACAAGGGTGGAAGAGGAAAGAAAACAATTCCTGGGAAAGATACAGAAACCCCCAGAGAGGATCAGGTGTTCCCCGTGCCCCCCGAGCATGGGGAAGCTCAAGAGATGGTGAAAGGTGGGGTCAAGGATGGTCACGATTCCTTGGTGGCCCTGAGTCTGGAGGAAAGGATGGATCAGGAAGACACCAGGCTGGAAACCACCTGGGATGTGTCCAGCACAGCCACCATGGCACAAGAACTGCCCCATGACTTAATTATCAGAGAGGAACCCACAGAAATTCAGGAAACCTCTGCAGTCCTGGAGCTTGGAGAGGAGAAACAGCACGAGCAAAGAGCTGAGCTCAGAGCAGACCAAGGAGGTGCCCCTGCTCCCCCAAAATCCCAAGAAGAAACCCCCCAGGAGAGGACCAAGCAGCCAGCTCCAGGTGATCGGGGCTTGCTCTTACCTGTGATCGTGGAGGGGGAGCTGCTGGAAACCTCGAGGGAGTCCACGAGACCAGCCCAGGTCAGTGAATATTTTTGCTATTTTGGCAATTTTTCTGAGCTATTTGTGGATGCTTGGTGCTAAATCTGTCTGAGATCCTCAGCACAGAGGGCAGCTGAAGCAGGAGGAGTGGATGTTGCAGTATCAGCTGCAGTGGATTTGGCAAAGGAGATGGTGATGTACAACTGGAAACACTCAGGGCCGAGTTGTGGCTCCTTTTGCTGGAGCATTACTGCTAAATGACTAACAAGGAGAACTCTTTTTTTGGCACTTTTGCTGCATCTCCAAGAGTTCTCTTGCCATTTATAAGCTTATGTTGGAAAAAGAACCGTGTGTTTTATTTTTCCTGTAGTAAATCTTGCAGATAAGGCTGGCAAGTGGCAAGTCCATGAGCGGGAACGTTATTAACAAATTTCTCCTTGGAAAAAAAAAAAAAAAAAGACTTTTGTATAACACTTTGTCTCCTTTTCTGCCTAAGTTTGAAGCTTTGATTTCCTGTCTGATTCTGCAGATCAAGTTCAGCAAGAAGATGTGTCTGGAGCATGACCAGAGGCTGATATCTTATCTCTCCATGCTCCGAGACATCGAGATGAGAATCAAACGTGTGCAGCCGGCAGAGCAGAATTTGGCAGCCTTGCATGACCTGAGGCAGCAAGCAGAGGTGAGTGGAGGCTGGGCCAGGCTTGGCTGGTGTTAGACAGAGCTTTCCCCCCTCTCCCCAGCTTCCTGCACAGCCCTTGCACCCCTCCCTGCTTCTGGGAGTTTTGTCTCAGGTTTAACAGGCTTTTATACCAAACCTCATCCCTCCTTCTGATCCATCCACCCTGCCCAGACAACAGCCTGAGCTTGGCTGACATGAATTTTACAGCCTGGAGAAAGGCAGGAGAGTGCTGGCAGCTGAGCAGGGCTGGAGGGTGGGATGAATTTTTCTAGACTGAGTGTTTGGAGCTGCCTCTCCAGAACTCCTGCTGGGTTTTGGCAGCAGGGAGGTGAAGTCACCCTGCTGTAGACGTAACCATGCTGTCTTTGTCTCAGGCCCTGGGCGCTGAGCTGCAGGAGCTGAGCTTCCCAGTGAATCAGGAGCTGGATGCTGTGCAGAGGATTGTGGCCAACCCCCCTGAAGAAGTCCCTGAGCAGTTACTGAAGGCTTTGGAGAAAGATGCCAAGAACCTCCAGAAGTCTCTGAGCTCTGCACGTGAAGTCCTGCAGTCCCGGCTGCAAAACCTTCATGGGGCGGCAGAAGCTGAAAAGGTAGAGCTGGCAACTGCCCCCTGCTGCCCCACAAGCTTCCTAAAATTCCTTCTTTAAACAATGAATTTCTGCTTTTAAGGCTAAAATCCTGGCCCACCACGAGACTCTTCAGGGCAAGCTGCAGGAGCTGCTGGGCTGGGTCTCTGGCACCACGGAGTCGCTGGGTGACAGCGATTTCCAGCAGCCCGCCGATGCCAGCAGCTTGAGTCGCTGCCTGCAGCACTACAAGGTAACCATGGCAATGCCCCTAATCCTGCAGGCTGGTGAACTTGCTGCCCTCTGCACAGAGGAGAAGCTTTTAATCCTGCTTCTCTCCCAGAGCCTAGCCAGGGTTTGCCCTTAGCTTGTGCTGCAGCGGGAGCTGCTGTGTTGGGTGTTCTCCAAAGTCGTTTGTTTCCGTAATGCACAGCCTGGTTTGGTTGTTTGAACTTGGTTCAAACAACCTTTGGTTGTTGTGCTCCTGTGCAAGGGTGTGGTGGTGGCTGAGTGACCTGGGGAGATCTCTCCTGTTAAGGAGAGAGAGCTGCATCCTCTGGGAAGCTGCTCCATCATACTGCCCTGGTCTCCATCACCGAGCCCAGTCTCCTTATCCATCTTCCAGCCAGGGCAAGTATTTCCAAGTTTGGTGGTGGCATCTTGGCATGGAAATCAGGGGATTGAAGGCTTTGAGAGCTGGTGGTGGCATATGGAGTCACTGTGGCCAGGTCTGGGTCATCTTCAGACCCAAAGGCAGCCCTACACACATCCAAGAAACCTCTTGGTGAGGTGCCTCCAGCACCTGGTGCAGAGGGAAGTTGGAAAATCCTTGTGGTGACACGTTCTCACCTCCATGCTGAGCACTGTTTTGGGCGAGTTTGGTGTTTCTGGAATATATTTCCTGTGGCACCTGCAGAGGGGAAGCAGTGCAGCACAGCCCTGATCATTTTAGGGTCATTTTAGCTGTTTTTCTCTCCCATTCAGGAGCTGCAGGAGCCCCTTGCTAACACCAAGGCTGAGCTGGACACCACTGCCTTCGACATCCAATTCCTCATCTCGGAGCACGCCCAGGATTTAACCCCCCAGCAGAGCAGGCAGCTGCTGAGGCTGCTCAATGAGCTGCAGAAAGCCTTCAGGGACCTGTCAGAGCGTGTGACAGCGCAGGTGGAGGTGCTGCAGGTCTGTCTCCAGCAAGTGGAGCAGACAGAGCAGGTGAAGGTTGTGAGACATCTCCTCCTTTGCTCGCTGAAGCGCTTCCCAGCCACAGGAACAGGAGCTGAGGCACCTCAGATTTGGGATTTCCCATGCATGCCACTCCCAGTTCAGCAGTTCTCACTGCACGTCATGAGCTTCCTCTAAAAGTCTTTCTTCTTCCTACCAGGCAGAAGGTTGCTTTGCTCCCAAAATATGGAGCCCTGCCGAGGTCTGGGTAGCAGTTCTCTGCTAGATATGGAATTGTTTGGGGCTGGGTGGAATAAACCCTGTAATCAGCCCCAAAATCCTTGTGCAGAAGGGCCACCACAGACACCCAATGTCCTATTATCACAGCACACATCAGGCATTGCTGTCCCAGGGAAACAGCTGGCAAGGACAAAAACAAGTCCTCAGGTCTCTGCTGTACTGCTGCAGCACCCACCACTGCATGGATCCTCTCATCCAAGACAGGATTAATGTGGTTTTTTATTAACAATTGCTCTCTGTAACTCTTGCCTGTCCTCTCTGGAGTGTGTGTGTGTATTAACCAGTTTGCTTTGCCTTTTCAGATTGAGTGTGCGCCCATCCTAACCCAGGAAGAACTCGCTTTGCAGCTGAAGAGCTCTTAAGAAGGCTCTTTCAATTTGCTTCTGTTGTTTTATCTTATGACTGGGAGAAGCAGGCACAGTGTTTTGCACAAGTTTGTACATCACCTTGCTGAAATGCCCAGTGGAAAAACTCAAAAACCTTTTATCCCCCCTGGCAGAGGGGGGACAGGGGTGTCACAGGGACTCTCAGGTCACATCATGCTCAATTGCTCAAACAGGCGCTTCTGTGTTGTGCTCTGGCAGCAAAAAGAGGAGCTGGATCAGCCACAGAAACACTTTCCCTCTCCAGGGCTCCCTTTCCAACGCCAAATCATTGTAAAAAAACCTTATTGGGGGTTGTCTGGGGCTCCACAGTGGCGCTGCCTGACCCAGGTCGTTGTTGCCTCTCATTCAGTGAGTTTCTGCTGCTGTTTTAATGTTTGTAAGGTGGAATGGAAAAGGCACAGAAACTCGTGGCTGAGTTTTCCTGGGAGAGCAGTGCAGCTCCATCTTGCAGCTCAACAGGCTCCTCAGAGAGAAACCTCCAATGGTGACAAAGGTGCCACCAGCTCGGCAGGGACGTGGCACCTGCTGCCAGACAGGGAGCACCTGGAGAGCCACAAAGTTTTCTGTGCTGCATCCTCCCCTCCAGAAACTGCTCCAGCTGTAACCTCACCTTGCCTTTCAGCAGCGTGAGAGGAGGTGCAGGGCTGGTACTCACTGTCCCCTGTCCCCCTGTCCCCTTTCCTGTGCCCACAGACGCTGCAGGAGCAACAGGCAGCCCGGGCACAGAGCCTGGCAGAGCTGAGCCGCTGGCTGGGCCAGGCAGAGGACACCCTGGCAGAGCAGCAGAGAGCAGAAGGGGACCTGCCTGCCTTGCAGCAGAGGCAAAGCGATGTTAAGGTCGGTGATATTTAAAAATTGGGGGGCAGGGGTGGAGGGTTTCACCTCGGGAGTGGCCAGAGCCTCACGGCTTCATCCACCCAGGAGCTGCAGAGGAGCATGCACAGCAGAGCCGCCTCCTTTGCTGGTGTCCTGAAGAGCACAGAGCAGTTCTTGGAGGAGAACAAGGCCAAGCTGGAGCCAGGGGAGCTGGCAGCACTGCAGCAGGACCTGCAGCGTGCCAAGGAGCAGTACCAGTCCCTGCAGGAGAGGACAGAGGTGGCCCAGAAGGAGCTGGAGAGTGCTGTGAGTGCTGCAGTGCAGCAGGAGACTGAGAAGGTAACGTGCCAGGAGCTGTAGAGCCTGCAGGCTTTGCTTCAGGGGGACTGTGAGGTCCTGGAAGCCATCTGGGTGATGCAGCACAGAGCAATTTCTGGTTCCTTCCTGGGTGTTCCCCAAGTGAGGTTTCCCCCAGGTATTACTGTCCTGAAATGCCTTGGGAGTTGCAGCCAGGGATGAGCTGGTTGTGAAGGGAATGGGGGAGGAAAAGGTCCCTTACTCTGCCTTTGGGGTGACCCCTCATGGATGAGGATTGTCAATCACATCCCAGCCCTTTTGGGGTGGGAGCCCTGGGTTGTATGAGGATAAGAAATTCAATGTAGCAGCGAGGCTGAGATTTTTCACAGCTTCTCTGCACCTTCCAGAGAGCCACAAAGGGTCTGGGGGTGTCTCAGGCATTTGCTGAGGCTGGCAAACTCCTCGGGTTTTGGGTTTTTTTTTCCTTCTGCTGATTTTTGTCTCACTCCCCCGTGCAGCAGTTTGCTGAACATGCAAGAACTGGGTCATTCTTATCTGGAGCCCTTGTGCTTTCAGGTGAAAGCTGCCAAAGAGCTGGAGGAGAACAGCAATAAGATTGATTCCCTTTTGAACTGGGTGGCATCGCTGGAGCAGAAGGGAGGGCTCCCAGAGTACAGACCACACCCTGTCAACCAAGGCACAGAGACACAAGCAGGAAAAAGCACTGGGGATGTCCCTGATGGCCACGTTGTGGGAGCAGACAGTGCTGCTGAGAGCCTGGATGAGCAATATGAGAGGCTGAAGGTGAGCACTGACACCTTGTCCCACCCAAAGCCTCTGCCCCACGCCCTGACCCTGCTGTTAGATGGGAAACGTGGGATTCTCCATGTGGGAAGCTCAGAAAGGCCCTGCCCAGCTTCCTGCAGGAGATGCAGAATGTGTGGTGGGTGTGTGCCATGGCAAGGTGTAATCAGGGTCCAGAAGGTGCCCGTGATGGCCACAGAAGGAGCCACTCTGCTGTGGGCAGAACTCCTGTAGCCCAACCTGGGACGTTCCCAGTTTTCCCCACCCCGCTGGCGCTTTGTCACAGAATCATGAAAATAATTGGTTTGGAAAGGACCTTAAAAACCATCCTGTTCCACTCCCACCTTCCACTAGACCAGGCTGCTGCACTGTGGCCTTGAACCCTTCCAGGGATGGCCCAGCCACCACTGCTGGGGGCCGCCGAGGCCGAGTCGCGCGCGCGGCGGGCGGAGACCCTCAGCGCCGAGCCTCACCTTTGTCCCTGGACCTTTCAGGCGCAGCACCAGGAGCTGCTGTCCCAGCAGCAGGACATCATCCTGGCCACGCAGGCAGCTCAGGCTTTCCTGGACAAGCAGGGGCCCAGCCTGGATGGGGAGGAGCGGGAGCGGCTGCAGGCGCGGCTGGCGGAGCTCCGGCAGCGGTACCCGGCGTCGCTGGCGCGCGCGGAGGCGCGGCTGAAGCGGGTGCAGCTCCTGAGGGAGGAGCTCCAGAAGTTCCTGAAGGAGCACGGCGAGTTCCAGGCCTGGCTGGAGCAGGCAGAGCAGGACCTGCAGGGGATGTACAAGGGGGACAGTGAGCCTGCCTCCCTCAGGCAGCTGCTGCGGCGCCAGGGGAGCTTCTCGGAGGATGTGATCTCCCACAAGGGGGATCTGCGCTTCGTCACCATGTCGGGGGGGAAGTTTCTGGATGGAGATGCTGGGGATGCTGAATCCCAGCTGCTGATGTCCAGGAGTGTGGTCAAGAGCAAGCTGGAGGATGCCACGCAGAGATACACCACGCTGCACTCCAAGGTATGGGAAGGGCTGCCAGCTGGACCCTGGGTGCTCTTTTCCTCCTATGCAGAGGGATATTTGTCCCAGCTGCCAGGACATTTCTAGTTTGTAGGACAAGGATTGTCATCTTCAGGGCTTGGGCAACCCCCTTGTCTTGCTGTTGGTCTGCATGTTACCCCTGGTAATTCATTTAGCCTGTGGCAAGATTGATTTTTTTTTTAATTGCTTTTTCTTTCTTGCTGATTCCTGTGCCTTTTCCCACGGGTTGCTCAGTGCTTGTGTGCATCCCTGTCACCTCTCGTTGTTCCTTTGCAGTGCTCCAAGCTGGGCTCCCACCTGAGCACCTTGCTGGATCACTACCAGCAGTTCCAGGAGGTGGCAGAGTCTCTCAGGACGTGGCTGCAGGAGAGTGAAGCTGCCCTTGGGAAGCTGCTCTCAGAGACGGTTTCCTCAGATCTGGCCATGCTGCAGAAACAGCTCGCCAGCACCAAGGTACACTTGGGGGATTTCCTGGCAAGTGCTGGAGCCTGCATGGGAATTTGGCTGCTCTGAGCAGTCAGCAGCAGGGAGGACACTTGACCTATTGGTGATTTTTTTTTTTTTGCTAGTTGAGGGCAAAGATGCACCTGCAGATGTAGCAGGTTCTGGTGCTGCAGGTCAGGTGGGTCAAACTTCTGGGAGAGGTGCTTAGGGGCTGCTGTCACAGACACTCCAGAGGGACACAGGGGGGCATTGCTCCCCCATGAGGGGCCAGAGCACTGGGACAGCCCAAACCCTCTGATCCAGCTCTGCCTGCAGTGTGGGGGTAGATTTTTCCATCATTTCTTAAGGATTTAGTGATGAAGTGCAGAGGATCCCTCAGAGGGTGTAAATGGAGCCCTGAGCTCCATGAGTGTGGCAATCCTGCCTGGGACCCAGCCCTGATTTTGGCTTGTCTTGTGTGAAAACAGCAACTGCAGGGAGACCTGGCTGAGCACCAGGTGCCAGTGGAGAAGCTCCAGAAAGCAGCTCGGACCCTGCTGGACATCCAGGGAGAGCCAGCCCCAGACCACGGCCACATTCAGGAAACAACAGGTACAGAGCAAAGCAGCTGCCAGCATTGGCAGGGAGAGTTGGGGAGAGTGGGAACAAGCCAAAGGGGGAAAGATAAGTCACTTTTTGGGGGGAATTTGGGGGTAATCACATGGCAGAGCATCCTTAGGGTTTGTGTTTGCATGTGGGGAGGGATGTGGCCACTTGTGTTGCGTCCCCTGTCTCGCTGCTGAGTTTGGGGACAGGGATTTGCCGTCACTGAGAGTTTTGGGGGAGCCAAAGGCGACCCTGGCTGCTCTCTGAGCACCTGGAGCTCTGTGCCACTGGGTGTCCTCTGTGCTGAACCCTGCAGATGCCATCGTGAGCCGCTTCCAGAGCCTCTCCCAGCAGATGTCCGAGCGCTCAGACCTGCTGCAGAAATCCATTGCCCAGTCCCAGAGCGTCCAGGAGAGCCTGGAGAGCCTCCTCCAGTCGGTGGCTGAGATTGAGAAGAACCTGGAGAAGGACCAGCCAGCTGTGCTCTCCTCTGCCTCCATCCAGGACTCGCTTGCCACGAGCGTGGTAAGGCTGGGCCCGGCTCCCTCACCCCAAACACCCCAGAGCAGCAATTGCACCATGCAGGGGTAACTACTGAGTGCTGAAAGCACCAAAAAAACCCCTAAAAAGGAATATGAGCAGAACCTTTTTATTTTCATAGAGTCACTGAATGGTTTGGGTGGGAAGGTAACTTAAAGACCATCTAATTCCAACACCCTGCAATGAGCAGGGACACCTTCCACTGGACCAGCTTGCTCAGGGCCCTGTACAATCTGGCCTTGAACATTTCCAAGAATGGGGCAGCTCCAGCATCTCTGGGCAAACTGTGCAAGGTCACAGACTTGTTGAAAATCTCCTTTTTTTTTCCTTTGCTAACAAGATTTCAGTCACAGGGAAAAGCAGAGCATGGTTGGGCAGGTCAGAAAGGAAAGGAAAACTGGGATATAAAGCTATTTTTTCCCAACTCTGGTTGTGTCAAAGCTCCTGAGGGCAGCCCAGTTAGTTCTGCTCAAGAAACTTCCTTAAAAAGCCCTTCCTCTCCCCCTGTGCTCCCCACAGAAGCTGAAGCAGGACATTGCCAGGCAGAGGAGCTGCCTGGAAGCCACCCGGGAGATGGTGACACGGTTCACTGAGGCCGCCGACAGCCCCGCGGCCTCTGCCCTGCAGGACAAGCTGGCCCAGGTGACAGAGCACTTTGGGAGGCTGTGCCAGCAGCAGCAGGAGCGGGAGGACGCCCTCAAGGGCCTCCTGCCCAAGGTGGAGCAGTACGAGCAGCTGTGGGAGAAGCTGCAGCAGTTCACGGAGAGCAGGACGCGGATGTTGGCGTCCGGGAATCAGCCGGACCGGGACATCGCTCGCTTCTCCCAGCACATCCAGGTGAGGCCATCCAGGGGAGGAGGCTCTGTGTGGCACTCACACATCCTCTGCACACAGAGAGACACACCTCTCTCCCAGGATTTTCCTGGGAGAAAGCTCAAAGAAAAGAATGAGAAACAATTCTTATCTCCACTTGCTTCACCTGTTGTTGTGCACATGTTATGGAGATTGTTTACCAAAGGGTGGTTTCTTAATTGGACACTGGATGGTCCAATTAATTTTTAAATTAATTGACCAATTAGGTCAAAGCTGTATCAGACTGTCTATGAAAGTTACAAACTTCTTAGTAAGTACAGTATAATACAGTATAAGATAATATAATAAAGCAATTGATAAACCTTCTAAGAATCATGGAGTCAATACTAATTATTATCCCATCCCATCCCAGTCACCAGCACTGAGGAAGGTGGGATTTGCCCCTGCAGCTGCTCAAAGTATTTGCTGAGCTGGAGGAGCAGGTGGCAGTGAGCTGTGCCCAACATTTGGCATGGCACTGCCCACAGAGGGTCTCCCCAACTCAGCAGGATGTGGGACTGCCCAGTTGATCCCCTCTGCTGCTGGGGAATGTGGTCAGCATCACTCTTTGCTCTTGGCAGGAGCTGAACTCAGAGATGAGGCAGCACCAGGAGGACCTGGCCACCCTGGAGCAGCTGGCTGAGGAGCTGAGCTCCTGTGGCATCACCCCCAGCACCTTCCAGCAGCAGGAGAAGCTGCAGAGCCTGAAGAAGGATTTCCTGCAGCTACAAAAGGTGGCAAAAGACAGGTGAGTGTCAGGGAGGGGAGCTTGGGGGTGGCTTCATGGTCTGAGCAAGGCCCTGTGGAGATCTCCTTTCCAAGGAGGGGGGGCATGAGCCAGCTCTTCCTGCCACCTCCTCCCACGCCAGGATCCTGAGGCAGCTCTGCTCCAGCTGACGCTTTAAAAAAAGCCTTGGCTGGGGGCGTTGTGAAAAATTCCTGGTGCTGCAGCAGGAGCAGGAGCTCTGCATTTCCCAGCTCCCAGAGTGTGGGTGCCACAGCTCCATCCCAGAGCATCCTGCTGGGTGCTGGGAGGGTGGGGAGCGAGGTGACAGCAGAGCAGCCAGTTCCTGGAGTGCCCTGAAATGGGGATAAAAGGGAGCTTGAGCAGGGTCAGAGCAAACAGCATCCCTGGGAGCCACACCTCTCTGGCTGTATCTCCAGAATCCCTGCAGAATGCAGGGAAGGTGGTGGGGAAAAGCAGATGAAACTCCCAATAAGCCCCAGTAATTCAGGGCTGTGCAGGCTGCTCGCAGCTGTGGCCAGCAAGGACGAGCCAGAGTGGCCTGTGGCTCCCATCCAGGGCTGCCTTGTCCCCCCAGGATGGGCTGAATGGATGGAGCTGTGGCCAGGGAGGAGGGGCAGCACAGCCTGGGCTCCCCAGGGGTGCAGGTGCCTGGGGGGACACGGCATGAATGAGCCCTGTCTTCCCAAAAACATCATTTTTCCCAGGACAAAGAGCCTGGGCAGGCTGGCAGTGGTGGTCCCGTGGCTGTTGGCCACCACTGGAGTGCCCAAAAGTGCCACCAGCTGGGATTTGAGGGGGTCAGCAGCAGTGAGGGGCTGGCACTGGGTGCACCCCATTTTGTGCTGTTCCCAGGCAACATCTAATAATAATAATAATTAAAAAAAAAGGGCTCCTAGAGACACAACCATGCTGCATTCAGGAGGGGGTAATTGCAAGGCAGAGCACGAGCTCTGACTCTCCAAAACCTTTTCACTCCCAGAGAAAAGGATGCCTCATCCTGCCAGGAGCAACTGGATGAGTTTCGGAATCTGGTTGGTGCCATGAGGAAGTGGCTGAGGGAGAGTGAAGGCAAAATTCCACCTGCTGAGACCTCCCTGGGCACCCAGGAGCTGCAGCAGCACAGGCAGCAGATCCAGGTGGGCCAGGGGAAGCTGGAACCAAGCTGGGAAAGCATTGAAATGCTGGAATGTGAAACAAATCCCAGGAAGCAGAGGCCTGCTTAGGATCTCAGCTTGCAGTGGCTTGCAGAGCAGGGAGCAGTGTGAGAGGTTTCTTGGGCACTGCCTGGTTTTCTGTCACTCCCTGTGCCTGCTCTGGTTGGGATTTGGGAGTGGGAGAGCCAAGCACACTGATTTTTTCCGAGTGTTTCCCGTGGTAGATGTGGAAGGTGGCCTCCTGTCACCCGAGCCCCCGCTGTGCTCCAGCAGAGGGATGTGATAAATCAGGATGTGCTGGGGGTTTGACTCAGAGGCAGAGCAGCTCTGCTGAGTCACCCACAGCCCTCACACCCCACAGCAGCCAGGACTGGGCTCAGCCAGGCTGGGCTCTGCAGGGAGGGGGAGGAGGGATGTCCCCGGAATGGTGGGAGGGAGAAGGTTTCCTTCAACAGACCCTTTAGTTGGGAAGAGCTTTTTTTGCTGTTTGATTCCCCCCTGGCAAAAATAGATGTGTCACACCCACTTCCCCCAGTGCAGCCATGAGCTGGTTCCCTGGGTGCTGTGTCCTGGTGTCACCATGTCACCACAGAGGGGACAGGAGAGGAAGGAAGGGCTGTGGCTGGGCAAGTGTGGCCTCCAACCCCAAACTTGGCTTTTGAGCAGGATCTCCTGGAGGAATGGAAGGGGAAGGGGCCCCAGGTGGAGGAGATTGGCCGCAGAGGGACCCTCCTGGAGAACCTGATTGTGGAGATTACAGCCCCCAACACCCCGCCCAAGGCAGGTGAGTTGTGGCCAGCACTCCTGAGGACAGCTCTGCTGTCAGCACTGCATCTTCTCTGACCCTGCCTTGAGCAAAAAATAGGATTATTTCCCTCTTTTAACCAAATTCAGAGGGCCTGTGGTGATCTGAGTATGGTGAGGCTCAGCCCAGTGGTTGATTTGCTGGCACTCATTGCTTTAATGCATCATCCTCACTTGGCTTAATTAACTGTAGCCTAACGAGCTCTGAATTGCCCTGTGTTTGCTGTGGGGACACATATCACTCTCTGGTAGAGCTTGGGAGCTCATGGAAGTGGCTCCTGCTCTCTCCTGGTGATGTTCTTCAGCCTCTTGAGGGCTGGAGTGTTTTAATCAACCTCCAGCATTTGGGTTTCATATCTGGATGACATTTGGGGCTGTGATAGTCAGATGTGATTTACTGGTCTCCCTTTTGGCTTCAAGTCTGTGAAGCAATGAGATTATGTCTGGTTTGTTTGGAAACCAGCTCGAAGATGTCTTCCAGCTTGTGAGAACAAATCCCTGGACTCTCATCACTGATGGGAATTTATGGGAATTTATGATCTGGATTTGTTTGTTAGGATTAAGTTCATGAGCAGTTCTTTGGGAAGCTATAAGGAGAAGTGAGGTGACCAAAGGTGCAGCCCCTTATGTCCCTGAAAGCTTTAAAATAGGTGGTTAGAAAAGAGAGATTTGCCTGAAAATGTGAATCTCCCTTTGGTTGTGACATCTGGTGTGCAGAGAAGGGACACTGGTGCATCCTGCATCTCTGAGCAAAGAGATGCAGGCTGGTTTGAATAGTTTCATCCCATAAAAAAAGAAGGATGTGGGGGAATTGATCCCTTCAGGCAAGGCATTCAGCAGTTTTATTGGGCATAAGTCACAAAATCATGCTCAGGGTCGCAGCTTCCCAAGACACCTGTGGTCCCAGTATTGCAGCCCGTGCAGGAGCCACACTGTCCCTGCTCTCTGGGTGATGTTGGGATGCTGGGAGAGCTGCTCCAGAAGCTTCAGAAGCTCCATAAAGGTAGGAACAGCTCCAGGAAAGTGAGGGGAGCAGGAGGAAGGGAGATAAAGGGACTCCAAACCAAATTAATGCCCAGTGCTGGGCAGGTGGGCAGTGGAGATGCCATGTCAGTGCTTGGTGGTCCCTGGCATGCAGCAGCCATTCATCACTTGCTGTCTGCATCCCTAACACTTCTGTCTTGTCCCTCTTGTCCCTGTCCCCTCTGCCCAGGTGCCACTCTGCCCACTCCAGGAGCCTCAGGAGGCAGCGTGAACGGATACCACACGTGCAAAGGTGAGCTCGCTGTCAACACCACTGAGCCATCCCCCCTGTCCCTTTTTTGTCCATGCATTTCCATCCCCTGGGAATACAAACCTCACTCTGACACTGTCAGCATCCCAGTAGAAGGGAAATGAGCTTGGCAATGGGTTGGGAATTCTCAGCTGCTGCAGTGGAGGGTGGAGGTCAGGCTGAAGGACGGAGAGGGGCAGCCTTGGGGAGTGACAGCACCCTGACACCTCGTCAGGTGGTGTTAGGAGCTGATAAATGGGAGATCATTTTAAGGCCTGCAATTAAATTTATTGGTTCTGTGGGATTATAACGGCGTCCAACCCTCCAGTTTGAAGAGCAATTTTAATTATTGCCCGTTATCTGCTGTTAGTTCGCCGGTTCAACGAGATAATAGGCACATAAAAATGGCTTCATATCTTGGTGCCAAATTATTTAACCTTGTATTAGCAGTGGCTTTATGGAAAGGGGGCTCAGTTTGCATCAAGCTCACCAACAGAGAGCTTTGTTTGTAAACTGTCAAAGGGCATAGGGGGGACAAGTGGAAAATCCCCCGTGGCAGGAGAGGTGAGGATGATGCGACGCCGCTCTGCAGGCTGGCAGGCAGAGCGTGCCTCTTCCTCCTCATCTCAGCTCTCTTCCTCCTCATCTCAGCTCTCTGGGGCTGCCTGGGGCTGGGTTAGAACCTGATAGTCCGAGGTGGGGAAGGGGGGCAGTGGTGCTGACCCCGGGCTGGTTTCTTGGGTGCAGATCTGACGGAGATCCAGTGCGACGTGTCGGACGTGAGCCGGCGGTACCAGGCGCTGGGTGCAGCGCTGCAGGAGCGCCAGCAGCAGCTCTCAGCCATGCTGGACAGGATGCAGGAGGTGCAGGAGGAGGCCAGCTCCATGCTCAAGTGGCTGGAGTCCAAGGAGAGGATGCTGTCCGAGCTGGACGCCTCCTCCTCACCCACCAAGACGGAGACGATGAGAGCCCAGGCTGAGCACAACAAGGTGACTGCTCTTCCCGACTTTGTGGGATCATAGGATCACAAAATGGCCCTTAAAGATCATCCAGTTCCACCCCTCTGCTGTGCATCTCCCAAAGGATCCCAGAATGGGCTTCATTGCACAGAATTAGTCACAAGGTTTTGCCCTGAGTTAAAGAAGGGCATTACCAGACACAGTCTTAAGCTGCGCCAAGGGAAATTTAGGTTGGATATTAGGAAAAAGTTTTTTATGGAAAGAGTGATAAAGTTCTGGAATGGCCTGCCCGGGGAGGTGGTGGAGTCACCATCCCTGGATGTGTTTAAAAAAAGACTGGATGTGGCACTTGGTGCCATGGTTTAGTTGAGGTGTTAGGGCTGGGTTGGACTCGATGATCTTGAAGGTCTTTTCCAACCCAGTGATTCTGTGAATTCTGTGAATTCCAGGCAGATTCATGAAGCAGCAGCCCAAAGTTCCCCTTTGCTTTTAGACCTGTTGATGTCAGGCTGAGGGAAAAAAAAGATTGTTTGGAGCCCTTGCTGCTGGGTCACTGCAGCTTCTCCTGAAAATCAATTCCCAGCCTTTCCCTGCCCTTCTGGACAAGTTAGGTCACAATAGTGCTAAAAAATTGATTTAAAGAGGAAAGAACAGAAATCATCCAGCTCCAGCTCGTAGGTGCTGCTTTGTTCCTACTCAGTGATTCTTCTGCCCTGTATCTGAGGAATTTCAAATCATTCTTTTCCAGGCATTTCTGGCTGAATTGGAACAGAATTCTGGGAAAATCCAGAAGGTAAAGGAAGCACTTTCTGGCTTGCTGGAGAAATATCCAGATTCCCCAGAAGCAGCGAACTGGAAGAAGATGCAGGAAGACCTGAGTAAGTGCCTGAAGCATTAATGAGGCTTCTGTCTCCAAACATCACGTTAGACGTGGTTCAGGAGTGTGGGGCGATCCCAAAGTCACGCTAGAGCAGAGTCACTTCTAATTAAAATTCAGTAAATAGCAAACCTATCTCTGAGCTGTCTGGTGTGGAAGGTGTTCCTGAGATGAGCACTGTCGTGATTAATGAAATCTCTGTGATGGATGTGGATTTTAAAGGATTGCCACCTTAAATTGCTTCTTAAAAAAAGGGGGAGGGGTGGGGGGGAATGTGTTAGCGGCACAGGTTGATTGTTTTGATTAAAAGCTTCACTGCTTGATATAAAATTCTAGTCATTAGTGAGGCTACCCTAGGTAATTAAGTGTTGACTAAACAAGGCAGTGTGTTCAAAAAGAAGCCCAGAGATTTCCTCCTTTGAGGCAGCAGGAATGTGTTGACTCCATCCAGGAGATCTGAGTGTGCTGCTTGAGGATGGCTACTCATGAGAGTATCCTCATTTATCAGGCCAGGGATGTGAGCTGGCTCACCCAAGGTCATGGCAGCAGTGACTAGAGCACAGAAATCCTGCTTGCAAGCTTTTCTCCTAGGAGCTTCCAGACCATGTAGCCACTAGATTTGGGTGCTGGCTTCTTAGATGGAGAGCGGATAGAGCCACGCTAGTTTTATTGGAAAACAGAGATTTCCCATTGGGAAAACCACTCTCTGTTTTATTGGAAAACAGAGATTTCCCATTGGGGAGGAGAAAACACCCTTGGTGATGGAGGGGTGGGCTGGCCAGGAGCTTGACCACGACCAACTGTGGTGCTTCAGATTGCAGGTGGGAGAGGGCCAGCCAGGCCACGGCCGCACGGCAGCAGAAGCTGGAGGAGTCGGCGACCCAGCTGGCCACGTTCCAGGCTACTGAGGCCCAGCTGAGGCCCTGGCTGATGGAGAAGGAGCTGATGATGAGCGTGCTGGGCCCCCTCTCCATCGACCCCAACATGCTGAACGCTCAGAAGCAGCAGGTGCAGGTGAGAGGGGTTTGTGTCTTCGTGGTGGGCGCAGGGTGGAGGAGAGCGTCTCGCCCAGGAGGGAGGTGGAAGGTTGGGCTCTGCTTGTGAGCACTCTGGCATGCAGTGAGTGTTCAGAGACCTCATGGCTCCTCTTCCAAGTCCTCCAAACCCCGCTGAGCCCAAACTGCTGTGAGTAACTTGAAAAGGGTGCAGTGCTCAGCTCCCTTCCCGCACTGGATTGACTCAGCAGTGAATCACTTGGCCCCTCTTGGAGAGTGAAATTGCTTTAAACAAGGCCTGTGCTGATGCTCTGCAGGACTTGCTAATGCTGCCCCTCTGCCTGCCAGCCTGGCCCTTCCATTCCTCCTCCTTCCAAATCCTAACATGGCTGTAACCAGCCACATCATGAAGCAAAAAAGCCCCAGTGGAGATAATTAGATTTTTATCTCCTCTAAGTGGTTTATGCTACATTATAAGACAAATAAGAGAGAGAGCAAAGTCCTGGAGTCGCAGACCCCTCCCATCTTTTTAACTCCCAAGGTCACAGTAAATCCTGAGCTACTCAGCCCTACTGCTGTCCCACCCCAGGGCCTGTTCCTGCTGATTCCATGGGCTGGATAAAGCCCCTGGAGGTCTGGTTTGTTTTGACTGTGTGTACTCGGAGCTGTCAGTTTTATGCAAACATTTTTATGTTATTTCTGTTCCAGTTTATGCTGAAGGAATTCGAAGCTCGCCGACAACAGCACGAGCAGCTCAACCAGGCAGCTCAGAGCATCCTGACTGGGCCTGGAGATGTCTCCCCATCCACCAGCCAGGTGCGGGATGAGCTCCAAGGGGTCAACCAGAAATGGTCCGAGCTCACCGAGCGCCTCAACTCCCGCTCCAGCCAGATTGACCAAGCCACAGTAAAGAGCACCCAGTACCAGGAGCTTCTCCAGGGCCTCTCAGAGAAGGTGAAGGCTGTTGGGCAGCGCCTGAGCAGCCAGTCTGCCATCAGCACCCAGCCTGATGCTGTCAAACAGCAGCTGGAGGAGACCAGTGAGATCCGCTCGGACCTGGAGCAGCTGGAGGAGGAGATCTCAGAGGCTCAGACCCTCTGTGATGACCTCTCTGTCCTGATTGGGGAGCAGTACCTCAAAGATGAGTTGAGGAAACGTCTGGAGACGGTGGCACTTCCCCTCAAAGGGCTGGAAGATTTGGCAGGTGAGATAGAGGAGGAGTTGCTTAAGAGATGTTGGGATGTCAAGCTCCACCCCTGCTCTTTGCTAAAGGGCTCTCCCACCACTGGGTTTAGGACAATAATAGGGGAAGCACCATTTATCACTTTTTAGGGTTCTTCTTGGGTGTTTTATGTGGCACCAAGCACGGGAGAGTTCCAACTCCAGAAATACCTGAGCCTGGAGGGGGAGCAGAGGTGTTTAGCCCCACTGAAGTGACTCTTCACCAAGCAGGGTGGCATGTGCTTGGAGAAAAACCCCAGGTTTCTAAATTCAGATTAGGGCATGAAGAAACCCCAGTGGCCACCTTCTGATCTTGGGATGCATCTTGTGGTTTCTGAGAGGTTACATTTAGAGACTGGACAGGAGAGCTGAGACTTCTGCATTACCACTGCCTCTTACTACTTAAGAAATTTATGAATCAGTGAGCAAAAAGGGCTGGTGATGCAATGGAAAGCTCCTTCCTGTTAATCAAAACACAGTTGGTGCATCTGAGATGATTTTAAATAATTGCACTTCGCTTATTTGATTTGAGCTTAATTGTCGCCTTCCAATCTCATTGCCGTTCCAGCCGACCGGATGAACCGACTGCAGACTGCGCTCGCGAGCTCCCAGCAGTTCCAGCACATGTTTGATGAACTCAGGACCTGGCTGGATGACAAAAGGTGCCAGCAAGCCCAGAGCCAACCGATCTCTGCTAAACTGGAGAGGCTGCAGAGCCAAATCCAGGAGCAAGAAGAGTTCCAGAAGAGCCTCAACCAACACAGCGGCTCCTACGAGATGATTGTGGCCGAGGGAGAATCTTTGCTGCTTTCGGTCCAGCCTGGGGAGGAGAAGACCACTCTGCAGAACCAGCTGGTCAGCCTGAAAACACACTGGGAGGAGCTCAGCAAGCAGGCTGCTGACAGGCACTCCAAGCTCAAGGACTGCTTGCAGAAAGCTCAGAAGTACCAGCGGCACGCGGACGATCTCCTGCCCTGGGTGGAGGACTGCAAGGCGAGGATGGCAGAGCTGGAGGTAACCCTGGATCCAGTGCAGCTGGAGGCCACTCTTCTGAGGTCCAAGGCCATGCTGAGTGACGTGGAGAAGCGCCGGTCCCTGCTGGAGATGCTCAACAGTGCTGCTGACATCCTGACTGACGCTTCCCAGACGGACGAGGATGACATCCGGGATGAGAAGGCCGCCATCAACCAGAAGATGGATGCCATCACAGAAGAGCTGCAAACCAAGACTGGCTCCATTGAAGAAATGTCCCAGAGGCTCAAGGAGTTCCAGGAGAGCTTCAAGAACATTGAGAAGAAGCTGGAAGGGGCAAAGCACCAGCTGGAGATCTACGATGCCCTGGGGCCACAAGCCTGCAGCAACAAGAATTTGGAGAAGCTCAGGGCACAGCAGGAGGTGCTGCAGGCCCTGGAGCCACAAGTGGATTATCTGAAAAACCTCACTCAAGGTCTGGTAGAAGATGCTCCAGATGGATCCGACTGCTCCCAGCTCCTAAGCCAAGCTGAGGTGGCTCAGCAGGACTTCAAGGCCGTGAAGCAGAAAGTCAACGATTGCTGTGCTCTCATGGAAAACAAGCTGGAAGGGATCGGCCAGTTCAACAGCAGGGTCAGGGAGATGTTCTCCCAGCTGGCAGATCTGGATGATGAGCTGGACAGCATGGGCCCCATCGGGAGAGACTCTGACAGCCTCCAGTCCCAGGCCGAGGACGTCCGCGCCTTCCTGGGCAAGCTCCAGCGGCTGAAAGGCGACATCGAATCCTCCGAGGGCGAGTGCAAGAAAATGCTGGAGGACGAGGGCAGCCCCGACTTGCTGGGGCTGAAGCGGGAGCTGGAGACGCTGAACAAGCAGTGCAGCAAGCTGACAGAGAGGGGGAGGAACCGGCAGGAGCAGGTGGAGACCACGCTGTCCCGTGTCGAGGACTTCTACAGCCGCCTGAAGGAGCTGAGCCACATGACCGCGGCGGCCGAGGAGAACGAGGCCTTGCAGTGGGTGGTGGGGACAGAGGTGGAAACCATCAACCAGCAGCTGGCAGACTTCAAGGTAAGCTTGATTCCACCGTGGTTTGTTGTTTTTTGGTTTTTTTGGGTTTTTTT